>LR738713.1:831250067-831269805 GCA_902687465.1 Secale cereale
ATATATATATATATATATATAGGAAAATGGTTGTGTACTCCTGGTAGTACGTACTCCCGCTCCTCATATATCATATAGATGAATCTTTTATACCTCTTTATTATTTTTAATATACTTCATTAGTAATTATTAGATACCCCAAAATGAGTTTCATGAAAAAATTCACGCGAGTCTACATATTTTTAAATGTTTACGTATATACTGATGCGTTTGTACGTGAAAAAGGTATATTACAAAAAGTACGTCGCAGATGATATTTTTTCAACAAAACTCGTATTGGGGTATCTTACAATATTTAATGAAGTATATTAAGAATGATAAAGATGTATAACTAATGTGTATATGAGGTATATTGAGGATAGGAGTACATACTCTCAGGAGTACAAAATAGGAGTCCTATATATATATATATATATACATTTAATTGCTCATTAGTTCATTTTTTTGTGACATATGACCCCATGTTTTAGTTTCGCACGGGCCCCGGATTTTACCGGCCCCGCCCTGCTTCTTCGCACTAAATTTCGCTATTAGGGCATTTACAATGGTTGATAAGATAGTCTTATCTTAAATTTTGCATATAATTTAGAGATGACAGAAAAACATGTGTACAATGGGTAATCTTTTAGTCTTATCTTAAATAACTAGTTATTCCTAAAAACATGATAAGACATATTGTGCTAAGAGATCATCTTTTGTTTTTTTAAATAAGAGAAGACAAGCATTATCTCTCCTTCACCTCATCATTTATCATACTGTGGCATTACTAAGACAGAACTATTGTGCATACCCTTAGCCGAGTTTATATACTGTATTTATCTAACCACTAATGCTACATCTACGTAAAGGTTGTTACAAGATTAACGTAACAGGCAACGTGGACAGCGAAGATTGGTGGTATGAGGAGGAAAGGCCTGCCCACCCACGGGCAACTACGAAAGATTTCTACGTAAGCTTCCTAACAATCCGCTCCCCTCCCCCTAATTTCAGATGGCTGGGTCCTTTCCTCCCTGTACCACCAATCTTCGCTGTCCATGTTGCCTGTTACGTTAAACCCATAACAACTTTTACGTACATGTAGCATTACTGTTATCTAACAGGATCGTTACCTGCTGCACTGCTGGCAGAAGCGCATCGCGCGGCCAGCGACGATGGCGAGGGACGCCTTGGAGTGCGCCTCGCAGATCTTGTGCCGCATGTAGTAGTGGCGGCACTTGCTCAGGTCGGCCTTACACCCGTCCACCGCGCACGACGGAAAGTGCCCCGCCCTCCCGCCGGCCACCGGGCGCGGCCGCTTCAGTGGGATCGGCGACAGCACCACCGCCTCTGCGGTCGATGAAGCCGGCGCCGGCGCCAGCGCTGGAGTAGGCATGGCGGGAACCGCATGGTGCACCAGCTCGGCCAGGTCCCAAGAACCCGGCATCTTGAGATCCCGAGCTCGCTCGCTCACTGACCAGGCCAAGCTAGCAAACAGCCGCACACCGCTTTACGCTTCTTGGCAACCAGACCTTTCGCTCTCTCAAGGTCAGGCCACTGCTCGCCGGTTTTCCGCTCCTCCGGCCGGTCCCTGTCACTCTACAGGCATGCCGCGACGCGGGCACTAGCAATCCAGCCAGAATCTTTCCGCTGTGATCACCATCCCCTAGACCCAGATTATTTTCGACTAAATCCTAGACCCAGATACAGAGGCGAACAAATGGAAGTGCAAGAAGAGCTCGAACGCGCAGAGGGGCATGCAGCAGCAGATAGGGGTGGCGGTCAGGCCGTCGGGAGAGAGAAGGTGATAAAGAAATGGAGGAATAGGGGCAGCGAGGACACACGCGCACTAACAGCGGAGTAGCAAGACAACAGACATAACCCCAAGTGACTGGGAGGCAGTCAGTACTTGCCTGCTCGCATAGGCAAGTGCAGCAGGTGTGCAGCATGGAGCAGGAACAGCAATGGCTGGTAGAGCTAGCCAGTGGGACCGCGGGGAGGGATGGACTAGGCAAAATTAACAGATTTGACCTCAACACGAAAACATCTTACAAACTAAACCGTTTTTAAAAATATTTCACATTGCTGATCATTTTGTGCAGCGTCCAACAGCAAGGCGCTGCACTCTACTATGCAGCTCCTTACAGCTAGGCGCTGCACAGTGTAGTGCAGCTCCTAACTGTTAGGCGCTGCACAGTGTGGCGCCTAAGTGTTAGGCGTTGCACAGTAGAGCGCAGTGCCTTGATATCGGGCGCTGCATATTAGGGTCATCGGAGTGAAATATTTTCAGACAAAGTTTAGTTTGTGAAATAGTTTCGTTTCAAGGTCAAATTTGTGTCTTTTGCCGATGGACTACTACTAGTAGGAGTAGTAGTGTATATAATACTCCATTCATCCTAAATAAGTATTTCAACTTTGTACTGACATTTATTTTAGACGAAAAGAGCAAGAGATTGTTGAAATTCATCTACAGAATTGATCATATGATAATATCACAAAGACACATGATAAACACTTTTAACCGAGGGTACGTCTCATACCTTAATTTTCTTTCTTTCGTTTTCTTCTTTTCTCCGCGGTACAATCAACTCACGTAGCCAGGGTGCGGTAAAAAAAAAAAAACTCAAGTAGCCAGGGCTGCTTGTACTACTTGGACTCTGCCCAAACACAGACCAGATATGCACGGCCAGACCGACCGCTAACCTAAATCTTCCAGTGTATCACTCCTAATAGGTTAATACTACTTGGACTCTGCCCAAACACAGCTAATAGACTCTTGCCATAAAAAGCCAAACTAGATTCTACTAGGATCACGTACGACTTGCAAACTGTTACAAGTCGGACACGATCTGGTACATAACTCACGCGTATACATCTATTACACGGAAATTGAACCGACTCAATAAACTTTTCTACTTCAGTATTAACATACGTAGATATGTTTGGTTTATTCCAACATTCATCCCCTAATTAAAACATTCAACTCTTTACACCAACAGACACTCAGATGACCTTTTGTTCATCTAGTCACGCCGATTGCCTCTGGTGACGCGACTTACCGGACAACAATTTTTATTTTCTTCTCAACGATTGCCACCACTTGGTCATCATTTTTTTTTCATGTCGACTTGTAGACTTGAACCAACGATTACCCAGACTACCTGCCACGCAGCATCATCTTAGCATGCTACATGCAGACTAAGCCTCATGCAGGATCTCCACTTAATTGGTACGCGTTCATCTTCACGTCGATTTTCGTCTTCTCATCGGTTTCATACACAAGGAGAGACATATCTCTTCACCCGTCACATCTTCTTTTCTCTTTGTCGTTGGTGAAAGGCACAATTTCCATTTTTCCATCCGCGCTCACTCTCAATTCTCCTCCTCTAGTGAGGCAACTCAATTGCAGCAAACACTCCCACTCCCGTGTTCATGGACGAACCTTAAAAAAACTCATGTGCACACCTTGACAACGACTCGCAAATTTGATATCTCCACCTTGCACCCCCCCAGCGACAATCTCGATGATTTCTCGGTGTCGCAACTTCGGCACCTTCATAACCATCAATCACCAACGCTTTGCCGACACCTATTGCCCTCCTCCAGGTCGTTCCTCCAAACTACAATCACCCGTCGCCTCGCTTGCAACAGCACCCTTACCATCTTCTCGTCTTCGTTCTGACTATATGACCCGCTCCACCTCGTCGCTGCACGACCCAGCGGCTGTATGGCTAGCCCCGAGGCGCTAGTAGGTCGCCACCCTAGGGCAAGCACATCTTCACTCGAACCATACTATAAATATCAATTGTTAGAATTCGCCAACAAGATCGATAACATCAAGATATCAAGAACCCATGCGATAATCACTTTTAGCCGAGGGTGTGTCTCGTACCCTTAATCATGACACCCCGAGACCGATGCGCCAGGTGTCATCCTCTTATTCATGCTGTTGCCATGTCATTTGCTTGCGTGTTGCATTTTGCCATGTCATCATGTGCATTGCATCTGCATAGTTTTCAAAACTTGCATCCGTCCGAGTCCCCTCGCCCTTTTCGTTGTCCGTTCAGAGCCCAGACACACTCCAAACACGCGCCCGCGGCACCTCCGAATATTTATTTTATAAGTGGCCGGAAAATTTCTCGGAATGGGGTGAAAGTTGGCGTGTGGTCTTATTATAGTGTAGACAGACCGCCTGCCAAATTTCGTCGCATTCGTAGTCCGTTTGATAGACCAACCGTTAAACTATAGCGGCACTATCGTCGGATAAAACGTCGGACATTTCGGTGTTTCGAAACTGCCGCCGGGCCTCTCTCTCATGCCTCTACACAACCCACTAAGCCCAGTTACCTTCCCCCTCCGCTCGGAGCCGCACGATCGAGATCGTACGGTCCGGATCGGCCTCAAACCCCTAACCCTAGACCCCCTACCTATATAACAACCCCCATGCCAAAAATGGACTTCCCTAACCCTCCCCTAACCTCTAGCCATCAGCTCCTCCTCAAAATCCGCACCACCACCGCCGTTTTCCGCGCCGGGCCACCTCATCGCCGCCACTTGGTAGCGTGCCATTGGGCAGCGCCGCCGCAGCCGCGCCCTCCACCAACAGGAGGCCGCCATGCGTCCCCCGCGTCCTCCCTCAGCCTCCCCCCCGCCGAAGCCCAGGCTGGGCCCGCCAGGACCCCGATCTGGTCCCCGAGGCCCTCAGCCGCCCGCCGCTTGGCCCGAGCACCCGCTGCCCGCAATCTGGCCTCCCGCTCGCCTCCCGCACCGGTGCACGTCGCTCCGCCCCGCCGCCTCGGCCCCGCCTTGCCGGAGCCGAACCCCACAACCCCGCCGCCGCGAGCCCCTGCTCCCCTCCGATCGCCGATCGTCGACCCCGCCACCGCACCACCATGCTCCACAGCCACCGCCGCCCCACAGCTCCTCGCCGGTGACCCCGCCGCCTCGTCCCAGCTTGCTCCTCCCTGCACGCGACCGTCTTCGGCTAGATCCACCGGACCTCGCCTCCGGCTGGATCCACCGGACCTCGCCCCCGCCCGGATCTGGAGGATCCAGCCCTCCTCTACTGCTCCCTCGCTCGCCGACGTCCCGTGCTCCGCCGCCCGCCATCGACGAGGTCCATCGCTGCCTTGGTCTTCGCCTCGCCCCGCCAGTGTCGCTGACGCGCGGGCCCTGGCGCCCGTTCCTGCGAGGACCGCCGGACTGGCCGGTTCGACTGAACCGGCCGGCCCGATTGAACCAGCCGCCCCAGATCCACCTCTGTCCCTGGATCCCCTCGTCCAGCAAACCAAACATCGCACGGCTGCACCGACTCGTCCACGGGACCGCTAGATCCAGTTTTTCCCGAGGTGGCTATTTTCTTCTAAGTCCGTGAAAAAATCACATCATATATGCATGTATGAGTGGCTGTAACTTTTTGTGTGATGGTCCAAATTGAGCATATGATATGTCAAAATGTTCGTCTCTCTGTGCTCTACATGCTAGTTGCATTTTCATGCATGTTAGGTTTCATCTTGATGCCATTATCTCTGTTGCAAAAGTGCAAGTGGCTGTTAACACTAGTAGAAAAATGGTCAAACGTGAAGCACATTAGTCCCGGTTTGTAACAGAACCGGCACTAATGTGACCATTATTGCCGGTTCCAACGGCTAGGCGGGCGGAGATCATTAGTACCGGTTCGTGGGCAACCTCTAGTACCGGTTCATGCCACGAACCGGTACTAATGATGCTGTGGCAGGCTAGGCACCTTTAGTACCGGTTCATGGCATGAACCGGTACTAGAGTATCTTAGTAAGCTGAATTTTATTCCCACCTCGCCAAGAGAGAGGCACTAGGAGCGGTTTATTAGCCTTGAGTGGAGAGACAATGTGGGAGAGGCGCAATGTTCACATGCACGTTGCTTAGCTTCAAACCTTGAGGAATAGTGTAGACTGCATGGAGCTATGTGCAGTGCTTTGTACACTCTTCCGAAAGGCTTGAAGCTAATTAACAAGCATTGCGCCTTTTTTTGAACTCCAGACTTTTTGTGTGTTCAAAATGCACCATTCAAATCCACATCATCAATTATCAGCCCTTTCTGAATTCATTTGGTATTTTTCATTCATTTACTGATTTGTTTTGTGAGAGCTAAATGACCGTGAAATTGAAAAGCAGTAGAAATTGAACTCTGAAAAGGTTGAAACTTGGCATGGTATCATCGTTTCACCCACATGGCGTGTGCAAAAAAGTAGAGAGGTTCACAGCAAAAACTGGATGCACTTCGTGTACAAAATGGACAATCTCTTTCGAAGTATCAGGGTTTAGGACGAAAACTCATATGATACAAATGCATTGCATTTTTTTGAACTCCAGAGTTTTTGTGTGTTCAAAATGCACCATTCAAATCCACATCATCAATTATTAGCCCTTTCTGAATTCATTTGTTATTTTTCATTCATTTACTGATTTGTTTTGAGAGAGCTAAATGATCGTGAAATTGAAAAGCACTACAAAATCGAAATCTGAAAAGGTTGAAACTTGGCGTGGTATCATCATCTCACCCACATGGCATGTGCAAAAAAGTAGAGAGGGTCACGGCAAAAACTGGATGCACTTCGTGTACAAAATGGACAATCTCTTTCGAGGTATCAGGGTTTAGGTCGAAAACTCATATGTTACAAAGGCATTGCATTTTTTTGAACTCCAGACTTTTTGTGTGTTCAAAATGCACCATTCAAATCCACATCATCAATTATCAGCCCTTTCTGAATTCATTTGGTATTTTTCATTCATTTACTGATTTGTTTTGAGAGAGTTAAATGACTGTGAAATTGAAAAGCAGTACAAATTGAACTCTAAAAATGTTGAAACTTGGCATGGTATCATCATTTCACCCACATGGCATGTGCAAAAAAGTAGAGAGGGTCACGGCAAAAACTGGATGCACTTCGTGTACAAAATGGACAATCTTTTTCGAAGTATCAGGGTTTAGGACGAAAACTCATATGATACAAAGGCATTGCATTTTTTTGAACTCCAGAGTTTTTGTGTGTTCAAAATGCATGTAATGCCCCGGATGTAATACTTTCCCTTTTGGGTATATAATATATCTCCGGCTTCATCTATTTCCATTCCGAGTTCTTTGTCTTTCGGGTTTTCGTCGTTTTGTTGTGTGAGTGTGTGGCTTTCATTCATATCATGTAGACATGTGCATTGCATTGCATTTGTGTTGTCGGTTGCATCCGGTTCCGCGTGTTCCTTCCCGTTGTCCGTTTCGCGTTCCGGAGCTCCCTCACGTGTCCGTGACGTCCCGTAGGCCTACTTTGTTGTTCGGGCGTTTAACGTTACCGGTGTGCCGCGAGGTTGTTGTGTGTGTTGTTGTTTTGTTGTGTGCAACCCGCCTCTCAAATCTCGTCTCGTTTGGACTCCGTTGGCTTTTCCATCCGTTGTTCGTGTGGGTCCGATGTGCCTTCACGTCGTGTCCCGAAAACATCCCTACTGCGTTCTTTTATCTCCCCCTAGGCCTTTTAATCTATCCCCGCGATCGGATCCGTCGGATCGCGATCGGAGGGCTCCTAGCGCCCCCAAATCTCCAAACCCTAGCAAAAACAGCTATTAATAGACCGCTAGTCTATTTTGGCTTCCCTACCTTCTTCCCCCTTCCCCTCTATTTTTTTCCTTTTCTTTCAGATCACCAGATCCCCAAATCCTCTGGATCCCGAGGGGAACCAGCTCCCTCGAGAGATCCGCCGCCAGCCGCAGCTAGCAGCATTGACAGCCCGATCCGCCTGGGATCGATCGCCGCCAGGTCAACGCGGCCGCAAGGGGACCGCTTCGCCCGTTCGCTACCGCAGCGCCGACCGACCCTTCTCCCTGTTCGCCAGGCCCACTTCGCCAGCGCTCTGCTCCGCCGGCCCGTACACACTCCGCGCGCGGGACCACATCCCCGCCGGGAGGGCCTTCCTCCACCCCGCGGCCCAGCGCGTCGACGGGCCGCATCGCCAGCTCCCGTCCGCTGGCCCGTCGCCTCCCAGGACGCCCGAGGCCGCCGCAGCCTCCTGGGCTCGCCTCGCCGCGCCAGGCCCAGGCCGGGCGCTCCGCTCCTCCGCCGACAGCTGGGCCGGCCCTCTCTTCCGCGCCAGCAGCCAGTCGCCGCGGGCGCGCGCCTCCCCGCCGATCTCCCTGGGCCGCGGTGCGGGCCGCGCAACGCCCAGGCCACCGCCTCCCAGTCCACAGCCGGCCCGGATCCTTCTCTTCGGGTTTTTCTTCAGATCTGTTGTATGGATAGGTTGACCCTCTTTTATCTCTAAGTCCCAGTTTATAAGTTGCTGTTGCTATATTAGAACTGATAGATCCCCTTGTGTGTTTGTCCGTTTCACGCATATAATATGTCCAGGCATTCGTGGAGACGTGCTCTACGTTTCATCAGTTGTAGTCATGCATGTTAGAGGTCATCTAGGTGCTTGTTTTGCTGTTGCAAGAGTGCATCATGATATAAACTGCTGCTATGTGTTATTTTTATGCCACCTTTGCCATGTGATATCATTTAGCTCGTTTGTCCGAATGATGCAAATGACATGTCCACGTGTTCGTCTTGCCACGAACTACGTGTTGCTTGTGATAGGTTGCATGGTAGATTTATTATTGCCTTGTTATCATCGTTGCAGAGTGCCATGTTCATGTGATGTTGTTTCACTTGTTATGAAATGCCATCTTGTTGAGCTCGTTGTGATCGTTGTGTTCACCTCTATGAAGCATGCTTGTGTGTTTCGGGATCACCTTCATGTGCAATTTGATGAGGTGCTTACCCTTTGCCATGTTTAGTTTCGAGGTGACTTAAACATGCTCCTTTTGATGCTATGATGATATTGCTGTTTTAGGACTTAGTGATTTTTCACTAAGTCTGAAATCTGTAACGTTCCGATGCCATGTTCGTGTGATGTTCTAGGACAAAGCATGATAGTTTTGGAGTGGTTCTTGATTGTTCCTTGTAGTATATATTGTTGTCTTTCCATCCATGTCCTCACATGTCTATTTAAGTGGCTGTAGCATGTTTATCTTTCGCTCTAAAGTTTCAATAAAATTCTGCTGCCAGAATTTTATTGCCAAGTTCAATATGTCCAGGATCATTGCTATTGATCCGTGACTCCGTTGGGGGTGCACCTTGGACTTAGTTGCTGTACTATATATCTAGTTTGTGTTCATGTCCTTTTCCATACTTTTTGGGTGCTGTAGCTTAATTATTTTGAGCTCTGAAGATGCTATGATGCTGTAATTTTTAGCTTTCGCTCAAATCTTGTTTCGGGCATAACTTTTAGCCCGTAACTCCGATTTCAGCGAATCTTATATCAAACTTGATTGTTTTTCTGTGTAGATTAATAATATCAGCTTGTTATCTTGTTTTGAGGTGTTTTGCTTGTGTGATGTTTTACGTGCTCCGTGTGCATCCGTAGTGCATCCATCATGCATTCATCTTTTCCGAGTGCGCATTGCATCTTGTTGATTGGTGCTTGGTGTGATTGTTTTGTTTAGAGCCGGAAGCTGAGACCGAATACGAGGTTGAGCACGAGGTTTCCCACGAGGTTGAGCACGAGGACCCTTCTTACGATCCGAACGACTTCTCTTCAGGCAAGATGACCAAACCCCGATAACATTACTATCTTTGCCTATTGCTAGTAGTCTCGATCTATAGTTTTGCCTCGATGCCCATGATCTTCTTGTCAGCCTCCTACTTGTAACCAATTGCCATGTTTAACCAACCTACCTATGCAAACCGTTGCTTGGCTAAGTACGCTTCGCTCAGCCCTTCTTATAGCATTGCTAGTTGCAGGTGAAGATCGAAGATGCTTGCTTCATGTTGAAGTTTGGTTGGGTTATATCACACTATATAAATGCTTAAAATGAAATCATCTATATATTGGCAAGGGTGGAAGGCTAAGCCTTTTGATTGGTGATTTGTTCCACTCATGCCGTTAGGATCCGTATAAGCCGGTATTATGTTCCTTGATTATGCGTTCCTAACACGGTTGGGGTGTATGGGACCCCCTCGATAAACCGCTAAGTGCTAAGTCTTTTCCAGCAAGTCCCAACATTGGTACTATTTGCCTAATAACAAACTAAACATGCATAGGGAGTAATTAACCCTCTTTCTTAATCAACAACCCCGGGCCAGTGCTCCACATGAGTGTTGGTCCGAAACGGGGAGCCTGCGGGGCCACCTCGAGGAAACTCAAGGTCTGGTAAAAACCTGTAGCTTCGCCCATCCGGTCGTGTCCTGAGACTTAGATACGCGCGGCTACTATCAGGGTGTCGACACGCCGGGAGGATTTGCTGGATTAGCCTTACCTTAGCTCGGTATATCTTGAGCACGGGATTCCGAGGATACTCGGGTCTTCCCACTTTGGAGTTGCGACTCCGCGGATCGTGGGCTTGTAATGGGTCAAGTTGGAACACCCCTGCAGGGTTTGAACTTTCGAAAGCCGTGCCCGCGGTTATGTGGCAGATGGGAGCTTGTTAATTCCGGTTGTAGATAACTTGACACAATGTTACTAATACACTACCAGCGTGTGTTCCGTGACTGTCAATTTCCGAATAGGGATTCGGGAGTTGAACACGGAGGGGTTATGTTTGTGGAGCTTGTAGCTAGGATCACTTCGTGATCACTTCTCGCCGAGGCTTTCTCTTCTCGCTCTCACTTACGTAAGCTAGACGCTAGTTGCTGCTGCAGACTTATTCTTTTCTTCAGCCTTATCCTCACCCAAAGGCTTTGATAGTCTTGTTACCCGGAGACGGGATTGCTGAGTCCTTGTGGCTCACAGTTACTTCACACACCAGATGCAGGTCCAGCTGTGAGCTATCCAGGTGATGGCACCGAGCTGGATTGGGAGTACGACGAGGAGCGTAGTCGGTACTACGTGCGCTACCCGGACGATCAGTAGTGGAGTCTCTTACTAGGATTCGATCCGCCTGTGGTTTATTTATCTGAGTTTGGTACTTTGACATTTGCTTTTGCCCTTAGAGGGTTGTGATGTTCTTAATGTATGATGTTTGAGACTTGTACTGTAATTCTGTGTCGTGGCGAGTGTAAGCCAACTATTTTCAGTTTACTATCCCCTCTTTTACATGAGTTGTGCAAAGATTACCCAACTTGAGATCATTCTAGGATGGATTTATGCCTTTAAGTCGTGCCTCGACACGTAGGAGGTATAACTCCATCTTGGGCATTACAAGTTGGTATTCAGAGCCTTCTCCGACCTAGGAGCCCCCACTGTTTGATCGAATCGTTGACGATCGAGTCTAGGCACACACTGAAAACTTTTTGAGTCCTATATTATATCGGAGAGTAGGATTTCTTTGCTTCTCATCCCCTTTCTCTCTGGTGAGGACTCCTGACGTCTACTCTTGTCTCTCCTATCTTCAAAATTTGCACAAAATTATTTTTAGGAATCCCGCGAGTATTCTGGGATTGTTTCAATGTTCTTGTGACAAGGATATTGTTCTCGATGCCTCCTGTTACCGAGGAGTTGAGCTTCGGGGTATCATTGTAACAAGCATATCGCGACAGTACTAAATACTTAAGACGGCCGACATCGAAAATCTCCCCTATACGGCCAGTGGCAAGATAACCCCGACATCACCCAGTACTGGGGAGGTAGTTCGGGAGTATTGCCATAGCTTGTTATAGTGGATGCTTTTCGAAGGTCCAAGGTACACAGTTTCCGAGAAAGACTGGTTATGTGTTGAAGGATGGATACACCTGGATGTAGGTTTAGAGTTGATTGCGCGGTGCTTCCCGTGTATCCCCAACACCTGATTGCATAACTGGAATCGTTCGGAAATCTATAGGTGGGTTTTATCCAGTAGATCGTAGGCATTCTTCCAACGAATGCAGGTTAGTGAGTTCGGGGTTCGACATTGAGTGAAGGGGTTATATGACCGAGGTTACTATCAGGAGTTGCATCTTAAAGGGTCCTTGGCTATGCTGATCCGGGGATTGCAAAACCTTTTCGTAACGCGTTCATATGCTTTCAGCACAAAGATGTTAGAACGAAACTCCTCTCTTGTGTTTGTTCCATCCGTACCTTGTTGCTTTTTTCTTATTTTCATTTTGTCCCCTATGTGGCTTCTCGTGAAGACTGATGTTATCATTTAACTGAGAATATCATTCGTTCCTCTTGTTCGGATGATTTCATTCGTTCTTATTGTTCGAATGATTATTGTGAAGACTTGTTGCAATTCATTCCATTGATTCAGCTTATTCCTTGTGTCAATCAATTGCTGATTCGTGGTCATCTCTTACAGGATGGCTCCGAAAAAGGTTCCCAACGCTAACCCAGAGGTGGAAGAGGTTCCAGAACATCCTCCTTCCCCTCCTCCTCCGCCTGAGGCTTGGAGAGCAATTATGCAGACTACTGCTCAGAACACTCAGTTGATGATGCAGATGATGCAGATGATGCAAGCTAATCAAGCTAATCAGGGTGTTCCAGTGAATCAAGGCAACTTCTTCCAGCAGCACCATGCTACTCTCAATCAGTTCCTGGCTAACAATCCTAAAGCTTTCAGTTACTGTGTCGACCCTCTTGATGCTGAGGATTGGTTGACCGACACAAAGAAGCATTTTGAGTGCAGTAACGTGAAGGAAGATGACTATGTGAAGTTTGCAGCCTTCCAACTGAAAGATCAAGCAGCTGACTGGTGGCAGCAGTACAAAGACTCAAGGCCGGGTCAAGTGATCTCTTGGGAGAATTTCTGCAAGGATTTCCGCTCGCACCACATTCCTAAAAGTGTCATCGAGGGTATGCGTGAGCAATTCCGCAACCTCAAGCAGGGCTTCATGACAGTCTATCAGTATAATGTCAAGTTCCAAAACCTCGCTCGCTATGCAAAGCAAGACATTCCTGATGCCAAGAGTAAAATCTATCAGTTCCGTGGAGGTCTCAAAGATGAACTTCAGCTTGCTCTCACTTTGTTCGAGCCAGATGAATTCGACAAGTTCTATAACATGGCTTTGAAACAAGAAGCAGCTCAGCTTAAGATGGAGGCTTCTAAGAAGAGATTTCGAGATGCTGTTCACTCTTCCTCATCGTCTCAGTTGGCTGCGAAACAACAGAAATTCTGGCTTCCTCCTCCTCCAGTGATTCGAGCTCCATACAACAACTCCAACAACTTCAACAACTCCAACAACAAGAACTCTAGTGGTCGTGGTTTCTCCCACCCACCCAACCCGAGCAACCAGTCGAAGAAGCAGTTTCAGTCTCAAGGCTCCAAGTCAAGTGGCTCTCATTTCCGTCCTCTCTCAGAAGTGACTTGCAACAAATGCACTCAGAAAGGTCATTATGCCAACAGATGTCCGAATCCGAAGCGTCTTCCTCCTCCTCCACCTGTGAGTTCAGCTATTGTCAGGCATGATCCAAAGGCAGCAAGGGTCAATCTGATGAATGCAGCGCAAGCGGAGGCTTCTTCTGATGTCATTTTGGGTAACCTTCCAGTGAACTCTTTTCCAGCTAAAGTGTTATTTGATTTGGGTGCTTCATGCTCTTTCATGTCTCAACCATTTGCATCCAAGCACAATATTGCCACTTCAAATTTGCCTCAGAGGTTGCAAGTTATTTCTCCGGGGAGACGTATGTCTTCTAGTGTCTATGCTCCGGATGTTTCCATTCGCATGGGAGATTATCGTTTTCGGGCTAAACCGGTGATTCTTGGTCATTCTGATATTGACCTCATCCTCAGAATGGATTGGCTTTCTCAGCATGATGCTCACATTGATTGCGCTCAAAAGGAAGTCAAATTGACTCATTCTGATGAAGATGTGATTATCTTTGCCTCCAGGGATAATACTATTCGGCTTTTCTCTCTTAATGATAAGGGCGAAATCAATGCCATAAATCAAATTCCGGTGGTGAACGAGTATCAAGACGTCTTTCCTGAAGAACTTCCAGGCATGCCTCCACACCGTCAGGTGGAGTTTGTCATTGAACTCGAGCCGGGCACTGAGCCTGCGTGCCGGCGTCCATACAAGCTCTCTCCGGATGAATTGAAGGAATTAAAGAAGCAGCTTGATAAGCAGGAGAGTATGGGTCTCATCAGACCGAGTACATCTCTGTGGGGCTGTGGTGTCTTATTTGTCAAGAAGAAAGATGGCACGGAGCGTCTCTGTGTTGACTACCGGCCATTGAACAAGAAGACGATTAAGAACAAGTATCCGCTCCCCAACATCAACGAACTCTTTGAGCAGCTCAAAGGAGCTAAAGTGTTCTCTAAGCTTGACCTCCGAATGGGCTATCATCAAATTCGCATTCGCGAGGAAGACATTCCCAAGACGGCCTTCAGAACGAGCTACGGTTCATACGAGTATACCGTCATGTCTTTCGGTCTCGCCAATGCTCCTCCTACCTTTTCAAGGATGATGCATTACATCTTCAACCCCTATACTGGAGAGTTCGTGCTAGTGTATCTGGATGATATTCTGGTGTTTTCCAAGAATGAAGAAGATCATGAAAAGCACTTGCGTCTGGTTCTTGATCGACTCCGAGAGCATAAATTCTATGCCAAGTTCTCCAATTGCGAGTTTTGGCTCGATAAGGTTTTGTACCTGGGCCACATCATCTCAGCTGACGGTATTGCGGTTAATCCCGAGAAAGTTGAAGCAATTGTCAACTGGGAAGCTCCTCAGAACGTCAAGCAGCTCCGCAGTTTTCTGGGTCTTGCCAGCTATTGCAGAAGATTTGTTGAAAACTTCTCCAAGATTGCCAAGCCTCTTTCCAACCTGCTTCAGAAGAATGTCAAATACTTTTGGTCTCCCGAATGTGAAGTGGCATTCAAAACCCTCAAAGAGAAGCTTGTTTCTGCTCCAGTTCTGACTCCTCCAGATGAAACTAAGCCCTATGAAGTATTCTGTGATGCTTCTCTTCAAGGTCTTGGTGGTGTGCTTATGCAAGATAAGAGAATTGTGGCATACACTTCTCGTCAGCTAAAGCCAAGTGAGAAGAACTATCCCACACATGATCTCGAGCTAGCAGCTGTGGTACATGCTCTGATTACGTGGAGACATCTGTTGTTGGGCAGAAAGGTCGACATCTTCACCGATCACAAGAGCTTGAAGTACATCTTCACACAGCCGCATCTGAACCTCCGTCAGACTCGTTGGGTTGAAATGATCCAAGAGTACAATCCCAGCATTGAATACACTCCTGGCAAGGCGAATGTGATTGCAGATGCTTTGAGCAGAAAGGCATATTGCAACAGCCTTCTTATCAAGCCGTACCAGCCTGAGCTTTGTGAAGCATTCAGGAAGCTCAACCTTCAAGTTGTTCCGCAGGGTTTTCTTGCAAATCTCCAAATTGCTCCTACCTTGGAAGATCAAGTCCGTGAGGCCCAGCTCAGTGATACCATGGTGAAGAAAGTGAAACATGGGATTGCAAAGGGCACTCCAAAATACAAGTGCTTCCGTGTTGATGAGAGAGATACCTTGTTCTTCGAGGACAGACTCGTTGTTCCCAAAGGTGATCTCAGGAAGCTCATAATGGAAGAAGCTCATGATTCTCTCCTTTCCATTCATCCTGGCAGTTCAAAGATGTATCAAGATCTCAAGCAATCTTACTGGTGGACACGCATGAAAAGGGAAATTGCCCAATTCGTGAATGAATGTGATGTGTGCAGAAGAGTGAAAGCAGAACATCAACGTCCAGCCGGTCTTCTCCAACCTCTTCCTATTCCCGAGTGGAAGTTCGACCACATTGAAATGGACTTCGTCACTGGCTTTCCTAAATCCAAGCGAGGAAATGATGCTATCTTTGTGGTGATTGACAAGCTTACCAAAGTCGCTCACTTTCTTCCAGTCAAAGAATCAATCAATGCAGCTCAATTTGCAGAGCTGTACACTTCCAGAATTGTGTCCCTACATGGCATTCCTCAAGTGATATCCTCAGACCGTGGCAGCTTGTTCACATCAAGGTTCTGGGACTCCTTTCAGTCCGCCATGGGCACTAAGATCAGGTTCAGCACTGCCTTTCACCCTCAGACTAGTGGTCAAGTCGAGCGTGTGAATCAGATTCTAGAAGATATGCTCAGAGCCTTTGTCATCTCCTTCGGCATTAAATGGGAAGACTGCCTTCCATTTGCCGAGTTCTCTTACAACAACAGCTTTCAAGCAAGTGTAGGCAAAGCACCGTTTGAAATTCTCTATGGCAGAAAGTGCCGTACCCCTCTCAACTGGTCTGAAACAGGCGAACGCCAACTCCTTGGCAATGACTTGATCTCAGAAGCCGAAGAAATGTGCAAAGTCATACGTGAGAATCTCAAGGCCGCTCAGTCGCGTCAGAAGAGCTACTATGACGGAAAGCATCGTGATTTGGCTTTCGACATCGGTGATCATGTCTATCTCCGAGTTTCTCCGATGAAAGGAACCCAAAGATTCGGTATCAAAGGAAAACTTGCTCCTAGATACGTCGGGCCTTTCAAGATTCTTGGCAAAAGAGGCGATCTAGCCTATCAGCTCGAGCTCCCTTCCAACTTTGCAAATGTTCATGATGTCTTCCATGTGTCTCAACTTCGCAAATGCTTCAAGGCACCTGAGCGCATGATTCCGTTTGAAGAGATTGATCTTCAACAAGACCTGTCTTACCGAGAGCATCCCGTTGCAATTCTCGAAGAAACCGAACGCAAGACCCGCAACAAGTCCATCAAGTTTCTGAAAGTCAAGTGGTCACATCACACCGACCGAGAAGCTACCTGGGAACGAGAAGATCATCTTCGTTCCAAGTACCCTTCCTTTTTCCAGTCCTAGATCTCGGGACGAGATCTTTTGGTAGTAGAGGAGAGTTGTAATGCCCCGGATGTAATACTTTCCCTTTTGGGTATATAATATATCTCCGGCTTCATCTATTTCCATTCCGGGTTCTTTGTCTTTCGGGTTTTCGTCGTTTTGTTGTGTGAGTGTGTGGCTTTCATTCATATCATGTAGACATGTGCATTGCATTGCATTTGTGTTGTCGGTTGCATCCGGTTCCGCGTGTTCCTTCCCGTTGTCCGTTTCGCGTTCCGGAGCTCCCTCACGTGTCCGTGACGTCCCGTAGGCCTACTTTGTTGTTCGGGCGTTTAACGTTACCGGTGTGCCGCGAGGTTGTTGTGTGTGTTGTTGTTTTGTTGTGTGCAACCCGCCTCTCAAATCTCGTCTCGTTTGGACTCCGTCGGCTTTTCCATCCGTTGTTCGTGTGGGTCCGATGTGCCTTCACGTCGTGTCCCGAAAACATCCCTACTGCGTTCTTTTATCTCCTCCTAGGCCTTTTAATCTATCCCCGCGATCGGATCCGTCCGATCGCGATCGGAGGGCTCCTAGCGCCCCCAAATCTCCAAACCGTAGCAAAAACTGCTATTAATAGACCCCTAGTCTATTTTGGCTTCCCTACCTTCTTCCCCCTTCCCCTCTATTTTTTTTCCTTCTCTTTCAGATCACCAGATCCCCAAATCCTCTGGATCCCGAGGGGAACCAGCTCCCTCGAGAGATCCGCCGCCAGCCGCAGCTAGCAGCATCGACAGCCCGATCCGCCTGGGATCGATCGCCGCCAGGTCAACGCGGCCGCAAGGGGACCGCTTCGCCCGTTCGCTACCGCAGCGCCGACCGGCCCTTCTCCCTGTTCGCCAGGCCCACTTCGCCAGCGCTCTGCTCCGCCGGCCCGTACACACTCCGCGCGCGGGACCACATCCCCGCCGGGAGGGCCTTCCTCCACCCCGCGGCCCAGCGCGCCGACGGGCCGCATCGCCAGCTCCCGTCCGCTGGCCCGTCGCCTCCCAGGACGCCCGAGGCCGCCGCAGCCTCCTGGGCTCGCCTCGCCGCGCCAGGCCCAGGCCGGGCGCTCCGCTCCTCCGCCGCCAGCTGGGCCGGCCCTCTCTTCCGCGCCAGCAGCCAGTCGCCGCGGGCGCGCGCCTCCCCGCCGATCTCCCTGGGCCGCGGTGCGGGCCGCGCAACGCCCAGGCCGCCGCCTCCCAGTCCACAGCCGGCCCGGATCCTTCTCTTCGGGTTTTTCTTCAGATCTGTTGTATGGATAGGTTGACCCTCTTTTATCTCTAAGTCCCAGTTTATAAGTTGCTGTTGCTATATTAGAACTGATAGATCCCCTTGTGTGTTTGTCCGTTTCACGCATATAATATGTCCAGGCGTTCGTGGAGACGTGCTCTACGTTTCATCAGTTGTAGTCATGCATGTTAGAAGTCATCTAGGTGCTTGTTTTGCTGTTGCAAGAGTGCATCATGATATAAACTGCTGCTATGTGTTATTTTTATGCCACCTTTGCCATGTGATATCTTTTAGCTCGTTTGTCCGAATGATGCAAATGACATGTCCACGTGTTCATCTTGCCACGAACTACGTGTTGCTTGTGATAGGTTGCATGGTAGATTTATTATTGCCTTGTTATCATCGTTGCAGAGTGCCATGTTCATGTGATGTTGTTTCACTTGTTATGAAATGCCATCTTGTTGAGCTCGTTGTGATCGTTGTGTTCACCTCTATGAAGCATGCTTGTGTGTTTCGGGATCACCTTCATGTGCAATTTGATGAGGTGCTTACCCTTTGCCATGTTTAGTTTCGAGGTGACTTAAACATGCTCCTTTTGATGCTATGATGATATTGCTGTTTTAGGACTTAGTGATTTTTCACTAAGTCTGAAATCTGTAACGTTCCGATGCCATGTTCGTGTGATGTTCTAGGACAAAGCATGATAGTTTTGGAGTGGTTCTTGATTGTTCCTTGTAGTATATATTGTTGTCTTTCCATCCATGTCCTCACATGTCTATTTAAGTGGCTGTAGCATGTTTATCTTTCGCTCTAAAGTTTCAATAAAATTCTGCTGCCAGAATTTTATTGCCAAGTTCAATATGTCCAGGATCATTGCTATTGATCCGTGACTCCGTTGGGGGTGCACCTTGGACTTAGTTGCTGTACTATATATCTAGTTTGTGTTCATGTCCTTTGCCATGCTTTTTGGGTGCTGTAGCTTAATTATTTTGAGCTCCGAAGATGCTATGATGCTGTAATTTTCAGCTTTCGCTCAGATCTTGTTTCGGGCATAAGTTTTAGCCCGTAACTCCGATTTCAGCGAATCTTATATCAAACTTGATTGTTTTTCTGTGTAGATTAATAATATCAGCTTGTTATCTTGTTTTGAGGTGTTTTGCTTGTGTGATGTTTTACGTGCTCCGTGTGCATCCGTAGTGCATCCATCATGCATTCATCTTTTCCGAGTGCGCATTGCATCTTGTTGATTGGTGCTTGGTGTGATTGTTTTGTTTAGAGCCGGAAGCTGAGACCGAATACGAGGTTGAGCACGAGGTTTCCCACGAGGTTGAGCACGAGGACCCTTCTTACGATCCGAACGACTTCTCTTCAGGCAAGATGACCGAACCCCGATAACATTACTATCTTTGCCTATTGCTAGTAGTCTCGATCTATAGTTTTGCCTCGATGCCCATGATCTTCTTGTCAGCCTCCTACTTGTAACCAATTGCCATGTTTAACCAACCTACCTATGCAAACCGTTGCTTGGCTAAGTACGCTTCGCTCAGCCCTTCTTATAGCATTGCTAGTTGCAGGTGAAGATCGAAGATGCTTGCTTCATGTTGAAGTTTGGTTGGGTTATATCACACTATATAAATGCTTAAAATGAAATCATCTATATATTGGCAAGGGTGGAAGGCTAAGCCTTTTGCTTGGTGATTTGTTCCACTCATGCCGTTAGGATCCGTATAAGCCGGTATTATGTTCCTTGATTATGCGTTCCTAACA
>LR738713.1:831283212-831298079 GCA_902687465.1 Secale cereale
GTATATATATATATATATACACACAACATATCCATATATAATGAAAAAAAAAGCAGAGCATGCAGATCGAGCAGAGCCGGGGCGGCGGCGGCGGCGTGCGGCAGGGGCTGCGCAGGCAGGGGCGGCGCCGCAGGAGAAGGCCGGAGTGCTCACACTGTGCAGCGACGGTGAGGTCGGGGAGAGCGGCGACGGCGAGGTCGGGGAGAGGGCGGCGACGGCGAGGTCGGGGAAGAGGCAGCGATGGCGAGGTCGGGGCAGAGCGTCGACGGCGAGGTCGAGGCAGAGGCGGCGACGACGTCGACGGCGAGCAGCCCGGCGGCGTCGGGGACGAAGTGACGATGGAAATCTGAAAATCTCCCAAGTGCTGCTTATATAGCAGAAGAATTGGTCCCGGTTCGTGGCACCAACCGGGACTAATGGAACCATTAGTCCCGGTTCGTGCTACCAAACGGGACAAATGGCCAGTTTTCAGCAACCCAAAGGGCGGGAAAAAGAGGCCATTGGTCCCGGTTGGTGGCACCAGCCGGGACTAAAGGGGGGCATTGGTCCCGGTTGGTGCCACGAACCGGGACTAATGAGCACCTTCAGTCCCGATTGGTGCCATCAACCGGGACCAACGTCCTAATGCTGCCCGCGTCGCGACCAAAATTTTAGTCCCACCTCGCAAGTTGAGAGAGCTCGAGAGTGGTTTATAAGCATTGCTGCGCCCACCCTCTCGAGCTCCTCTCAACTGCAAGCTTTCGGGCCTAATTGTGCCCGTGTGCCCGTGGGCCTACTAGGCCTAATGCGGGCCTGAATCCTGTCCCATTGTTGGGTTTCTAGTCGTATTCAGGCTGTGACGGCCCTGTAGGTCGCATATTTTTATATTTTTACCATTTTTTCTTTGTTGCTTTATTTTTTTAATTTTGTTTCTACTTTCAACAAAATACTGACTGTTGCTATTTTTATTTATTTAATTAAAGTTTATTTATTTTACTTTATTAAAGTTTATTTTGTTTCCACTTATTTACTTTATTTTTATTCCACTTATTTTATTTTATTAAAGTTAGCATGGTATCATCATTTCATCCACATAGCATGTACAAAAAAGTAGAGAGGGTTACGGCAAAAACTGGATGCACTTCGTGTATAAAACCATTACAAAACATCATGGATAGATAAATGATGAAATTAATATAAGTTCATCATCACATGCCATTCAAAGTACATGCATATCTCTAGAGCATCTAATTAAACTATGCATTGAAACTATGTAGAACATTTCAACGCAACAACAAATGCGATCATAATCGCAGCCAAGGTAACAATTGATCCAACGGCATAATGATACCAAGCCTCGGTGTGAATGACATATTTTCTAATCTTTCTAATCTTCAAGCGCATGGCATCCATCTTGATCTTGTGATCATCAACGATATCCGCAACATGCAACTCCAATATCATCTTCTTGTCCTCAATTTTTTTTTAGTTTTTCCTTCAAGTACTTGTTTTCTTCTTCAACTAAATTTAACCTCTTGACAATAGGGTTCATCTTGATCTTGTGATCATCGACGACTTCCTCAACATGCAACTCCAATTCCATCATCTCCTCCTCCGGTTTTTTTCCAATATTTTCTTCAAGGAAATGTTTTCCTCTTCAACTAAATTTAACCTCTCCACAAGAGAGTCGGTTGGAATTTCCGGTTCAACTACCTCCTAGACATATAAAAACATCCATGTCAGGTTGGTCGGCATAATTGTCATAAACACTAAAACAAATAGTTATAAATTAAAGATAATATACCACATCCGAATCATAGACATGACGAGGGCCGACGTGGGCGGATATCAAAACCATCGCACTATATAATAACAAGCAATAATAAACGTAAGAAAATTAGACAAATATCTATCTAAAGCAATAATAACAAGCAACAATAAAAGTAAGAAAAACATGGACATAACAAGAGGCTCACCACGATGGTGCCGGTGACGAGATCGGCGGGGGCGATCGACGGCGGTGAAGACGGGGATGGGACGTGACGGACCGCTAAACCTAGACAAATCTCGGAGAAAATGGAGCTTGGAGTTCGAGCTTCGAGAGGAGAAAAGCTTAACTACTGTGACTCGGGCATTTCATCGAACACCTCATGTACATCGGAGGTGAGCTAGCTAGAGCACCACAGCTCCCCCCGGCCGGCCAGAAAAAACAGAGTAGTGGAAGTGGTGGGCGAGGGGTTATATATAGGAAACTCATTGGTCCCGGTTCGTACCAGGAACTGGGTCTAAAGGCCACCCATTTGTCCCGGTTCTACGCATGAATCGGGACCAATGGGTCTGGGCCAGGAGCAAGGCCCAATGGTCCCGATTCGTGCCTGGAACCGGGAGAAATGGACCCAGACCAACCGAGACAGATGCCCAACGAGGCCCGGCCAGCCCCCTGGCCGCACGAACCGGGACGTATGCCCCCATGGGTCCCGGTTCGTGGATGAACCGGGACTAATGGGCTCGCCAGGCCCGAACCAAAGCCCTGTTTTCTACTAGTGTTGTCATGAATCATACTTGGTTGAGCATCATGTCTAGCTATGTGTTGGGTGTTTACCGTATTACTTGCTTCTTCTCGTTAGTGCTTGTTTCGTTGCGATCGTGAGGATTCGTTCGACTACGCTTGGTTCGTCTTCGTGGCTTCTTCTTCGTCTTCTTCATGGACTCGTTCTTCTTCCTTGCGAGATTCCAGGCAGGATGACCGCCACCTTGGATCTCATTACTATCATTGCCATGCTAGTTGTCTCGATGCTATCGCTATATGTCGCGCTACCTATCTATTGTTGTCAGCCTCTCATTGTTGCCATGAAACCTCTAATCTTTGACACCATCCCAGCAAACCGTTGTTTGGCTATGTTACCCGCTTGCTCAGCCCCTCTTATAGCATTGTTAGTTGCAGGTGAAGATGAAGATTGCTCCATGTCAGATCTTGGTTTTGGAATACCACAATATCTCTTAATTAAATTAACACACCTATATACTTGCAATGGGTGGAAGGCTTGGCCTTTTGCTTGGTGTTTTGTTCCACTCATGCTGCCTTAAGAAACGATAAACCAGTGTTATGTTCCTTGATTTTGCGTTCCTAACGCGGTTGGGTATATGGGGACCCCTTGACAGTTCGCTTTGAATAAAACTCCTCCAGCAAGGCCCAACATTGGTTTACCATTTGCCTAATAACTAAAACTTGCATAGGGAGTTAGCGCTACCCGTGGATTCTTAATTAAATCCTCGGTGTAGTGCTCCTCATGAGTGTTAGTCCAAACTAGAGTCGTTTGCGGCGCCGCCCCTTGGCAACTTGGGCTATTTGGTCGCTGTACACTGTGCTCATCTGGACGTGGCCTGAGACGAGATACGCGCGGCTACTATCAGGGTGTCGGCACGCCGGGAGGTCTTGCTGGACTTGTTTTACCATTGTCGAAATGTCTTGTGCACCGGGATTCCGAGTCTGATCGGATTGTCCCTAAGTGTAATGCCCCGAACACACCCGCCGGTGGTCGTTACTCCTGGCAGGATCTAGACTGGCCTCACAGATCAATACTAGTCTTTTCTGCGCACTTTGTCCTCACTCATGCGCACCCGGGAGAAACTTCCCGGTCGGTCACCCATCCTGAAATTACTCCACGCTGAGCACACTTAAATTTGGAGTTCTTTCCGAATGGGCTCCCGGAAAAGAAGGAATTCCTTATTTATATGAGTGATAATCCTCAACCGTAAGGGATCGAGATAGTCTTCGCGGGTAAGAATAACCCAATTTATAGATTCGACACACGGGGAGCCAAAGAGTATTTATAAGCTTTGACAGTTGAGTTGTCAATTCAACCGCACCTGAAATATACTTACTTGCAACAAAAGATAAGTGGTAACGGTGATATGATAGTGATGGTGGTGACAGCAAAAGTAAACAGCAAAAGTAAACAGCAAAAGTAACAACTAATAACCAGCATGATTGAAACACTGTAGGCTAGGTAGATGGATGGTTTGGCGCTGCATGGATGAGATATATCATGAATCTAACTTGGGGCAAGGCACACAGAAAAGTAATGATCATCTAGGCAAATATCAAACATTAGGCATGTATCCCACAGGTAGTTGTACGTGCTTGCAATAAGAACTTGCACAACATCTTTTGTCCTACCATCCCGCTATGAACGGGGCCAAAAGGAACTTATGGAGATTAAGGTGCTCCTATCAAAGAGCACCGGAACAAAGCAATGAACTCAATGGATACATGGAATCCTCAAATTATGGACCATCCCCTTTGGTGTCCCAAGCTGTCACTTTTGGGATCGCCGGTTTCGGACCGTAATAGGTGCAAACAACTCATAGATAGGATCAAGAACACAAATATATTCATGCAAACACATAGGGTTCAGATCTGAAATCATGGCACTCGGGCCCTAAGTGACAAGCATTAAGAGCAACAAGTTGAAGCAAAGATGATAAACACCATAGTAGATGATAGGCAACATGCCCCCAACAATCTGATAAACTATTACATGATCTAACTCATCCAATCCCTACCATCCCCTTTGCCTACAGCAGGGAATTACTCACACATGGAAGGAGAAGTCATGGAGGGAGGATGGAGTGGTGATGATGATGACGATGGCGACGATCTCCCCTCTCCGGAGGCCAAATCAGCCTCCAGATTAGCCCTCCCGAAGAAGAACAGAGAGTGGCGGCGGCTCCGCGACGGAAACTGGGAAAATGACTTCTGTTCTAGGGTTTTCTCCTCACGGGGATAAATACGTGTCAAAGTAGGGCACCAGAGGGGGAAGGACCCGCCTAGACGGCCTCCCGGCGCGGCCAGGGGTGGGGCCGCCTGGGCAGGGCGCCTGGGCCCCCCCTGGCTGCCCTCTGGCCCATCTTCTGGCACAAGGGCCCTTCAGGTGCATGGATTTTCTGTGATTTTTCTTGGAATTTTCTGAGATACCTAAAAATCCATTTTCCTGCACACAATAAAACCATACAGGCAGCTCTGCTGAAAACAGCGTCAGTCCGGGTTAGTTTAGTTCAAATCATGCAAGAATGAGGGCAAAACAATAGCAAAAGTGTTTGGAAAAGTAGATACATTTGAGACGTATCAACTCCCCCAAGCTTAGCATATTGCTTGTCCTCAAGCAATTCAGTTCAACGAACTGGACGCGATAAAGAAAACTTTGACAAACTCTTTTGCTTCATTAGATGTATATAAGCATGTACTACGAAAAGAGTCTAGCAAGTATTGAAACAATGCTATGAGGACAATGCACGGAGCAATCCTTCTTTCAAGTGATCAATCACAAATACCTAAAAGTAAATAATATACTACTGAAAATCAAGACAAGATTACATTGCACATAGCTTGAACATACTAGAGTAGTATCTCGCTAGCCTCCATGAATGAAGCAAAACATAATTGCAGAATCTCCTCCAGAGTTTTAAAGGAGACTAGAACTAAGAATTTCAGAATAAATAATATCACAAGCATGCAGAAGACAATGTAATACTTTGGGACAATGCACATTACACTCAGAATGACAATTATGCTCTCCTAGTTGGTGCTTTGAAGAAAGAAGGTGGAGACTCTCGAACCGTGGAATTTGATGGCGAGGTTGAAAACCCATGGTTGGAAGCAAAGACTAAACATGTACCAGAGCTCTTGGTTTTGAAAACAGAGGTAAAAATGATTTTGGGAGGTGCATATTTCGTCAACGAATGTTAGTAGACAACCCAATTACTTCTCGAGCTAGAAAAGTTTCGAGGAACAGCTCCCGCACGGGGACGATCACATCCCCTTAATCTCCTTTGTTTATCACTGCCAAAAGTTTTCTGATTTCTCATGAACAAAGCGTGAAGGAGGGTTTGTTTGTTGTATTATCTTTTATGAGCCGGGCGCACTAATGCCAGTTCCTTCTCGTATTAAGGGTTTGCAGATTAGACATGCAATCACGGGATAAAACTTGTCCAACTTAAAAAGGTCATGAATTAACTACTACTTCCTCATGAGCTAAAACAGGGGCACAAAATAAGAGTAAATTTCAATAATTTCGAGATGGTACAAGAAAGTCTTCGTTAGGATGGCAGGTAAATACCACATAGGAATGTATGATGGACTCATATGGGAAAACTGGTTTGAAAGGATTTGGATGCACAAGCAGAATTCCGCTTAGTGCGAGCGAAGGCTAGCAAGAAACTGGGAAGCGATCAACTAGAGAGCAATAACGGTCATAATCATGCAGAGCGACAAAGCAACATTGAATCGGGCATGAAAGTGATATAACTATTCTGAAACTCAAAGATCATCAAGGCAAAGCAGACTTTTTAGTCTTAAACATGTGTAAACATGTGCCAAGTCAATCCAAGAATTCTCCAAAGGGAAATACCACTTTAGTATAGCAAACTATGAACAATGCAATGCATGTAAATCATTCCAATAACACATTATATACTCTAGCTATTTGAGATTAGCCACAAGGAAAGCATGAACCAGTGGGAAATCGTTGTAAACATAGCACTATGTCGCTACAAGCTGGTCTCTAGATCATAAGTACAGGCATATGTACAAAAGTAGAAACAAGAAGAGTTCATACCGGTTTCCTTGTTGCTTCCCTTTCGCCGATCTTCGTCATTACTGCCTTGTCACTTGCACGATCGAACGTAGGAAATATAATTAAATGCCATCACGGACTCGAGCTGAACTCTGAAAACAAAGCAAACTAAAGAGAGAAAGGAAATCTTTTTTGGGTTATTTCAAAGGTTGAACGAAAGCAAAAGAAAGAGAAAAACTTTTTGTTGTTTTTGCAAAGAAAGAACAAAGAAGAACGGGCAAAAACTTCAAAAAGATCAAAGCGAACAAAAAAAACGGATAATACAATGGAAAAGTGAGAAGGGCACGTACTCCCCCAAGCTTAGGCTTTTGGCCTAAGTTGGTAGTAGCTACTGCCCCCAGGAGCCTCCTGCTCCGGGGTGGTGCTGGTGAGTCCAAGGGTCGTATAAGGATTCCGGCGCGTACACCGAAGTCCTCGGATCCTCCCACGGAGAAGGGTCCGCACTCCAAGCAGATGAAGACCCTTCACCAAACTGGGTGACGGTCTCCCCCTGAAAAGGTGGTAACTCACCGTACTCCTCCTCGTCGGGCACAACCCCCTCCATGGGGTTATGAAACTGATGCTGGACCATGAACTCATCGAACTGGATAACATCAAAGGACCATCCGTTCCTGCGAGAAAAATCAAACAAAAGAGGTGCAGGTAGACGGATCTTGCGTTCCGCGGTAGTTCCGAAACGCAAGATATAAACAAGGTTACCAAACTCAGAAGTCATGGTAACAAACTTATGCCTTTTCATAGCAGCATGATCAAAACTTAAATAAGTAAAAGGCTTATCATCAGGGTGTGGGGTGCCTTTAAGATACTCTAAGATAAGTGTGGCGTAAACGTCACCAAATAAATCTCCCCTGTTACCGTTCATAGCAAGGCGTCGAGCAATTAAGGCACCCAAATTATAATCAAACCTCACTGAGAAGGCGGTTGCCAGGATAGCAATATCCGACGCAGAAGTGTTGCTCGTGTTGTCACGAGATAACACTCCTCTAGCAACATAATACGCAAAATACCTGAGGTGAGGGAATAAGATGCTGGAGATTTTTGACCGATGCACATCCCTCGTATCCATGCTGCAGAGAGAGTTGAGGACGGTTCTCAGCTCGAAGGGCTGAGAGGTCATCTTCGCCGTCCGACCAACGTTTGGCACACCTATTATTTCACAAAAATTTTCCATGGGCATGGTCAAAAGATTATTAGAAATTTTAAACTCAATAGAACCAGTATCAAGGTTATATCTAAAACTGTTAATGAAACCGGAGGTGAGTTTTTGATACTGAACAACACGACACGTGACGAGCCGTGTCAGACCTGCATTAGCACAAAGATTATAAAACTCATCCTTAATTCCTGCAGCTTCAAGGAATTCATCACATGGGAACATCATCGCACGTGCTGGACTTGTGTCTTCCAACAACTCTAGGGGCACATGATCTTCATTGTAGCTCACCCTAGCACTCGAGGATGAAGTTGTGGCTCTAGTAACTCGATCGGAGCACGCGGGCTTCTTCTTCTCAAGCCACCCCTTTGCCCTTCCTAACAAACTCATTTCTGAAATTTTTGACAAATTACAAAAACAAGGATTTAAACAAAGTGGGTTAAGGCAAACTATTGAACTCACTTTCCTAAGGCATAAACTTGCATCAAAACTTGGAAAATAAATTTCTACACATGCATGTAAGCTCATCTACACAGCACCAAGAACTACTAAATACTCACAAATGAAGCCACCAAGCAGAAATCTAATTGGAGGGGTGGAGGAGTTACATACCAGGGAGTATTTATTCAAAATCTCAGCTCGAATGATAGGCTGTAGAGAGAGATCGAAAATCGCCTCCAATAACAGCAAGAACGCAAGAACAGGTGCAGTACTCGTGTTTTCGAAGAGAAAGAGAGAGAGAGGAAGAAGACTCACCTGGAGGCGGGACCTGTGGGCCCCAGGCGCCCTATGGGCGTGGCCAGGGGCAGGCCGCGCCAGCTGGCCGCCTGGGCCACTGGTGGCCCCCCCCTGGTCAGCCCCAGGTGCCTCTGGGTCACTCCCGGCATGGAAATTTTAATTTTTACTTTTCTGGAATTTTTTTGAAAACTTCACTGTTGAAAATTTTTCGAAGTTCAAAACGCTGCAAAACTTTCGGAGAACTTAAAGCAGTGATTAGTATTGTGAAGCTTCAAAAACACAAACACTTGGTACAGCAAGGAAAACAAAAGCTACAACAAATGAAAACATAACAGACTCAACTTTTTACCTATATAAAACATGCTCACTAGTAAGGTTGATCAAGTCTTACCAACAAACCGGCGATATATAGAGCAAAAAGTCCCACCTCTTACGAAGTGATCATTGCACCTTTACTTTAATGGACATCGTCCCCACCATAATAGTTTTGTATTTGTGGTGAACATGTAGTGGACAGTCCCATTCTCCAATATTCACGGTCTCGATATTTTCTATAGAGTTAAGGCCATGCCTCTTATCGGTCTTCTTTGGAAAATAAATCGTGTGTTCTTTATCATTCACATTGAAGGCAACCTTTCCTTTATTGCAATCAATAATAGCACCTGCGGTGTTAAGAAAAGGTCTACCAAGAATAATGGACATGCTCCCATCCTCGGGCGTGTCAAGCACAACAAAATCAGTAAGGATCAAACAATTAGCAACTTCTACGGGAACATCCTCACAAATACCTATCGGGACGGCGGTTGACTTGTCAGCCATCTGAAGAGAAATATCTGTAGGGATTAGCTTCTCTAAACAAAGCCTCTTGTAAAGAGAGAAAGGCATAACACTCACTCCTGCTCCAAGATCACATAAAGCAGTTTTGACATAATTATTCTTTATGGAGCAAGGAATGGTGGGTATAGCTGGATCACCAAGCTTCTCAGGAATGTTGCCACTGAAAGAGTAGTTAGCAAGCATAGTAGATATTGCTTCATTAGGAATTTTTTTTATTAGTAACAATATCTTTCATATATTTTGAATAGGGAGGTAACTTAATAGCATCAGTCAAAGGGATTTGAAGAAAAAGAGGTTTCATCCACTCACAAAACTTATTGTAATGCTCTTCTTCTTTAGATTTGTGAGACTTACCTGGAAAGGGCATGGATTTCTGTATCCATGGTTCTCTTTCCTTCCCATGTCTTCTTGCGACGAAGTCTTCTCTAGTGTACTTTTTGCGTTTGTCAGGTGCTTCTTCTTCTCGAACTTCAGGCGGATCATTCTTATCCTTACCTTCAGGTTTGGCACCATCTTCAGTCTCAACATCGGAGGTAGATATAATGTTGGGATCAACAGCTGGCTCTTCACTTGTAATAGGATCATTGGAATTATCAGCCTCCTTGTGTTTCTTCTTCTTCTTCTTTGGAGAGCCAACAATTTCTTCTTCCTGCATTTGAGAATCTTGCTCGATTCTCCTCGGGTGCCCCTCTGGATAGAGAGGATCTTGAGTGCTAGTTCCTCCTCGGGTCTTAATCCGGAAGGCCTGTAAATCATCTTGTTTGGTATTGTTAGCAAGCAAATCTTTTTGCACATTAGAAATTTGTTCAAGCTGAGTTTGAACCATATGAAAATGCTTCACAAGACATTTAACATCATTAACTGTTCTACCTAGAACATCAAGCAAACTTTTGATAGCAAGGGAATTATCATGCAATTGACTTTGTATCCTCTCATTAAAATGACTTTGCTTCATAATAAAATTATCAAGCTCATCTAAACATTGACCAGGAGGCTTACCATGAGGGATGTCACTTGCGTTGAAATCTAAAAGAGAGTGTACCTCTACCATAGGAGGGTGAGTGGTAGGCTCACACAACTTCTCAATAGGGGGTAGATTCTTCACGTTTTCAGTTTTAATACCCTTCTCTTTAATAGACTTCTTTGCTTCTCGCATATCTTCGGGGCTTAGAACAAACATGCCCCTCTTCTTTGGTGGTGGAGGTGGTTCAGGGACGGACCAATCTTCATGGTTTTTGGCAATCCCGCCCATCAATTCCTCTGCATCGTCCGGTGTTCTTTTCCTGAAAACACAACCAGCACAACTATCTAAATAGGACCTAGATTCATCAGTTAGACCAGCATAAAATATATCGATTAATTCATTCTTAGGGACTCCATGTCCTGGTCTAGCCTGGATCAGACTACAGTACCTCCCCCAAGCTTTAGGGAGGTGCTCATCCTGCAACTGTTTAAAGTTATAAATTCTTTGTAAAGCAGCATGTTGCATATGAGCAGGAAAGTACTTATCAACAAGAGAGTGAGCTAAGTCTTGAGGACTCTTAATGGAACCACATGGTAGTGCATCATACCATGTTTGAGCACCTTCCTTCAAAGAGAAAGGAAGAAGCTTAGTCACATAAAAGTTTCGTATCTTTTCATCCATGGTAAACAAGCCACCCAACTCAGTGAGTTTGGTCAGGTGTGCAATAGCATCATCATTTTCTCTGCCATAAAAGGGGTCAGCTTCAACCATAGATATAAGTGAAAGATCAATAGAGAAATCATAATCAGGATCATTGATGCCTATAGGAGATGTAGCAAATTCAGGATCAGGAACAGTCTTGTTTTTCAAGGAGTGTTTTTCAAGCAGCTTCTTAATAGCTTCAGGGTCAGAGTCGGCAAACTCTGTCAGTTCCCTGCATAAATCATCATCAAGCATAATGTAATCATCATCAAGGAGTCTCTCCTTGAGTTTACTCAAATCAGGATAATCATAAGTTCCACCAATAGGGTAGCGAGTAACAGGAATTTCAATTCCAGATTTTTTTGCAGCATCAGCGATCTGTTTCTCAAGAGCATAACCAAGTGAACCAATATCATCAAGTAGTAGAAGCATCATCAAAAGTATCGGACATAGTAACAGATTCAGTAGAAGCATCATGTGGTGGTGGTGAGGCAAACTTACTCATAACAGAAGGTGAATCAAGTGTAGCACTAGTGTTCAGAACAGTACCTCTTCTTGTAGTGGATAGTAAGATCGGAACCTTGGGGTCTCCTTTCTTACCCATAGCGGATGAAGTGCAGCAGGTAGGATACTTCAAGTAGACTTGTAAATATTGCTATGCTCCCCGGCAACGGCGCCAGAAAACGGTACTTGATAACCCTCAACCGTAAGGGATCGAGATAGTCTTCGCGGGTAAGAATAACCCAATTTATAGATTCGACACACGGGGAGCCAAAGAGTATTTATAAGCTTTGACAGTTGAGTTGTCAATTCAACCGCACCTGAAATATACTTATTTGCAACAAAAGATAAGTGGTAACGGTGATATGATAGTGATGGTGGTGACAACAAAAGTAAACAGCAAAAGTAACAACTAATAACCAGCAGGATTGAAACACTGTAGGCTAGGGAGATGGATGGTTGGGCGCTGCATGGATGAGATATATCATGAATCTAACTTCGGGCAAGGCACACAGAAAAGTAATGATCATCTAGGCAAATATCAAACATTAGGCATGTATCCCACAGGTAGTTGTACGTGCTTGCAATAAGAACTTGCACAACATCTTTTGTCCTACCATCCCGCTACGAACGGGGCCAAAAGGAACTTATGGAGATTAAGGTGCTCCTGTCAAAGAGCACCGGAACAAAGCAATGAACTCAATGGATACATGGAATCCTCAAATTATGGACCATCCCCTTTGGTGTCCCAAGCTGTCACTTTTGGGATCGCCGGTTCCGGACCGTAATAGGTGCAAACAACTCATAGATAGGATCAAGAATACAAATATATTAATGCAAACACATAGGGATCAGATCTGAAATCATGGCACTCGGGTCCTAAGTGACAAGCATTAAGAGCAACAAGTTGAAGCAAAGATGATAAACACCATAGTAGATGATAGGCAACATGCCCCCAACAATCTGATAAACTATTACATGATCTAACTCATCCAATCCCTACCATCCCCTTTGCCTACAGCAGGGAATTACTCACACATGGAAGGAGAAGTCATGGAGGGAGGATGGAGTGGTGATGATGATGACGATGGCGACGATCTCCCCTCTCCGGAGGCCAAATTAGCCTCCAGATTAGCCCTCCCGAAGAATAAAAGAGAGTGGCGGCGGCTCCGCGACGGAAACTGGGAAAACGACTTCTGTTCTGGGGTTTTCTCGTCACGGGGATAAATACGAGTCAAAGTAGGGCACCAAAGGGGGAAGGACCCGCCCAGGCGGCCTCCCGGCGCGGCCAGGGGTGGGGCCGCCTGGGCAGGGTGCCTGGGCCCCCTGGCTGCCCTCTGGCCCATCTTCTGGCACAAGGGCCCTTCGGGTGCGTGGATTTTCTGTGATTTTTCTTGGAATTTTCTGAGATACCTAAAAATCCGTTTTCCTGCACACAATAAAACCATACAGGCAGCTCTGCTGAAAACAGCGTCAGTCCGGGTTAGTTTAGTTCAAATCATGCAAGAATGAGGGCAAAACAATAGCGAAAGTGTTTGGAAAAGTAGATATGTTTGAGACGTATCAATGAGTAGTCTATCATCCCTAATAAGCCAGGCTATCACATACACCCCCACTCATAGGAACCGACGTCCTCGTCGGGTCATAGGAACGTTCCCTCTTGGCACAAACGTCTGTGCATCCAGTCCGATACATGTGCCATGCCATGTGCCACGACGCGTCACAAACGTCATGAATAACATGATCGAGCATCTGTCCGCAAACATCCGTGTAACCGCGAGGGACGGCTCTGATACCAACTTGTAACGCCCCGGACACACCCGCCGGTGGTCGTTACTCCTGGCGGGATCTAGACTGGCCTCACAGATCAATACTAGTCTTTTCTGCGCACTTTGTCCTCACTCGTGCGCACCCAGGAGAAACTTCCTGGTCGGTCACCCATCCTGAAATTACTCCAAGCTGAGCACACTTAACTTCACACTAAGATAAGGGGTTTTTAACCTCTGCTGATCGTGAGAGCTTGTGATGGGCTAAGTTGGGACACCCCTGCAGGGTTATGATCTTTTGAAAGCCGTGCCCTCAGTTATGTGGCAGATTGGAATTTGTTAATATTCGGTTGTAGAAAACTTGACAGAGGATCCGAAATAAAATACATCAACCGCGTGAGTAACCATGACCGTCTCTTTTCATTTTGAGAAGAGAACACGATGGGGTTATGTTTGACTCGTAGGTAGTTCATGATCTCTTAGCGATCATTACTAGTTGTGACCGTTTGTGTAGATGCTCATCTTATTCTTGTACTCGTAAGTTAGCCACCATATTATGCTTAGCCGCTGCTGCAACCTCACCACTTAACCTCTGCATACCCATTAAGCTTTGGTAGTCTTGATACCCATGGTTATCGGATTGTTGAGTCCTCATGGCTCACAGTTACTACAACAACAGTTGCAGGTGCAGGTTTCCAATGACTTGACGTGAGAGCGATGTTTCCTTGTGTTGGCGTTCTTTGTTCTTCTTCATCATCAGTCTTGGGTTAGGTTCCTGGTCGGCAGCAGGATAGCAGGATGGATGTCGTGTGCTTTTCATGTTTTCATCCGTAGTCGGATGTTTTGTATTTAATGTGTTGTATTCATGTGACTTGTTTATGATGTTGTTCTATCCCCATCTATTTATGTAATGGTACGATGTAATGATATCCATCTTGCTAAGCGTCCAAAATGCGGTCGTGCCCCAATCACGAAGTTATCACGTGATCGGGATAGATCGCATCTCGAGCGTGACATTAATGTTCTTTGTTTCTTTTTCTCCTTTTCTCAATGGTACAATATACTCACGCAGCCAGGGCTGCTTATACAGTATATGCACGGCCAGACCGACCGCCAACCTAAGCCTCCCCGTGTATGACTCCTAATACTACTTGGACTTTGCCCAAACTCAGCTAATAGACTCTTGCCATAACAAGCTGGACTACCCGAAAAAAAAACAAGCTGAACTAGACTCTACTAAGATCACGTACGACTGTTACAAGTCGGACACGATCTGGTACATAACCCACACATATACATCTATTACATGAAAACTAAACCGACTCAGTAAACTTCCTACTTCAGCACTAACATACGTAAGTATGTTTGGATTATTCCAACGGAGATAGATACATTGACAATCCCTCAAGTTGAGGCCAAAGCATCATGCAATCCTTGTATTTGAAAATAAGCTCATTGTGGTCAATTAATGCTGTGTGACCTGATTGTACGGCTACAGTTGCGCATACACAACTTGTATGTGGCTAAAATGGACCAATGGTCATTGTTAAATGACCAAATACAAGCGCGACGGGGGGGGGGGGGGGGGGAGG
>LR738713.1:831298178-831328368 GCA_902687465.1 Secale cereale
GGCTATGGTAACGACCCCCTCTCTAACTCATCGAAACTCCTCATTGACCCCTCTTCCACTTGTGTCGCCTCTTCGGCTCCAATTGGCACAAGGAGAGTTGTGCCGCACAAGCGATCATTGGCGGCAGAGGCTCCGAGAAGGGGTAATATTGTGTTAGGTTGGAGATGCGCCGCCGCTATGCTTCTTCTTCCGCTCGTAGGAGGCGGCGATGGCCCCTGTTCGTCATTCGGAAGGGGTTGCGCACCCTGTGTACATCAAGTTCCTCTATGCCTGAAGAATCTTACTGTTTTAACTGTTCAAATCGTGAAAGAAAAACACTCTTTTAGTGCGCATTGGCATACCAGGTTTGTTCAACCCGCTGGTTTGATCGATTGCGCTAGGGTTTTGCCGTATGATTTGGGGGTATGGGGCTTATGGTTTTTGTTTGGTAGAACATGGGATGCTATTGTCGATTATGATGACTTATCTACATGTGTTGATGAGCAGCACGTCGAAGCAACAACTTCTCTGTGGAGTTCAACCATGGTGGATTTTCTGTTGGGCATGACAGCAACCATTTTCATGTAAATGACCACACGCTTTCGTGCAATTATCTACATAAAATAACTTGGTCACCAATTATAATAGAAAATTTTGTGGAGGACATTGGGTAGACGATGGCAATCATGCTCAAGGTTTAGTAATGTTGGCCTATCCTTACAACCAACGTAAATGATTTGGAGGAAACTAGAAGTAAGGAAGATATAGACAGAATAATGGAGTTTTTCTCTATAGGTCACCACGCTTTCAACATATAATGGGAGCCTGATGATAGCTTCCTGGCCAACCTTATAGAGGACAATGTTGTCAATTATTCAAGAGCCAATCTTCCTACATTTTTTAGCCCATCAAAGCCACTACCAAACAGAGAAGCAAATCATGTAGAGACGCAACAAGAAGAGGCAGAGCATCTTGACGGTGTCCTGGACTACAGGGTACTAACATAGTCAGCCCAGTCCCCGGGATGGGCTAATGGGCCCGCATTCTTGTTAAGGATAAATTCAGAAGCTGCACGCCTGGATGAACTCAAGAACGTGTCTCCCGAAGACTTGACGTACAGTCCAAGACACCTCCAACCGACTCAATGCGATCTCCCTAGATACGGACCATGTACCTAGACACCCCGCCTGACGTGTATATAAGCCAAGTGGTTTAGCCCATAGAGGGGACGAAATCACAGTTACATTCTCCTAGTCCTAGAGGTAGAAGACAACTTATGATCTCGAGGTAGATCAACTCTCTTTTCGAAACATCTCCATCAATATAAAAAAGAGCACGAGGGCGTAGGGTTTTACCTCCATCAAGAGGGCCCGAACCTGGGTAAACATTGTCTCCCTTGTTCCTGTTACCATTGATCCAAAGATCCACAGCTCAGGAACCCCTACCCCGAGGTCCACAGGATTTCACACCGACACTGGTGCTTTCATTGAGAGTTTGGCTGTGTGATCACCGAAAGTATTGATGGCTCGTGTGCAGATCAACTGCGGCAACGACTGCGGGAATGTTTACGTCCCGACCAACTTTTTGTGTTCGGTAGTGTGATCTTTTGCACCAACTCATCAGGCCATCTGGCTTCCGTCGAAAACTATGCCCCGGGTCAGATCGTCACCTTTGGAGGCCTGGAGTACACCACGGACTCCCGGGTGAGTTCATCCTATCAGGCTGGACACCCAGCCGGGTCGAGGTTCTATCAGACAACGGAGGCTCAACTCCGGAACCGATCTCCTTCGAGGATGTTGGACCATGCTCTTTGGTACCGTCGGAGGAGCTCAACCTGGGCGATCTCGCCTCCACTTCTGGACTGGACGCCTGTCCGGCCCCTATCTCTGAAACTACAATGGATTTAAAACCAACCCTTGCGCCGGATCTGGGGCCTACTGCGGATCCTCGCCGCTTTGAAGACATGTCGGGTTATAAGCAAGGCTTACTTCGAGTTAGCCCCACTTACAACCAGGCCATGGGCCCCGATGAATTATCTCATCTGCATGAGATGCTCTATCGTATCCTGAGCTTATCAATCTTGGTTTGCGACAAGATCGGACTTAAAGCCGACGACCGGGAAATTTATGTCCCACAAACCTCCCACCTTATTGGCAATGTCGATGATTTAGCCAATGTGCTAGACTTTGATGATGCCACCTACTTGGATGAACATGTCGATGGCCCTACTGCTCACAGTTCACCATTAGTAAACACCGGCAAGTGGACCGCAACATCTACTTACGATATATAAATGGTTGACACTCCTAGAAACCCGTCCAGATGTCGGTGGAGGCGCGGATAGGGTAGAAAAGGGGACACAAGTGGAAACAACACTGCCGCCGTTGAGGCTGGCAACCCTGGAGAGGATCCTCAAGCCTCCTTAGAGCAACATGCCAGCCCAGATGGAATTCCCGAAGACCTGGACCTCGATGACCTCTTTGAAGGGGTCGAAGACAATTAGATGCCTGAATTCGAGGAAGACGAGAGCTTCGGCACCGAGGACTATATCGTCCATGAAGACCCCTTTGAACAAGCGCGCTTCCAGCAGCGCCTCGTCACCACCGTCCGAAGTATGAAATGCAAGCTGTAGTTGCTGCAAGCCAATACAGACGCAATGAATGAAAATTGGGTTGTAGTACTCTCAATCGGATATGATCTCGAAGAGCAATGCCATAGCGCGCTTGAATCTTACTCGCACAAACATTTGCTGCCCGAGTTCGATGATGAATTAGCCGCCGATGTGCCCGCCCCTAGAGGGCATGATAGGCTAGTGCGGGAAAATTTCCACACCCAACCAACCCCACGCCATCACGGCAAGGACGATGCGGGTCACTTAGACCCTCACGACTTTCGATGTGGGATGGAGGAAAACCAAGCGCCACGTCGGTCCATCTATGGATCAAGAAGGCATGACAGCGGGACTCGATGGCTATTATGCCTAGATGGACAGGAACAGATGAGCCCGGGACCAAGCCTACGCACGGATTTCCACGATATCCAGCATGGCATTACCCGCACCCAAGGTCCCGCTCACTAGATCTACTTCATAGACACGATAATGGAGCATCAGTTCCCGGACGCGTTTAAACCCATCAATATAGAATCATATGATGGAACAACCGACCCAGCAGTGTGGATAGAGGATTTCCTCCTACATATGCATATGCACAATGGAGATGACCTCCATGCCATTAAGTATCTGTCGCTCCAGTTAATGGGGCTGGCAAGGCATTGGCTGAATAGCCTGCCTCCTCACTCCATAGGGAGTTGGAAAGCCCTTGAGGATGCCATTAGGGCAAACTTCCAAGGAACCACATCCGACCTCCGGACGCGGACGATCTGAGCAGCGTCATCCAGCAATCCGGTGAGTCGGCTCAGAAGTTATGGAACAAGTTCCTCACTAAAAAGAACCAAATCGTAGACTGCTCCAACGCCGAGGCCATCGCGACATTCCGAAATAACATCCGAGATGAATGGCTCGCCTGACAGGTCGAGCAGGATTAGCCGAGGACCATGGGGGCCCTCACCTCAATCATGACCCTCTTATGCACTCGAGAAGATAGTTGGTTGGCCCGCAGTACTCACAACGAAGAGGCTGGTACCTCAGAGACTCGTGATGCTAACGGCAAGCCCAAGCATAAGAAAAAGAAATGCAGGCATAAGAACAGATGGAGCGATACAGAGGACACCGCAGTCAATGCAGGGTTTATTGAACCTAGATCCGAATAGCAAAGGAAGACTTTTAAAGGGAACAAAGATCAACCCAGCCAGCTAGACAAGATCCTTGACATGCCATGATGAATCCGTGACACCTTGGACAAACCAGCAACCCATACAAACCAGACTTGCCGGGTCATCAAATAAGCTGGCAAGATGACGACGGAGGAGGATAATAAAGCCCAGCCTCACTGTGAAGACGAGGACGATCCTAAACGGCCAAAGAACGGAGGCCAAAAATAGTTTCCTCCTGAGGTAAAAGACGTGAACATGATCAACGTCACCCACATCCCCATGAGGGAGAGGAAACACGCACTTCAGGATGTCTATACGTTCCAGCCCATCACCCTGAAGTTCAATCTATGGTCGGCTTACCGCGATCACATTTGATAAGCATGACCAGCCGACCAGCATGAGGCATGTCCTGGACCCGATCGTTGACAGCTTGCATCTGACGCACGTCCTCATCGGCAGAGGTAGCAAACTAAATCTAATCTATGCTGACACGATCAGAAAGATGGGCATTGACTCATCTCGGATCAAGCCCAGCACCACCACCTATAAATGTGTGATACCAGGCGTCGAATCCCATTGCATGGGCACTGTAACATTGGAGGCAGTCTTCGGGTCACCTGAGAACATCAGGAGCGAGGAAATAACCTTTGACATTGTACCAGTGCACAGCGGATACCACACATTTTCTCACCTCGACACAGTCTCGTATTAGGCTTACGTCAAGCTAAATATGCTAGGGCCAAATAGTGTTATTATAGTTAATGGTAACACTGAACGATCTCTCCGAACAGGGGAGACGCCCGCGGCCTTTGCAGCCGAGGTACATGCATTCGAGGAGACAGCGCGCGTGATTAAGCACATGCCCAACCCTTTAAAGCATACAGGGGCCGTACAGGCCGACCTCGGTCATGCATACATTCACCCCAAATAGGGGTACGGGCTCCTCGCGCACCTCCCTTGGAAGGGGCATTACATCCCCAGGTTGCATTACTTTGCACTAAAAATTCCCTGGACTGCCAAGGAGCCCAAAAAATGGAAACGTTGGATCGGCTAGACCGAGAAACGATGAACTTTGGGCCTACCGATGTCTGCTAGAACTACGTCGGTATTTTGCCAAAGAGGAAGGGATGATGCAATATAGCAGCGGTACGTATGTCACTCAGTGATGAGACCAAGGTTATCGAACCAGTAGGAGAACCAAGCTACACAACGTAAACAACACCTGCACACAAATAACAAATACTCGCAACCCGACATGTAAAAGGGGTTGTCAATCCATTTCGGCTAACGGATGTGATAGAGTTGTAAATATTGATAGATTGAACGATAAATAAGATCAATTGCAACAAGGTATTTTTGGGTTTTTGGTTTAGTAGATCTGAAAATAAAAGCAAAGGAAAATAGATCGTAGAGGCAAATAGTATGATAAAGAGACCCGGGGGTGATACGTCCATTTTGCATCATGCTTTTATGTTGATATTTATTGCATTGTGGGCTGTTATTACACGTTATATCACAATACTTATGCCTTTTCTCTCTTATTTTACAAGGTTTACATGAAGAGGGAGAATGCCGGCAAACATCGGAGACCTATTCTGCACAACTCAAAAAGCTCCGAAACTCCATGAAACACCGTTTCAGAAAATATAAAAAATATCTGGCGAAAGAGATCTGCCAGGGGGGCCACCACCTGTCCACGAGGGTGGGGGGCGCGCCCCCCCTGGGCGCACCCCCCTGCCTCGTGGGCCAGCCGGTGACCCCCTGATGCCCATCTTCTCCTATATTAGGTGCTTTGACCTGGAAAAAATCATAAGGAGGCTTTCGGGACCAGACGCCGCCGTCTCGAGGCGGAACCTTGGCGGAATCAATCTAGGGCTCCGGCGGAGCTGTTCTGCCGGGGATACTTCTCTTCGGGAGGGGGAAATCGTCACCGTCGTCATCACAAACAACTCTCCCTTCTTGGGGAGGGTTATCTTCATCAATATCTTCACCCGCACCATCTCCTCTCAAACCCTAGTTCATCTCTTGTATCCAATCTTTGTACCAAAACCTGAGATTGGCACCTGTAGGTTGCTTGTAGTCTTGATTACTCCTTGTAGTTGATGCTAGTTGGTTTACTTGGTGGAAGATCATATGTTCAGATCTATTATGCGTATTAATACCCCTCTGATTATGAACATGAATATGCTTCGTGAGTAGTTATGTTTGTTCCTGAGGACATGGGAGAAGTCTTGCTATAAGTAGTCATGTGAATTTGGTATTCGTCCGATATTTTGATGAGATGTATGTTGTCTTTCCTCTAGTGGTGTCGTGTGAACATCAACTACATGACACTTCACCATTGTTTGGGCCTAGAGGAAGGCATTGGGAAGTAATAAGTAGATGATGGGTTGGTAGAGTGACAGAAGCTTAAACCCTAGTTTATGCGTTGCTTCATAAGGGGCTGATTCAGATCTATATGATTCATGCTATGGTTAGGCTTACCATAATACTTATTTTGTAGTTGCGGATGCTTGCAATAGAGGTTAATCATAAGTGGGATGCTTGTCCAAATAAGGACAACACCCAAGCACCGGTCCGCCCACATACCAAATTATCAAAGTAACGAACGCGAATCATATGAACGTGATGAAAACAAGCTTGACGATAATTCACATGTGTCCTCGGGAGCGCTTTCCTTCATATAAGAGTTTGTCCAGGCTTGTCCTTTGCTACAAAAAGGATTGGGCCACCTTGCTGCACCTTATTTACTTTTACTATTTGTTACATGTGACCAATTACCTTATCACAAAACTATCTGTTACCGATAATTTCAGTGCTTGCAGAAAATACCTTACTGAAAACTGCATATCATTTCCTTCAGCTCCTCGTTGGGTTCGACACTTTTACTTATAGAAAGGACTACGATAGATCCCCTACACTTGTGGGTCATCAAGACTCTTTTCTGGCGCCGCTGCCGGGGAGTGAAGCGCCTTTGGTAAGGAAAAATTTATATAGTGTGCTGGAATTTACTGTCACTTGTTACTATGGCTCATAATCCTTTGAGGGGCTTGTTCGGGGTATCTTCACCCCGACCAGTAGAGCAAAGAGTTACTCCTCAATCTACTAAACCTACTGAAAATGTTTTCTTTGAAATTCCTTCGGGTATGATAGAGAAACTGCTAGTTAATCCCTTTACAGGAGATGCAACACTGCATCCCGATTTGCACCTAATCTATGTGGATGAAGTTTGTGGATTATTTAAGCTTCCAGGTATGCCTGAGGATGTTATCAAGAAGAAGATCTTCCCTTTATATTTGAAGGGAGATGCATTGACATGGTTTAGGCTATGCGATGATATTAGATCATGGAACTATAATCGATTGAAGTTGGAATTTCATCACAAGTTCTACCCTATGCATCAGGTTCATCGTGATCGTAATTATATATATAATTTTTGGCCTCACGAAGGAGAAAGTATCGCTCAAGCTTGGGGGAGGCTTAAGTCAATGTTATATTCATGCCCCAATCATGAGCTCTCAAGAAAAATGATCATTCAAAATTTTTATGCTCAGCTTTCTCTCCATAATCGTTCCATGCTTGATAATTCTTGTAGTGGTTCTTTTATGATGAAGACTATTGAATTCAAATGGGATTTATTGGAAAGAATTAGACGCAACTCTGAAGATTGGGATCTCGATGAAGGTAAGGAGTCAGGTATGACCCCTAAGTTTGATTGTGTTAAATCTTTTATGGATACCGATGTTTTCCGTGAATTTAGCACTAAATATGGACTTGACTCTGAGATAGTAGCTTCTTTCTGTGAATCATTTGCTACTCATGTTGATCTCCCTAAGGAGAAGTGGTTTAAATACCATCCTCCTATTGAAGTAAAAGTAGTTGAACCTGTTAAAGTTGAAGAAAAGACTATCACTTATAATGTTGATCCTATTGTTCCTACTGCTTAGATTGAGAAACCACCCTTCCCTTTTAGAATAAAGGATCATGCTAAAGCTTCAACTGTGGTTCGTAAGAGTAATACTAGAACACCTACAACCTCTGGGCAAATTACAGTTGAACCTAGTGTTTCTATGGTTAAAGATCTTTTGGTTGAAATTTTAGATGGACATGTTATTTACCTCCAAAAGGAAGATGCTAGAATCGCCAAACCCGATACTAGGAATAAACATAGACCTGCTGTAGGCATGCCTGTTATTTCTGTTAAAATAGGAGATCATTGCTATCATGGTTTATGTGACGTAGGTGCTAGTGCGACTGTAATAACCATTTCCTTATATAAAGAAATTATGCACGATATTGCACCTGCGGAGCTAGAAGGTATTGATGTCATTAAGCTTGCCAATAGAGACACTATTTGACCAATGGGGATTGTTAGAGATGTTGAAGTCTTGTGTGGGATGTTAAATACCTAGCTGATTTTCTTGTTCTTGGTTCTCCACAAGATAATTTCTGCCCCATTATATTTGGTAGACCCTTCTTGAATACTGTTAATGCTAAGATAGACTGCGTAAAAGATGTTGTTACTATCGGATTAGGGGATATGTCTCATGACTTTAATTTTGCTAAATTTTGTAAACAACCCCATGATAAAGAATTGCCTAGTAAGGATGAAATTATTGGTCTTGCTTCTATTGTTGTGCCTCCTAACGATCCCTTAGAACAATATCTGCTAGACCACGAAAATGATATGTATATGAATGAGAGAAGGGAAATCGATGAAATATTCTTTAAGCAGGGACCCTTATTGAAAAACAACTTGCCTGTTGAAATGCTAGGGGATCCTCCTCCACCCAAGGGTGATCCCGTGTTTGAATTCAAACCATTACCTGATACTCTTAAGTATGTTTATCTCGATGAAAAGAAGATATATCCTGTTATTATTAGAGCTAACCTTTCAGAGCAGGAAGAAGAGAAACTATTGAAAACTCTGAAGAAGCACCGTGTTGCTATTGGATATACTCTCGATGATCTTAAAAATATTGGTCCCACTTTATGCCAACACAAGATAAAGTTGGAAGAGGATGCGAAACCGGTTATCGATCATCAACGACGGTTAAATCCTAAGATGAAAGAAGTGGTAAGGAAGGAAATATTAAATCTTCTAGAGGCAGGTATAATTTATGCAGTTGCTGATAGCCAGTGGGTAAGTCATGTCCATTGTGTCCCTAAAAAGGGAGGTATGACTATTGTTCCTAATGATAAAGATTTATTGATCCCGCAAAGAATTGTTGCAGGTTATAGGATGGTAATTGATTTCCGCAAATTAAATAAAGCCACTAAGAAAGATCATTACCCTTTGCCTTTTATTGATCAAATGCTAGAAAGGTTATCCAAACATACTCATTTTTGCTTTGTAGATGGTTATTCTGGTTTCTCTCAAATACCATTGTCAAAAGGGGATCAAGAAAAGACCACTTTTACCTGTCCCTTCGGTACCTTTGCTTATAGAAGTATGTCTTTTGGTTTATGTAATGCACGTGCTACCTTTCAAAGATGCATGATGGCTATATTCTCTGATTTGTGTGAAAAGATTGTTGAGGTTTTCATGGATGACTTTTCCGTTCACGGAACTTCTTTGGATGATTGCTTGAGCAACCTTGATAGAGTTTTGCAGAGATGTGAAGATACTAATCTTGTCTTGAATTGGGAAAAGTGCCACTTTATGGTTAATGAAGGCATTGTCTTGGGGCATAAAATTTCTGAAAGAGGTATTGAAGTTGATAAAGATAAAACTGATGCTATTGAAAAGATGCCGTGTCCCAAGGACATCAAAGGTATATGAAGTTTCCTTGGTCATACCGGGTTTTATAGGAGGTTCATTAAGGACTTCTCCAAAATCTCAAGGCCTCTGACTAATCTCTTACAAAAAGATGTTCCTTTTGTTTTTGATGATGATTGTGTAGAAGCATTTGAAATACTTAAGAAAGCATTCATCTCTGCACCTATTGTCCAGCCTCCTAACTGAAACTTACCCTTTGAGATTATCTACAATGCTAGTGATTATGCCGTAGGTGCTGTTCTAGGACAAAGAGCTGTTAAGAAATTGAATGTTATCCAATATGCTAGTAAAACTCTAGACAATGCCCAGAGAAATTATGCTACTACTGAGAAGGAGTTTTTAGCAGTTGTATTTGCTTGTGATAAGTTTAGACCTTATATTGTTGCATCTAAAGTAACTATTCACACTAATCATGCTGATATCAAATACCTTATGGAAAATAAAGATGCTAAACCTAGACTTATTAGATGGGTTCTCCTGCTACAAGAATTTGATTTGCGTATTATTGATAGAAAGGGAGCTGAGAACCCCGTTGCAGACAACTTGTCTAGGCTAGAGAATATTCTTGATGACCCACTGCCTTTTGTTGATAGATTTCCTGATGAACAATTAGCTGTCATAAATGCTTCTTGTACTGCTCCATGGTATGTGCTAGGCTTCTAGCCCCTCGTTGGTTACCCCAAGTGGAAGGTGTGAGATGTAGTGTTGCGGAAGTTTTTCCCTTGGCAAAGATACCAAGGATCGAATCCCCAGAGACTCCTAGGTTCAACAAGAAGGTGTCAACTGCTACGTCGCCAGATATTAGCAATTAACGTGGACCTGCACACAGATACAAATAACTTTGCTCCCAACGAGTACAGAGAGGTTGTCAATCCCTCCGGCCTTGTAGTTCACAAAGGATTAAACGCAAGTGATAGTAGTGATAGATATAATTGCAATAGTAAATAATAGCGAAAAGTAAATAGCGGATGTGATCGATGATGGTAATATGGACCGGAGTCTCATGATGTTCACTAGTGATGTCTCTCTCCCAAAAGACGATAAAACAGCTATGTGAGGTAAACGAATTACAGCTGGGCAATTGACAGGACCATGTGCGCAAACCAATGCTGATTACATTGCAAGAAAGGTTGAGGCTCAAAGCATGGGCGGTACGCCAAAGTAAGTAGACCGAAATCCATCAATATCTACTACTAATCATCCACCTTGAGATATCTATCCAGAACATCTCGCTGGTATTAAGTTGCGAGTCTCACCCATAGTGTAAACTCAATGCAACAGACAACTGCATTAAAAGAACTTTGCGTAAAGTAAACAATCCTTGCACCCGCGGGCACAAGCATCCTTGTTTTCCCCCTTGTGGCAACAGCACATCCCCTAGACTCATGTTTCTGTCACTCAAACTAGTCATCGAGGGGAATGAACCCACAATCAAGCATAACGTCCCTCTTGGAGTCACTACCTATTACTTGGCCAAAGCAATAAATAACAACGGAGAACATGCAAGAATTACTTACGAACATAAATATAAAAGAGGTAGATCAAATATATTACTCAAGAACAATCTAAACATAATCTCATAATCCATCGGATCCCAGCAAACTCATCATAGCAACAGCATAAGGATTACATATGTGCCTCGATCATGTAGGGCAGCTCACGAGGACTAATTAGTGAAGCACAAGAACGAGAGGAGAACATCACATAGCTACTGGTCATGGACTCATGGTCCAAGGGAGATGTCGGTGTACTAAGATAGGGGTACCTTAGTACCCCAACTTGTGCACGGGCAGTAGCAGCTTCCCGTGGCAGGGCTTACCACGTGCTCGCCAAGAACCTTTCTGGTCCCTATGAAGCCATTCAAGAACAAAGTATACAAGTCAGAAGATCAAGGCCCCGGCAAGAGGAGCTTGCCGGGAAGGCCGCACCAGGCTCAAGGTTATCACTTTAGCACAAGAACCTGGCAAGAGGAGCTTGCCAGGAAGGCCAAGGAACACATATCTCAAGAGATGCCTCGGCGCATCATGCGCCCCGGCAGGACCCGGAGAGTGACAAGCTTCCGGGCCCGGCAAGGTCACGACCCCGGCAAGGTGCTTGTCGGGGAAACCTATGCTGTGTGCCCGCGCTCCAGCTCATCTGCCCACGCGTCGCCCTGAGGCCCTTCCAGGGACGCGTGGCAGACGGCTGTGCAGCCTGGGGCACACGGTGGCAAGCCACGGTGACGAGGCTACCGCCGTGGCGACCGGAGAAGCATGGACGAACACTTTTGGGGGCGACGGTGACGGGCATTTAATGCCCATGTCCCCCACTGTCAAAGTTAGGTGAAGACCACTGTTCATATACTGTTCATGCACTGTTGCAACTACCACCAAATTTACACTTTTACCCTCCTCTACGTTGACACCTGTCGGTGACCCCTTTGAGCTACAAAAGGAGGCCCATGCACAACGTAGAGGGGGTTCGGTTCGAAAGCTAGACAACTCTCTCGCTCGGTGTAGCTAGTACTGTAGATCTTCAAGCTCCCGAGCTCAAGAACACAATACAACCTAAGCAGGAGTAGGGTTTTACGCGTCCGCGCAGCCCGAACCTGGGTAAACTGCCCGCGTGTGCCCCTCGATCTGCTCTTCGTGCTCCCTCCGCTCCCTTACCGCAACGTAGAAGGGGCTCCGGTCCCATAGGTGCTCGTGGGAGGACAGTTTCCCCCGACATCTTTGGCGCGCCAGGTAGGGGGCGTCGAGGTTGTGCGAACCTGATCCGGCGCTCACGCGGGCGCAGCCTTCAGCAACCTCTCCAGCTTCATCAACTTCATCAGCTACAACGACATGCCTCCGAAGAAGAAGGCTTCGGAGGTCGGAGGCCCGTCTGCGTCAATCCCACTGCCACCAGAACCAACGGTTGGTGGGGGAGACGCCGGCGGAAGGGTGGTCGTCGGCGAGGAAACTCACGGCGCCACCAAATCCAAGGACAAGACGGACCACCGAGCAAACTCCAAAGCCTCGGTGTCCGTGCACGCACCACGTCCCTCTCAGGAGGTGCCAGACCAGCAGCGCCGTGGTACAGGAGGTACCATACGCTTGCTGGGGCGTGGACAGACCGGTGGGTCGCGGGATGCTTAAGGCCAGCGTGCTGGCACGAGCAAGGCGCGGTCTCCGGGGCGGGAACATGCTCCTTCTAACGTGGTTAGAAGTCCGAGCGTGTCCCGCTCCTCGCACCGTTCGCCACCGTTCCCCTCTTCTCTAGCAGAGGCCCTGGCCAGGGCCCAGCTGCTCCTCGATTTCCCTCCAGCGGCAGACAAGGCCGAAGACTGGAGGGCAACGATCCAGAGTCTCATCGCCTTCGCCAACAACGACACGCCGCAGCAGCCGGCAACGTCACGGCCACGGCAAGTCGACCAAGCGAAGGCCGATGGCGACAAGACCACCGGGGGTGCAACTACCGTGCACTCCCCGCCGCGGAAGCAGAAATCGCCACCCCGCCGGATCAACGTCGTCGACGACTCTACGGCGTCGTCGGATCCGCGGGCTTGCCGCGATCAGCGCCAAGTCCTAGACGACAGGTGGCAAGAGGACGCTCGGACTCGCATCGAGCGTCGACGAGAAACCCGAAGACAGTCAGATCAGCGCGCTGGGACCGCTATCGACGCGCACGCGCCCGGTGAACCAGGCGATTTGCCATACGCGGCAGGTTGCCCTGCGTTCACCCGTGAGCTGCGGCAAATCCAGTGGCCCAGCATGAAGAATTTCAAGCCCGACGTACCCGAGAAGTACGACGGCAAGACACACCCCTCGGAGTTCCTCAGCATCTACACCATTGCGGTGCAGGCTGCCGGGGGACGCGACGAGAAGATCCTAGCCAACTACTTCCCGCTAGGGCTTAAGCCTAACGTCCGGTCTTGGCTTATGCACTTGCCGGAGAACTCCATCTCCTCATGGGCAGATCTGTGCCACCAGTTTGTTGGCGCCTTCACGGGCGGCCATAAACCCCACGGCCAGGAGAGAGATCTTCACATCCTCGCCCAGAAGGAGGGAGAGTCCCTGCGCAAATACATCCAAAGATTCAGCCGCGTCCAGCACAACATTCCCGACGTCCACCCTGCCGCGGTTATCAGCGCGTTTCACTAGAACGTGCGTAACCGCCGGATGAGGGAGGAGATGGCCATGACCAAGATCCGGGATGTCAGCGAGCTCTATGCTCTGGACGACAAGTGCGCGTGCGCTGAAGAGGGGAGAAGACTCCCCGGAGAGGATACCGACGCAGGAGGAAGCGACAGCGAAGATGCCGCCCCGGCAAGGAAAAACCGGCGGCAGAATAACAGAAAGAAGAAGAGCAAGGAGGTGCTGGTGTCGAGCAGTCCGGCAAGGAGGCTGCCGCCAAGAAGGCACAGGCTGGCGGTTCCGGCAAGGAGCCCGCCCCTGTAGCGGCAGCCGACAAGCAGGACGGCTCCGACAAGCAGTACTGCAAGATCCACCGCACCAAGGGCCACGATCTTCAGAACTGCAAAAGAGTCGAGTACCTCGTAGAGCAGCAGAAAGCTGAATACGAGCGTCCCGACAAGGAGAAGGCCCAAGGAGGCGGAGGAGAGCCCAGCAAGAAGCGGCCGTTCAATGGCCGGGGAGGACGTCGCGGCAAGGCCAAGCAGCGGCAAGGTGATAGACCTCCCCGGGGCCGCGACAAGGATGAGGAAGAAGACGACGATGATGACATGGAAAACGGAGACAACAGCGAGCAGGAGTTCCAGAAGGCCACAGAGGTTCTGTGCGTCGACGGAGGTGCCTCTCTGCACACTTCCCACCGCCAACACAAACAGTGGGTGCGGGAAGTGAATGCAGCTGAGCCACCCGTCGAGTCGCGCAGGCTGCTGAAATGGTCCAGCACGCCCATCATCTTTGACCTTGAGGATCACCCTGACCGCACAACTGTGGTTGGGTGCTTGCCGATGTTGGTCTCACCAACTATCCGCAACCTCAAGGTCACCAAGATGTTGGTTGACGGCGGGGCCGGCCTGAACTTGATCTCCTCGGCTGTGATCAAGAAGCTACAGATCCCCGACAGCGAGCTCGAGGAAACCGGGTCGTTCCAAGGGATCAACCCGGGAAGGAGCAAGCCGAAGGGGAAGATTACGCTGCCAGTGACCTTTGGCGGGGAGCTCAACTTCAGGACGGAAAGGATCACGTTTGATGTTGCTGATATCCCATTACCATACAATGGGATACTTGGCCGTCCTGCCCTCGCCAAGTTCATGGCAGCTTCCCACTACGCATACAACATACTCAAGATGCCGGGGCCGATAAGCGTCATCTCTGTCCCTGGCGACAAGAAAGATGCGCTTATCTGCGCCGACAAGATCTACCGGGATGCAACAGCCGCAGCAGACAGCAACACACTTGCCGCTGAAGCTCCCGTGGGGAAGACCAAGACCAAGTCCGGCAAGAGCTCTGGGGCCCACTCCGGCAAACGCACCTCTTCGGAGTGCTGCGCTGCCGTTGAGGACGCACCATCGAGCTCCACCGGCAAATGCAAGAAAGGAATGGCAGCTCCACCGGCAACCAAGAAGGTGTCCGCCAAGGAGGATGGCACTGGTGGTACCTTCACCATCAGTGCTACACTCGACCACAAATAGGAAAGCGCGCTCGTTGCCTTCCTGCGGGCGAATGTCAACGTGTTTGCATGGAAACCGTCTGACATCCCCGGCGTTCCCAGGAAGGTAATGGAGCACAAGGTTGCTGTTTGTCCTCACGCGCGGCCCGTCAAGCAGAAGATCGGGAAGCAAGCCGTGGAGCGCCAAGAGTTCATAGCAGAAGAGATAAAGAAGTTAGAAGCAGCAGGCCTGGTTAGAGGCGTAATACATCCCACGTGGTTGGCCAATCCAGTTGTCGTGCGAAAGGCTAATGGAAAGTGGAGACTTTGTATAGACTTCACCGACGTGAACAAAGCTTGTCCCAAGGATCCCTTTCCCTTGCCGCGCATCGACCAAATTGTTGACTCCACAGCTGGATGTGAGTTGCTCTCATTCCTTGATGCATACTCAGGTTACCACCAGATATTCATGGCCAAGGAAGATGAAGAGAAGACTGCATTCATTACTCCATGCGGCACATATTGCTTCATACGCATGCCCTTTGGATTGAAGAATGCAGGCTCAACATTTGCGAGGGTGGTGCACACTGCTTTTGAGCCACAGATCCACAGGAATATAGAAGCCTACATGGATGATATAGTGGTCAAGAGCAAGAGCAAAGATACCCTGATACAAGACTTAGAGGAAACCTTTGAGAATCTGCGCAAGATCCAGCTCAAGATGAACCCCAAGAAGTGCGTCTTCGGAGTTCCCTCCGGCAAGCTTCTCGGGTTCTTTGTGTCCCAGAGGGGGATTGAAGCCAATCCCGACAAGATAAAAGCCATTGAGGAGATTGAAGCCCCGAAGCGCGTCAAGGACGTAAGGAGACTTGCTGGTTGTGTGGCTGCCCTCAGCAGGTTCATTTCAAAGTCTGCAGAACGCGCCCTGCCTTTCTTCAAAATCTTGAAAAAGGCAGGTCCTATGAAGTGGACTCCAGAAGCGGAGGCAGCGCTGCAAGACTTGAAAGGATACCTGTCCTCCACTCCGATACTTGTCGCACCTAGACCACAAGAGAAGTTGCTGCTGTACCTAGCGGCAACCAATCAAGTGGTTAGTGCTGCGTTAGTAGCGGAGAGGGAGGCGGATGAGGAACCCACATCCCCGGCAAGCGAATCCAGCGACAAGCAGGGGGCTTCCCCGACGAGCTCTGGCCCCGACAAGGACAAGTCTGCGCAAGAGCAAGGAGAAGTGCGAAGGAAGATGGTGCAGCGCCCAGTGTATGTTGTTAGTTCCCTCTTGCAGGGGGCTAGATCAAGATACTCTGGGGTGTAGAAGTTGCTTTTCGGCCTCCTCATGGCCTCAAGAAAGCTGCGCCATTACTTCCAAGCACACGAGATAACAGTGGTCACTCGCTTTCCGTTGAAGAGGATATTACAGAATCCCGAAGCAATAGGCAGGATCGTCGAGTGGGCACTGGAGCTGTCAAGCTTTGGTCTCAAGTTTGAGAGTACTTCAACCATACAGAGCAGAGCTTTGGCAGAATTCATAGCAGAATGGACCCCAACGCCAGATGAAGAAGTCCTAGAGACAAGCGTCCCCGTCCAAGAAGCGAGCAGCGAATGGATAATGTACTTTGATGGTGCTTTCTCGCTGCAAGGCGCCGGTGCCGGCGTGGTACTCATAGCGCCCACCGGAGAGCACCTCAAGTATGTTGTCCAGATGCACTTTCCCAAGGAGCAAGCGACAAACAATACTGCAGAGTATGAAGGTTTGCTTGCCGGCCTCAGAATTGCGGCCGAGCTTGGGATCAAGAAGTTGATTGTGCTGGGAGATTCACAGTTGGTGGTCCGACAAGTGAATAAGAGTTACCAGAGCCCTTTGATGGAAGCTTATGTTGATGAAGTGAGGAAGCTTGAAGAACGCTTTGAGGGTCTACAAATGGAGCACGTCCCAAGAGCTCAGAATGATATTGAAGATGGCCTCTCAAAGTGTGCTGCAATGAAGTTACCTGTGGAACCAGGGACCTTCGTGCTCAAGTTAACTCAGCCATCCGTTACACCATCAGTTGGGCAAAACAAGAAGAGGAAGTTGGTCTCCGGCGACTACTTGCCGGCGGATCTTCCCGAAGCCGCCGCCAAGGTCCCCAAGATCAACAGCCAAGATGCTGAGGAATAGTTTGCTCCTGCAGATCCAAGGGTCTGTACAGTTGAAGCAGGCGTTCCCGACAAGCCTTGCCCCGGCAGGCTTGCCGGGGGACCATCAGCTCCGGCAGAGCCGCAGGTTCTTGCCGTAGAAGCTGAGGTTCCCGCAGTAGCCCTCATGCCTTTAGTCCTTGTTGTTGAGCCTCAGGCTCCAGCATGGGCACATCAAATCGTCCGCTTCTTGCAAACTGGAGAACTTCCCGACGAGCCAGAAGAGATAGAGAAAATAACCAGGCAGTCGAGTATGTACCAGTTCGTTGGCAATGAACTGTACAGAAGAAGACTCAACGGTGTCAGGTTGAAGTGCATTTCCAGGGAAGATGGACAGAAGCTGTTGGCAGAGATACATGGAGGCATATGTGGGCACCACATTGGCGCAAGGGCACTTGCCGGGAAGGCGTTCCGGCAAGGGTTCTTCTGGCCAGAAGCCCTCCAAGATGCAACTGCACAAGTAACCAAGTGTGAAGCGTGCCAGTTCCATGCCAAGCAAATTCACCAGCCAGCTCAAGCTCTCCAGACGATCCCTTTGTCCTGGCCCTTCTCGGTCTGGGGGCTCGATATTCTCGGCCCCTTTCCCCGCGCAGTCGGGGGCTTTGAGTACTTGTACGTAGCAATCGACAAGTTCACAAAGTGGCCAGAAGTGGAACCAGTGAGAAAGGTGACGGCACAGTCAGCAGTCAGGTTCTTCAGATCGATTGTTTGTCGTTTCGGAATCCCTAACAGGATCATCACCGACAACGACACACAGTTTACAAGTCGCACCTTCATGCAGTACGTCCAAGACCTTGGCGCCAAGGTCTTCTTCGCTTCTGTTGCTCACCCGAGGAGCAATGGTCAAGCGGAGAGGGCCAATGCTGAAGTGTTGCGCGGACTCAAGACAAGAACCTTCGACAGGCTGCACAAGTGTGGAAGAAACTGGATAGAGGAGTTGCCGGCGGCTCTTTGGTCAATCAGGACGACACCAAATCGAGCCACCGGACAGACACCCTTTGCTCTTGTCTATGGAGCAGAGGCAGTTCTCCCCATGGAACTCGTATACGGATCTCCTCGAGTGCTCGCTTATGATGAGCTCGAGCAAGAGCAACTGCGACAAGATGATGCATTGCTCCTTGAGGAGGAACGCCTCCAGGCTGCTGTACGAGCTGCTCGATACCAGCAAGCCTTGCGTCGCTATCATAGCCACAAGGTTAGGGCCAGGAGTCTCGAGGAAGGCGACCTTGTTCTTCGGCATGTTCAGTCCGCCAAGAATTCCAACAAGTTGACGCCGAAGTGGGAAGGCCCTTATCGGATGAGACAAGTCACAAGGCCCGGCGCTGTCCGCCTTGTGACCGAAGAAGGCTTACCGGTGAGCAACTCCTGGAACATAGAGCATCTTCGCAAGTTTCACCCGTAAGGCGCGGTTGGCGTGATCCGCTCCGGCAACCACCTTTTGTACAAGTCTTGCCGCTGTTGCATGTAAACCTTTGTACAAAGCCGGGCGCAGACCCCGTGCGTCAGTAAAACTTTTGTGCTTCGCACTATTTGTCATTTCCATCCTTTTCTTTGTTATTTGCATGCGTCATCTAACACCTTGTGCAACGCACATCCCCGGTAAGCACTAGCAAGCCATAAGGCCCTATACTTGTCGTTCCTCCTCTTTTTCTTTCCCTCTTAAGCAGAAGGAGTATTCCTCGCGCACAAGTTTGCCGGGGGGAAGGAGATGGAGGCAGGGACCAAGTGCTGTTCAAAGAAGAAAAGCCTTGCCGGGAAGCAAACAATCTATGAAAGCTAAGTTACCAAAGTTTGAGTAATTCAAGTTTTTCAAATTTTTAGTTGTCTTCCTTGAACAACCACACTTTGTATGGAAAACCTGTGCGTGGAGGAACCAACCCGTGGCTAGCCGCACCCTTACTTTGTTTCGAGCACGCTCAACAACTTAAGTGAGCTGCGACAAGTGTCGCGCCCTTACTTCGTTTTCGAGTTCGCTCAGCAATCTAAGTGTGCTGCGACTAGCTGCGGCAAGGTTTCTTGCCGGCAAGGCCTTTGCCAGCAGGCTGCTAAGAGTCCAGCACTCAGCGCTCGCGGCAAGGGTCCTTTTGCCGGCAAGTCCCCTGAAAGCGTAGGGTGGAATGCATACAAAGTGAAGGGACCAAAGCAAGGGAGATAGCACTGCATTGGTTGCTCAAAATAAGATTGTATATTACAAAGATAACTTGCCGCAATAACTAACAGATTCTTGTCCGTAACATGCTTTGCAGCGGCAAAGGAAGCAGAAAGAAAGGAATCTAATCTACGCGGTCGCCCTCACGCCTCGTGATCTTGCCCACCTTGGCGACGATGTGGGCAACCTACGCCTTCAACGCCTCCTGATCAGCTTCGGGCGGCAAGGTGCGGAGGACATTGACGAGGTTGATGCCGGGGTTGCGTTAGACGATCTTCGACAAGACCCGCTCCATGGTGCCCATGCAGAGCCGACGCGCCTCGTCGGCCAGCTGCACGGGGATTTTCTCCCGCAGCCGCGCAAGCGCCGGCGCAATTCCCCTGAAGAACAGACTCAACTTTGCGCTGTGGGGGAGGTTCTCGTCCGGGGAGTACACGAGATGCTCTGCCCTCAGCGCCATCATCTCCATGTCAATATTGGCAGCGGAGGTGACCAGCTCATCAGTCCACTGCTCCACTGCCCGGGTGAAGTTGTTCTGCGAGACGGCGGCGCTCTCCACCAAGGCCTATTCCTTGCGGAGTTCATCCTTCAGCTTCGTCTCGCGGTCCCGGGCGGCGTCGAGTGAGTCAGTCAAGGTGGAGACCTTCAGCTCTAAATCAGTAATGGAGTCCTTGGCGGCAGTGAGCTCTTTGCCCTTCTCGGAGAGACGTACCTGCAAATCCGAGTTGGTATGGGCGTCCTTCTCCCGTGCCACATTGAGCACGGTGACCCTATCTTCGCTCGCCTTCAGGAACAACTCCAGCTGCGCCACCCTGGCCTCCAGATCCTTCTTGGTAGTCTCCATGGCAACGGCAGCGTCCCTCGCCTCCTTCAGGGCCCCGCCGATGGCTTGCTCCCGGGCGGTGAGGTCGTCCTCGTGGCTGTCGAGGTCGACCTTCCGCTGGTTGAGCGCTCCCTCCCGCCGAGACAGCTCCTCGGCGGCCAGTCGCTGCTGCTCTTCTACCTCAGCCTTCTCAAGGATAAATGCTTGCTGCGCCCCGGCAAGCTCTTCACGCTCCTCCGCCAAGTTGCGGAGGGCCGCCTGGTTGGCGGCGCGGAGCTCCACGGCGCGCTTCTCCAAGTCAGCTCCAGCCTTGGCAGCCAGAGCCTCCCGAGACTCCAACTTCGCTTGCCTGGCCCGATACAAGGCCAGGAGCCGACGAAGGAGTCTCTCCTCTTCGGGCTCATCGCTGCTGCCGGGCGCATCCGCGACCTCCAACCCGGCAGAGGCGAGGACCTCCCCATCAAAGGTCTCTCCCTCCGCGGGTGCTCTCGATGAAGACGCCCACGGGACTTGTATAAAAAACCCATTGGCGGCCTTCAGGTAGACGCCCTGCCCAGCCGCGGAGGCGGAAGGGTCGGCGGCCGGTGTAGCGTCCGGCGCTCCTGCGGCCTGCGGGCCAGCAGTGCGGTCGCCGGTTCCTTCCCCAGCCGCGGCGTCTGCGGTCGGGGCGGTCTCTTCAGCGGCGGGCTCGTCGGCTCTAGCCATTCCCTCAGTGGCAGTGGCGTTGCCGCCGTCGCCGTGCACCTCCTCCTCAGCGGTGGCCTCCGTCTCCATCAGCTCTGGGGCAGGAGGACCTAGTGGAAGAAAAAGAAAAGAAAGGATCATGCAAATATCCAAAAAGGCGAATTCGAGAAGAAGAAGTCACAAGGGATACCTTCGCGGACTTCTTCGACGACGGGGTCCCTCGCCGGGGAATTCTCCCTTGGCGGCGGAGTAGTGGCCCCTGCTGGCGGAGGGCCGCCTGCGCCCTCCCTTGGCGGGGTGCTCACCCTTGTTGGGCTGCTCACCCTCGGCGGGGTACTCGCCCTTGGCGGAGTGCCCGTCCTTGGCGGAGCGTTCTCCCTTGCCGGGGAGTTCACCCTTGGCGGGGAGGGTAGAGCAAGTGGCTCGTCGGGGGCGACCTCCTGGTGCTCCTGCGGCCGCGGCTCCACTTCTGCACGAAACAACAAGACATCAACCAAGATGATAACCTCAAGCGCACCCGTCAAGCAGAAAGATAAATACCAGACTTACGCTGGGGGCTGCTCCTCGGAGCAGCAGGCTGATCCGGCAAGCTCGTCGCCGGCGCGTCGCTCGTCGCCGCGACGGGCTCGTCGTCCTCGATATTGACCACGGGGATCTTGGCCCTCTTTGCCATCCGCTGGGTCAAGGTCCTGCAAAGCAAAACAAAAGCAAGATCAGAACCAAGCAAGGAAAATCAAGACAAAATCAAAGAAACTAAAAGAATTGCAAGTACTTACTCCTCTTCTTCTTCGTCGGAGCTGAGGGCGAAGAAGTCAAACTCCGCCTGGTGCGCTTCCGCGCGAGGAGCAGGAGGAGAAAGCTCCCTCGGGCGCTTGGCGGTCTCCGGGGCTATGGGCTGTGAAGACCCGGCCCCTGTCGTCGCCGAGGACCGAGGGGCAGAAGGAGCACCCGTTCCGCTCCGAGAAGATCCCCCTCCGCTTGGCGCTCGAGCACGGGGCACCTCCTTGACGACTTCGCTCGTCTTGGTGGCGCGCGTCGCACGGCGCGTCGGCTGCTGTCGAGGCGCCTGTGGCCTCGCCGTCTCAGCTGCCTTGCGGAGGCGCTTCTTCGGTTGCTGCGGGGGGCTTGGCGGAGGCGGAGAGTTCTCCGAGGATGAGGAAGCATCGTCGTCAAGATTCAGAGATCCACCGGAGTCTTCATCAGAATCTCCAGCCTCGGCGTCCTCCTCCTCCTCGGCAGGCCCGCTGGACTCAGTGCCATGCCCGGCGGCCTCGCTCCCCCCGGCAACCTCGCTCGCCCCAGCAAGCTTCACGGAAGGCTCCCCGGCAAACTCCTCGGGCGCAATCTTCAGCAGCTTGAGGATTTCCGCCTCCTCTGCTTGACTCACTGCGTCTGCGGCCTCTGCAGTGTTTCCAAATTCGCCCGCAGCCGCAGCTGCGGCGGCCTCCTCCATCCTGGAGGCAATGTAAGCTACATCCCGGTCAGTAGTATCCCGGGTGAGGCCCTTCTTCTCCTCGGCGTTGCGGGGCTTCTCGACCAAGTTGTCGAAGAAGGTCAGCACGGTCTCCGGTGGAGGCTCCAGCCAAGTGGGGACGACGCCATGGGAGTCGCACTCGGGCATCATCGCGCGTATGGAATCGCGGGCAGTGCTGTTGCACAGCGGCACCACTCCCCGGGAAGGTTTGAACCACTCCGGGTGGGCGGGGTCATGCTTGAAGAGCTCCCGAACCATCCCCTTCAACTCCAAGGCGGTGAAGTTGTAGTTCAATCCAGGGCGCAGCCTCATGATGTCTGCCGCATTGCCGAATTCCCAGGCGGGCATCTTCCTTTCTTGTAAAGGGGCGATGCGGCGGCGGAGGAAATCTGCTCCAACTTCTCCAACAGTCAGATTGACGACCCGGAGACGAATGATCCTAATTAGGGCGATCTGAAGCTTGCTGTCCTCCGGGGCCAATTCACTCCAATCCCTGCCGCGCACTATGGCAGTCTTGCACGGCGAGGTAAAGGGCTCAGGATTAGCTTCCAGCACCCAGCACCAATCGGCTCTCCACTCCTCCCACTTGCCGCGGAGCTCTCCCTTCAAGTATGCATCTTTCTTGTTCAGCCTGAAGATCCAGGAGATTCCACCGGAGAGGGGAGCACCGGACTCTACTCTAGGCATGAAGAAGTGGCGGAAAAGAGCTACATTTGGATGAACCCCAACATAGTTTTTGCACAGATGTGCGAAAACGGCCATTGTAAGGATGGCGTTGGGGGTGAAATCTAGGAGCTGGAGGCCATACGTATTCATTACATCACAAAAGAACTCCGAGTACGGAGCGCACAGACCACAATGGAAGAATGCGGCAAAGAAAAGGTACCCGCCGGGGAACATGTCGGCGGCGACGGCGGGGAGGACTCTGGTGCGGGGATGAGCTTTGGTCTCCCTCGCCCAGAACAAATAGTATTTGTCCCGCAGCTCCCTCGCGCCAAGCCTCGGCGCGAAGACCACGCACTTCTTCCGCAGGGCTGCCAGCTTCGCCGCCTGCTCGGACTTCTCCTTCTTGGCCTTGTCACTATTCGCCTTGTCGCTCTTCGGAGCCATGGCGGGGGCGGCAAGGAAAGAGGCGAGGAGCTCGACGGTGTCGCGGATGCGGGAGACGGCGGAGGAAGGGAGAGGCTGGGCTCTCTGTCGACCTTTTGGGGAGGCGGAGGGCGACGGGGGTTTCTGGAGAATCAAGGCGCAATGAAAACGATGGAGGGAACTGCCCCTGCTTCCTCTGCTTTTAAGGGGGAAGTGGGGGACGTTCCGCATTTCCCATTAAAGAACAGGCCACGATCTCTCCCACGACGCCGCAATCGACGCGTGCCGTTAGGGAGAGATGCGGCGGATACGGAAGGGGATACGGCTTGCCGTGGGCCGCGTGTGCCCGTGCACTGTTTTGGGCCTGGCCCAACAACGCTCGACACCGTGTGTGGCCCAGGCCCGGGGGCTCCTGTCGGTGTACTAAGATAGGGGTACCTTAGTACCCCAACTTGTGCACGGGCAGTAGCAGCTTCCTGTGGCAGGGCTTACCACGTGCTCGCCAAGAACCTTTCTGGTCCCTATGAAGCCATTCAAGAACAAAGTATACAAGTCAGAAGATCAAGGCCCCGGCAAGAGGAGCTTGCCGGGAAGGCCGCACCAGGCTCAAGGTTATCACTTTAGCACAAGACCCTGGCAAGAGGAGCTTGCCAGGAAGGCCAAGGAACACATATCTCAAGAGATGCCTCGCCGCATCATGCGCCCCGGCAGGACCCGAAGAGCGACAAGCTTCCGGGCCCGGCAAGGTCACGACCACGGCAAGGTGCTTGTCGGGGAAACCTACGCTGTGTGCCCGCGCTCCAGCTCATCTGCCCACGCGTCGCCCTGAGGCCCTTCTAGGGACGCGTGGCAGACGGCTGTGCAGCCTGGGGCACACGGTGGCAAGCCACGGTGACGAGGCTACCGCCGTGGCGAACGGAGAAGCATGGACGGACGCTTTTGGGGGCGACGGCGACGGGCATTTAATGCCCATGTCCCCCACTGTCAAAGTTAGGTGAAGACCACTGTTCATATACTGTTCATGCACTGTTGCAACTACCACCAAATTTACACTTTTACCCTCCTCTACGTTGACACCTGTCAGTGACCCCTTTGAGCTATAAAAGGAGGCCCATGCACAATGTAGAGGGGGTTCGGTTCGAAAGCTAGACAACTCTCTCGCTCGGTGTAGCTAGTACTGTAGATCTTCAAGCTCCCGAGCTCAAGAACACAATACAACCTAAGCAGGAGTAGGGTTTTACGCGTCCGCGCGGCCCGAACCTGGGTAAACTGCCCGCGTGTGCCCCTCGATCTGCTCTTTGTGCTCCCTCTGCTCCCTTACCGCAACGTAGAAGGGGCTCCGGTCCCATAGGTGCTCGTGGGAGGACAGTTTCCCCCGACAGGAGACTACTCACAACTCATCCGGGAGGCGTCCATGGTGGTGGAGAGGCTCCCGGTGGTGATCCTCCCCTTCGGCAGGGTGCCGGGAAGAGTTCTCTTGGTGCTCCCGATCTTGGAAGCGGCAGCGGCGGCGGAACAGAGATGAGATCGCGAAAGGGGTTCCTCCCTCGAGGGTTTCGGGAGACGCTTTAAATATATGCCAAAGGGGGGCATCGGAGGAGCCTCGGGGGGCCCAGGCGCCCCCCGGCGCGGCCCAGGGGGGGCCGCGCCGCCAGGGTGCCTGGAGCCCTGGTGCCCCCCCCCGGCTGTCCTTCGGGCACACGGTAGTTTCTGGAACGCTGATTTTTTATATATTTTTTCTGGATTTTTCCTGGCAGTTCTCGTAATGTGAAAACCTGAAATACAAAAACAGCCGAAAACAGAAACTGGCACTGGGGTGCACTGAGTCAATAGGTTAGTCCAAATATGATCAAAAGTGTATGGAAGTGTATAAATATCATAGCAATATCACCCAAAAGAGGCATGGAGCAAGCAGAAATTATAGATACGTTTTGGACGTATCAACATCCCCAAGCTTAATTCCTGCTCGTCCTCGAGTAGGTAAATGATAAAAAGAATAATTTCTGTGGTGACATGCTATTAACCATATAGGACTTTTTCATAGTCATATGACAAAAGCTTACTGAGACAATGAATCTATAGTAATTAAGTTGCCTCATGAGAAAATCACAAAGGACTGAAAGTTTTACAATATGATACTGAAACATCAAATAGATTTGCAATGAACATGATGTGCAAATATGATAAAGTGATATCTAGCTTGCCCCGTTTAGTGAAGCAAAACATAAATGCAGGGGCAACTCCAAGGTTTAGTGATGACTAGATACAATGATTTCCGAATAAACGATATCACAATCATGCAAAAGACAATGCTACTTTGGGACAATGCACATTACACTCAGAATGACAATCATGCTCTCAGTAGTTGGTGCTTTTAAAAGAAGGTGGAGACTCTCGAACCGTGGCTTTTGTTGGCAAGGTTGAAAACCCGTAGTTGGAAACAAAGACAAAACATGTACCAGAGCTCTTGGTTTTAAAACAGAGGTAATAATTTATTTTAGATCATGCATGTTTCGTCAACGAATGCTAGCAGACAACTCAATCACTTTTTGAGATGGACAAGTTTCGAGGAACGGCTCCCGAATGAGGATGATCACATCCTCTTAATCTCCTTTGTTTATCACTGCCAAATTTTTCTGATTTCTCATGAACAAAGCATGAAGGAGGGTTTGTTTGTTATATTATCTTTTTGAGACGGGCGCACCCAATGCCAGTTCCTTCTCGTATTATGGGTTTGCACATTATACATGCAATCCCGGGGTGAAGCTTGTCCAACTTAAAAAGGTCATGAATTAACCAGTACTTCCTCATGAACTTACAACAGAGGCACAAAATAAGAATGCTTTTTTTTGAATAATTTCGAGATGGCACATGCAAGTCTCCGTTAGGAATGGCAGGTAAATACCATGTAGGAAGGTATGGTGGACTCATATGGCATAACTGGATTAAAGGATGTGGACGCACAAGCAGTCAGTCCGCTTAGTACAGGCGAAGGTTAGCAAAAGACTGGGAGTGACCAACTAAGAGATCCATGACGGTCATAATCATGCAGAGCGACAAAGCAACATTGAATCAGGCATGGTAGTTATATCGCTACTCAGAAACAAAAGATCATCAAGGCTTGACAGACTTTCTTTACAGTCTTAAATATGCGTGAGCATACGCCAAGTCAATCAAAATAAATTCTCGAAGGAAGATATTACTAAACCATACCACATCATAGGCAAACAAATCATGTTGGTACTCCAATAACACATTGGGAACCCCCCAGTTATTTGAGACTAACCATAAGAAACATGAACTACTAAGCGCCATCATGCACGTAGCATCTTTATCATAGACATATCAACCAATGCAACGGAAGCAAACTCTCTTAATAAGGTGAGCATGGTAATTAAAGAGAGTTCAAGCAACCAACTAAACAAAAGCTCTTGAAAAGATAAGCATGAAAGCTAAGAGCTGAACATGATAGTAGCTATTAAAAGACAAAGAACACACACAGCAAGGATAGACAAGAAAATTCTATGTTATGTTCTAGGTAGAAGTGGAGCGTGTTTCTCTCCCACATAAAGAAAGATGAGTTCCGACTCGTTATGAAAAACTAAAGAAAACTAAAAGCAAGACGCTCCAAGCATAGCACATAACACATGAAGTGATTAAAATATAGTGGAACGAAAGACGAACTGACAATGTTGATGGAGAAGGGGATGCACGGGGGCATCCCCAAGCTTAGATGCTTGAGTCTCCTTGAATATTTCTTGGGGGTGCATGGGGGCATCCCCAAGCTTGAGCGCTTGACACTCCTGAATCTTTTTATCATCTTCCCTCGCACACTTGAAAACTCCATTCATACATAACTCATCATAATCTGATTACCGAGGTTAGTACCCATAATAAAATAATTGTACCTTGCTGGAAATAAAGATATTCTTGAAGGTCTACTGTTTCTCAAGATTGGCAAAAGGTTTTTGCAAAGAAAAAGAAAGCTCTTGGTTTGCAAAATGAAGGAAAAGCAAAACAGGACAGAATCTGTGAAAAATAGAACAGCAGGTAGTAATTGATTTGTTCGGGGCACTTCTGCAACTCTAATCAAAAAACTCTATATAGAGCACGCTGTCGAAAAAATTCAGACCAAAAAGATGATCTGGTTATCTTATACGAATTTTTCTATCCAAGGACAGAATCTGTTTCCTGGACAGCACCTCACAACTTTTGAACTTTTTAGCAATCAGAGGCTACACTTGGCACAAAAATGGAAAGCAAAGATACAATGATGATGCTACAGTAGTAACAACATCAAGACACAACAAAAGCAAAATAAATTTATTCATGTGGGCTGCCTCCCAAAAGCGCTTTCTTTTATGCCTTTAAGCTAGGCATAATGCTTTAATGATGCTCTCGTAGGAATAAGAGTTGAAGAACAAAAGAGAGCATCAAGGTGAAAATACCAAACACATTTAAGCCTAACATGCTTCCTTTGCATAGGAATATTGCAATAGAATAATTCATTGAAGCACAAAGCAATAAGCGTAGGAAGACAAAACAAGTGCAGCTTCAAAACCTTCAACATAAAGAGAGGAAACTTCTTATTATTAAGATATTTAGAACCATGTCTCCCTCTCTCATTATAAATGTCAGTGGCATCATGGATGAACTCAACAATATAACTATCACATAAGGCATTGTTACCATGATCCACATGCAAAAAGGTACTCTTACTCCCCACATAAGCATCTTTGGGAAGCCCATGGTTAGGACTTTTTAGCATTAACGTTTTCAGTCTCCCCCAAGCTTGAGCTACGCTCTCTCCATCATGAGGATAAAAATTATAAACATAATTCCTATTCTCATGGACTTCATGAAGAGGATAAAACTTGGAGTAAAAGAGAGTCATAAGCTCTTGCCAATCAAGCAAGTGCGAGTTATCGAGAAGTTTATACTAGTCTGAAGCTTTATCTATAAGTGATACGGCGAACAATTTCCTCATGACAAACTCCATTGGTACACCTGCAAGCTTAAATAATGAACATAGTTGTGACAGATATAGCAAGTGTTCACCGGGATGTCTGTCTCCTGCATAACGATTAGCCAAAATATAATCGATAATACCAGCCGGTATTTTATAGGGCACAATTTCAGTAGGGGGAGGAGCAACCACCACAGGTGTGGGGCATCTTCCCGCAAGCAACTATCCAATAGCAAGGTTGTCCATAAGCATAACTAGTGAAAAGACATAAAGAAAACTGAAAGGTAGACTAACAAGACTAAAAAGCAAAGATAAAAGATAGCGTGCAACTCCCCTATCCTGATGAGTGGAGTCCCCGGCAACGGCGCCAGAAAAACTCTTGCTAGGCTTCTCGCCCCTCGCTGGTTACCCCAAGTGGAAGGTGTGAGATGTAGTGTTGCGGAAGTTTTTCCCTTGGCCAAGATACCAAGGATCGAATCCCCAGAGACTCCTAGGTTCAACAAGAAGGTGTCAACTGCTACGGCGCCAGATATTAGCAATTAACGTGGACCTGCACACAGATACAAATAACTTTGCTCCCAACGAGTACAGAGAGGTTGTCAATCCCTCCGGCCTTGTAGTTCACAAAGGATTAAACGCAAGTGATAGTACTGATAGATATAATTGCAATAGTAAATTATAGCGAAAAGTAAATAGCGGATGTGATCAATGATGGTAATATGGACCGGAGTCTCATGATGTTCACTAGTGATGTCTCTCTCCCAAAAGACGATAAAACAGCTATGTGAGGTAAACGAATTACAGCTGGGCAATTGACAGGACCATGTGCGCAAACCAATGCTGATTACATTGCAAGAAAGATTGAGGTTCAAAGCATGGGCGGTACGCCAAAATAAGTAGACCGAAATCCATCAATATCTACTACTAATCATCCACCTTGAGATATCTATCCAGAACATCTCGCTGGTATTAAGTTGCGAGTCCCACCCATAGTGTAAACTCAATGCAACAGACAACTGCATTAAAAGAACTTTGCGTAAAGTAAACAATCCTTGCACCCGCGGGCACAAGCACCGTTGTTTTCCCCCTTGTGGCAACAGCACATCCCCTAGACTCATGTTTCTGTCACTCAAACTAGTCATCGAGGGGCATGAACCCACAATCAAGCATAACGTTCCCTCTTTGAGTCACTACCTATTACTTGGCCAAAGCAATAAATAACAACGGAGAACATGGAAGAATTACTTAGGAACATAAATATAAAAGAGGTAGATCAAATATATTACTCAAGCACAATCTGAACATAATCTCATAATCCATCGGATCCCAGCAAACTCATCATAGCAACAGCATAAGGATTACCTATGTGCCTCGATCATGTAGGGCAGCTCACGAGGACTAATTAGTGAAGCACAAGAACGGGAGGAGAACATCACATAGCTACTGGTCATGGACTCATGGTCCAAGGGAGACTACTCACAGCTCATCCGGGAGGCGTCCATGGTGGTGGAGAGGCTCCCGGTGGTGATCCTCCCCTCCGGTAGGGTGCCGGGAAGAGTTCTCCTGGTGCTCCCGATCTTGGAAGCGGCGGCGGCGGCGGAACAGAGATGAGATCGTGAAAGGGGTTCCTCCCTCGAGGGTTTCGGGAGACGCTTTAAATATATGCCAAAGGGGGGCATCGGAGGAGCCTCGGGGGGCCCAGGCGCCCCCCGGCGCGGCCCGGG
>LR738713.1:831328391-831348904 GCA_902687465.1 Secale cereale
GGGGGGGGGGGAGGGGGCGCCGCCAGGGCGCCTAGAGCCCTGGTGGCCCCCCCGGCTGTCCTTCAGGCGCATGGTAGTTTCTGGAACGCTGTTTTTTTATATAATTTTTCTGGATTTTTCCTGGCAGTTCTCGTAATGTGAAAACCTGAAATACAAAAACAGCCGAAAACAGAAACTGGCACTGGGGTGCACTGAGTTAATAGGTTAGTCCAAATATGATCAAAAGTGTATGGAAGTGTATAAATATCATAACAATATCACCCAAAAGAGGCATGGAGCAAGCAAAAATTATAGATACGTTTTGGACGTATCAGTATACTGATTATGCTAATTACATTGTTGCTAAGTTTATACCTCCTAGCTTCACATACTAGGAAAAGAAAAAGTTCTTCTATGATTTGAGACATTACTTTTGGGGTGACCCACATCTTTATAAAGAAGGAGTAGATGGTATTATTAGACGTTGTATACCTGAGCATGAACATGAACAGATCCTACGCAAGTGCCACTCTGAAGCTTACGGAGAACAACATGCTGGAGACAGAACTGCACACAAGGTATTGTAATCTGGTTTTTATTGGCCTACTCTCTTCAAGGATTCTCGTAAGTTTGTCTTATCTTGTGATGAATGTCAAAGGATTGGTAATATTAGTAGACATGAAGAAATTCCTATGAATTATTCACTTGTTATTGAACCATTTGATGTCTGGGGCTTTGATTATATGGAACTGTTTCCTTCCTCCAATGGCTATACACATATTCTAGTTGTTATTGATTATGTTACGAAGTGGGTAGAAGCTATTCCAACTAGTAGTGCTGATCACAACACCTCCATTAAGATGCTTAAAGAAGTTAATTTTCCGAGGCTTGGAGTTACTAGATACTTAATGACAACTCTTAGTCATTTCCATTGACGGGAAAAGTATGCCTCCCAAAAAAAATTATCTCTCAATTTATGCTTTGAGCTATGGCACCTCTACAAATCCCTACTTTCCTCTACGAAGGGCATTTCTATTTACTTTATGCAATCTTTATTTTTATTTGAGTCTCCATCTTCTCTTATAAAGCACCAACTAAGGGGCACTATGATCGTACTTGAGCATTGGATGTAGCTAATATACGAGTGTGTTTCATGAATGGATCAATGATTGAGCATGACGGGCTAGGGATAACTTGCTTTTGTATTGATATTTTGAAAGACATGGTTGCTTGTTGATATGCTTGAGTATTAAAGTATTCATGTCAAAACTAGACTATTGCTTTGAACCATATAAATGTCCAAATGTCCATGCTACAAAATAAAATAATATGTAATGAACATGTTAGGAAGCATTCCACATCAAAAATTCTGTTTTTATCATTTACCTACTCGAGGACGAGCAGGAATTAAGCTTGGGATACGTCTCCAATGTATCTATAACTTTTTATTGCTCCATGCTGTTATATTATCATCCTTGGATGTTTTACAACCATTTTATAGCAATTTTATATCATTTTTTGGGACTAACCTATTGACATAGTGCCCAGTGCCAGTTGCTGTTTTTTGCTTGTTTTTTACTTCGCATAAAATTAATACCAAACGGTGTCCAAATGCAGCGAAACTTTTTGGAGAATTTTTCTGGGCCAGAAGACATAGGATGGGCCAAATAAGCACCTGGGATGCTTCGAGGGGAGAACAACCCACCAGGGCGCTCCCAGCCCCCCCAGGCGCGCCCTTATGGGTTGTGGTCACCTCGGTGGCCTCCCGCACCGCCTCTTCGCTCTATAAATATCCCAATAGTCCAGTAACCCTAGGGGAGTCAACGAAATTTTGTTCCAGCCGTCGCAAGTTCTAGAACCATGAGATCCAATCTAGAGCCCGTTTCCGGCACTCCGACGAAGGGGAACACGGTCACGGATGGGTTCATCATCATCATTGGTTCCTCTCTGATGATGCGAGAGTAATTCACGTCAGAACTACGGGTCCGTAGGCAGTAGCTTGATGGCTTCTTCTCTCTTTGTTTCTCAATATAAAGTTCTCTTGGAGATCTATTTGATGTAATAACTTTATGCGGTGTGTTTGTTGGGATCCGATGAATTGTGAGTTTATGATCATATTTGCCTTGTTTTAATATCTATACTTGATTATTATAGCCTCATATTTCCTCTCTGACATTTGGGTTTTGGGTTTTGTTTGGCCAACTTGATCTATTTATCTTGCAATGGGAAGAGGTTCTTTGTGATGGGTTTGATCTTGCGGTGTCCTTTCCCAGTAAAAGAAGGGGTAGCAAGGCATGCATGTATCATGCTACTAAGGATAAAAAGATGGGGTATATTCCTACATGAATAGATCTTTCCTACATCATGTCATCGTTCTTATTGCATTACTCCGTTTTTGCATGAACTTAATACACTAGATGCATGCTGATATCGGTCGATGTGTGGAGTAATAGTAGTAGATGCAGGCAGGAGTCGGTCTACAGCCCAAAAAATTGATGCCTATATACATGATCATTGTCTTGGATATCGTCATAACTATTTGCTTCTCTATCAATTGCCCAACAGTCACTTGTCTACCCACCGTTTGCTATTTTTCGAGAGAAGCCACTAGTGAAATATATGCCCCCCTGGTCGATTCTCCTATCATATACTTTCAGATCTATATTACCATTTTCCTTTTTACTTTATTTGCAACTTTTATTTTTAGATCTATATTATTAAAAACCCAAAAATACCTCACTGAATTTTATTTGACGTTGTTTCATTTTCCATTAGTCATCTATCATTTTACCAATCAATTACCCGGGAGGGATTCACAACCCCTCTTATACGTCGGGTTGCAAGTATTTGTTATTTATGTGCAGGTACCGTTTACATAGTGTTGCTTGGTCCTCCTACTGGTCCGATAACCTTGGTCTCATCACTGGGGGAATTACCTACCATAGTTGTGTTGCATCATCCCATCTTCTTTGGGGAAATACCGACATTGTTCAAGCGAGATCACGTACCACAAGACGACTACACGCCCTTCGAGACCCAACAATTATGCTCAAACTTGACATCTCCAAAGCATTTGATTCAGTCCAGTGGCCCTTCCTTGAGGTTATATGAGTGGACTGTTTTGGCGAATGTTGGATCGCGTGGATATGTGGGCTGTTGGCAAGTTCATCGACAAGAATCATGATCAATGGAACACCGGGAAGACCAATTTACAATACCGCGGGTCTGAGACAAGGCGGCCCTCTCTCTCCAATGCTCTTCATGATTATCATGGAGCCATTGCAATGTATGTTTGAATTGGCGACCTCGAGGAGCTTGCTTACTCCATTAGCAAGGACAGGGTTTAAACATAGACTATCAATGTTCGTCGACGACGTCATGATCTTCCTGAAGACAATGAGATCAAGCTACACACATGTTCATCACTGCTAATGCTATTTGGTGAAGTGTCGGGGTTACGAGTTAACCTATCAAAAAGTGTGTCATACCCAATACAATGCTCCACCGAGACCATAGAGGCGGTGGAACAGGCCCTTCCTTGCTCGAGAGGAGCCTTTCCATGCAAGTACCTAGGACTGATACTCACCCTACAGAAGCAATCCCATGTCCAACTAACCAGTCTCGTGGACCAGCTCGCGGCAGCTCTACCAAAGTGGAAGGCGCCAAGATGTCGAAGAGTGGACGAATGCTACTAGTTCAATCCGTACTCTGGGCGATCCCGCTTCATCCGATGATGGAACTGGACCTCGTACAAAATACAATCGCATCAGTGAACAAAATATGACGTGGTTTCTTGTGGTGCACAGAGGCAAGATCGAACATCGGCCACTGCGCTGTCGCATGGGAGGCCGTGCGCTCTCCCAAATGGGCTGGGTGACTCAGACTTCCTGAAGTGGATGAATACCGCCGTGCAAGCAAGGTGGCCTAGGTTTCAAAGACCTGACAACTCACGCCCATGGGCTGAATTCCAAATCCAAGTACCGGAAGCATCAAGACAAATCTTTAATGCGGTAGCTTACTTGACGGTCGGCGACGGACGAACGATGCTCTTATGGGGAGATAGATGGCTCGTTGGATATAGGATTGCGGAGCTTGCGCCGAATACGTACGACTGTGTCAGAAAAGGTGTGAGAGCCACATGCACCGTCTCGTAAGCATTGTAGGATGCTAGATGGGCTACTCAAGTTGGCCCGGAGGTAAAAAGAACAACTATACTACGTGAGTACCTGTTGCTATGGACTGTGATAGACCGAGTGGAGCTCGACCCAACATGGCAAGATAACATCACTTGATACTAGGAAGAGAACGGCCGCTACTCCACGAGGACGGCCTATACCGTCAAGTTATGGGGTGAGCAAATCATCCCAATGGCTGACTTTACATGGAAATCCAGAGCGCCAATACAATGCCGATACTTTATATTGCTTGCAATGCAAAACAGATGTTGGGCGTCAGACCGGTTGGCAAGAAGAGGGCTTGATCATCAAGAAAAGGTGCCCATTATGTAGTCAAGAGGAAGAGAGCATCAACCATATCTTACTACACTGTGTTCTGGCGCGCGAGGTGTGCACGTCGATCTGCCACTCCCTGGGCAAGCGGGAGTGGATACCAACGACGTAGGTCAGTCTCCCCACATGGTGTCAAGACAAGTGAGGTCGAGGGTGAGCTAAGAGAGATGCGAACGCGATCATTATCCTAGTTATGTGGCAACTGTGGAAGCACCTCAACTCTGTCATCTTTGACGGAGTCACGCCATCCAAAAATCAAGTTATTCTCGCCGCCACAAGAGAGGGCAGTGTATTTTTCGAACTGGGCTTTCCCGTTTCCATTATTTTCATAACGGAAATACAATGTCTCAGGAAATGCAACTATCAGAACTAGGGAAAGAGGGAAAAGCGAGTTCGGAGCAACATCAGGAGACCCACTATCAGCGCCTGTCATCAGGAACAACATATCATCGGGCGAAAACCTGATGTCACCAAAATCCGCACTACTCGAGTACCTAAAAAAGTACCGCATATATTACAAACGCCATCATCAGGCTGAGGCCGAACTACCAAAAGTTTTCAAAAGAAGAAGACTCCCACCACAAAACCCAAAAACACTCCGACAGAGGGTGATAACAAGAAACTTCTGTTGACATCCAGCAGGATCTTCTAATGCGTCTTTCCCCTAGCAGCACAAGAAAAATGATGAGCGAGACCTGTGCACCTTCCCTTTTATTTCAGTTCCGATCGTGCCCGTCCATGGTTGGAGTCGGAGGACTGCATAGTAGCATCATCTGTGTTCTTTTCTCTTTTAGCATCTCCGTGCCCCTCTTCACCATCTCCTCTATCTCAGGTTTTTGCAGACCTGCCCAGTACATCAGAAAAGCACAAGCTATGAACACAATCTCAAACGGAGTGTTAATCCATTTGAACTCAAAGGTGTCCCAGTTCTGAGCCAGCCAGATATCCCAGCATATAGCTGCCAAGCCAACAGTGTAAATTTTATCAAGACCGGGCAAGAAACTATAAACCCAAGCATAATACTGCCGAACAGAGTTAGGGCAGCAGTCAGTTCCAATTAAAGACCCTACAGTTCTCCATACCACTCTACAAACATGGCATAAAAAGCAAGTGATGTGTTGTTTCCAATTGATCACAGCAGGAGCAGCAAGGGTTCTCCAGCCAAAGCCTTTTTTCATGTTTTCTCGAGAAAGGATAGCATTCTGCCCCACTTGCCATAAGGAAATTTGAATCTTGAGAGGTAGCTTGGCTTCCTAAACCCATTTGAAGCTAGAACCAGCTATCTCACTTTCCATCCATCTATACAAGTATTTTGTTGTATACTTTTTTGAATTGTCCAATTTCCAATATACATCATCAGGCAATTCATTTCTTTTAAGTGTTAATACCTCTTTCTGCATTTCCTCCCATTGTTTCATCATCTTGGGAGATATCCTCCTCCTAAAAGAGGAGATTTGATTCAGAGATTCAATTATGTCAACAGTACAGTTTTGCTTAACACAAATTTCAAATAACATTGGGAATTTCTCTTTAAAAGGAGTCCTACCCTCCATCTCATCAATCTAGAGTCTGGCTACATCCCCCCTATTTAGTTTGATACCCCTGCCCAACATATATAAGTATTTCACTTTCAAAAGGGATTTCCTGCATGGTGAATCACTAGCTTTCGATTTTACCATAGCAACCGCAGTTTTTCTCAAGTATTTTGCCTTAACAATATCTTGCCAGAGCCCTTTGTTTTTATCAAATTTCCACCACCACTTCACTAGTAAACTAATATTCTGCTTTCTTAAATCTGTAACACCAAGGCCCCATTCATTTTCGATTGACAAATACGGTTCCACTTAACCATATGGTAGCCTTTTTTTCTTTCCTTTACTATGCCAGAAGAACTTCCTTATAGGTTTGTCCCACTTCTCCAAAGTGGATTTTTTTAGTAAAAACATGGACATACAGAAAGTTAGGACAGGTGACATCACATAATTTACATTAATAAGTGTACCTCCCATAGAGAGTACTTCACTAACCTAATTCTCACATTGATCAATGAATTTATCATCTACAAAAAAGCCAATCGCTGCAATTCAGTCCAGCATAGCTAACAGGCATGCCTAGGTATTTGATAGGGAAATTACCTATTTGGTAGTTAAACATCTCATCATACCTTTGCATAGTATCATCATCAGCACAAACCGAAAAAAACTCGCTTTTTAGGAAATTGATTTTCAGCCTAGACATGACTTCAAAAAGATATAAGAGCAGCTTAATATTAAGTGCATTTCTAAGATTATCCTCAAAGCACATAATTGTGTCATCCGCATATTCTGAAATAGCTACCCCATTCAGAATCAGGTCAGACGCCAAACCTTTGAACAAGCCATTTTGTTGCGCTTTAAGTACCATCTTAGTTAAGTAGTCAGCAGCCAAGTTAAAGAGGAAAGGTGAGAATGGGTCCCCCTAGCGCACCCCTTTTGAGCTTCGAAAGTAGGAGGCCACCTCATCGTTCAGCTTCACACTAACCGTCCCTCCCACTAAGATATTACTAACCCACACTAGTAGAAAACATGGCTTTGGTCCAGGCTTGTCCAGCCCATTAGCCCCGGTTCAATCTAGAACCGGGTCCAATGGGGGCACTAGACCCGGTTCGTGAACCCAGGGGGTCGGCCGGGCCACGTGGGCCATTGCTCCCAGTTCGTCTGGACCTTTTGGTCCCGGTTGGTGAGACGAACCGGGACCAATGGGTCTTGCTCCCGGCCCACCACCATTGGTCCCGGTTGGTGGCATGAACCGGGACCAAAGGCTCCCCTTTGGCCCCGGTTTGTAGCACCAACCGGGACCAATGAGGTGCCTATATATACCCCCTCGCTCAAGAGCAGAGCACACTGCTCTGTTTTTTTCTGGCCGAGGGGGAGAGGGGTTAGTGGTGCTCTAGCTCACCTCCTATGCACACAACATGTTCGATGGAATGCCCAAGGCACACTAGTTAAGCTTTTCTCCTCTCGAAGCTCTATTTTCTCCGAGATTTGTCTAGGTTTAGCGGTCCGTCACGTCTCGTCCCCATCTTCGCCGCCGTCGATCGCCCCCGCCGATCTCGTCACCGGCACCACCGTGGTGAGCCTCTTGTTATGTCCATGCTTTTCTTACTTTTATTATTGCTTGTTATTATTGCTTTAGATAGATATTTGTCTAATTTTCTTATGTTTATTATTGCTTGTTATTATATAGTGCGATGGTTTTGATATCCGCCCACGTGGGCCCTCGTCCTGTCTACGATTCAGATGTGGTATATTATCTTTAATTTATAACTATTTGTTTTAGTGTTTATGATAGTTATGCCGACCAACCTGACATGCATAGATGTTTTATTATGTCTAGGAGGTAATTGAACCGGAAATTCCAACCGACCCTCTTGTGGAGAGGTTAAATTTAGTTGAAGAGGAAAACATTTCCTTAAAGAAAAAATTGGAAAAAATGGAGGAGGAGAAGATGGAATTGGAGTTGCATGTTGCGGAAGTCATCGATGATCACAAGATCAAGATGGACCCTATTGTCGAGAGGTTAAATTTAGTTGAAGAAGAAAACAAATTCTTGAAGGAAAAAAAAATTGTGGACGAGAAGATGATATTGGAGTTGCATGTTGCGGATGTCGTCGATGATCACAAGATCAAGATGGATGCAATGCGGTTGAAGATTAGAAAGATTAGAAAATATGCCATTCATACCGAGGCTTGGTATCATTATGTCGTTGGATCAATTGTTACCTTGGTTGCGATTATGATCTCATTTGTTTTCGCATTGAAATGTTTTACATAGTTTCGATGTGTATGGAGAGCTATATGTTGTTAGATGAGAAATATATATGTATGTACTTTGGTTTTAATGTGATGATGAACTTTTATTAATTTGGTCACTTAATTATCTATTTATGATGTTCTGTAATGGTTTTTGACGCACTTAATTATATATAATACACGCAGATGAACCGGCAATGGATGTACGGTGACAGACACACCTCCGAGTACATTAAGGGCGTGCATGAGTTTCTAAATGCGGCTGAGGCAAACAAGCAGAATGGTTTTATGTGTTGTCCATGCACTAAATGTGGGAATACGATGTCTTACTCTAACCAGAAAATCCTTCACTCCCACCTGCTGTACAAGGGTTTCATGCCACACTATAATGTTTGGACGAGGCACGGAGAAATAGGGGTTATGATGGAAGACGGCGAAGAAGAAGAGTACGATGACAACTATGTGCCCCCTGAATATGGTGATGTTGCAATGGGGGGAGCTGGTGAAGATCAAGAGGAACCAGACGATGTGCCCAATGATGCTGCAATGGGTGAAGCTGCTGAAGATCAAAAGGAACCAAATGATGATCTCCGTCGGGTCATTGTCGATGCAAGGACACAATGCGAAAGTCAAAAGGAGAAGCTGAAGTTCGATCGCATGTTAGAGGATCACAAAAAAGGGTTGTACCCCCAATTGCGAAGATGGCAACACAAAGCTCGGTACCGTACTGGAATTGTTGCAGTGGAAGGCAGAGAATGCTGTGACTGACAAAGGATTTGAGAAGCTACTGAAAATATTGAAGAAGAAGCTTCCGAAGGATAATGAATTGCCCGACAGTACATACGCAGCAAAGAAGGTCGTATGCCCTCTAGGATTGGAGGTGCAGAACATACATGCATGCCCTAATGACTGCATCCTCTACCGCGGTGCATACAAGGATCTGAACGCATGCCCGGTATGCGGTGCATTGCGGTATAAGATCAGACGAGATGACCCTGGTGATGTTGATGGCGAGCCCGCCAGGAAGAGGGTTCCTGTGAAGGTGATGTGGTATGCTCCTATAATACCACGGTTGAAATGTTTGTTTAGAAAGAGAGAGCATGCCAAGTTGATGCGATGGCATAGTGAGAACCGTAAGAAAGACGGGAAGTTGAGAGCACCCGCTGACGGGTCGTAGTGGAGAAAAATCGAGAGAAAGTACTGGAAGGAGTTTGCAAAGGACCCAAGGAACGTATGGTTTGCTTTAAGCGCGGATGGCATTAATCCTTTCGGGGAGCAGAGTAGCAATCACAGCACCTGGCCCACGACTCTATGTATGTATAACCTTCCTCCTTGGATGTGCATGAAGCGGAAGTTCATTATGATGCCAGTTCTCATCCAAGGTCCTAAGCAACCCGTCAACGACATTGATGTGTACCTAAGGCCATTAGTTGAAGAACTTTTACAGCTGTGGAATGGAAACGGTGTACGTGCGTGGGATGAGCACAGACAGGAGGAATTTGACCTAAAGGCGTTGCTGTTCGTGACCATCAACGATTGGCCCGCTCTCAGTAACCTTTCAGGACAAACAAACAAAGGATACCACGTATGCACGCACTGTTTAGATGACACTAAAAGTATATACCTGGACAAGTGCAGGAAGAATGTGTACCTGGGCCATCGTCGATTTCTTCCGACCAACCATCAATGTCGAAAGAAAGGCAAGCATTTCAAAGGCGAGGCAGATCACCGGAAGAAGCCCGCCATGCGTACCGGTGATCACGTACTTGCTATGGTCAATGATTTACACGTAATCTTTGGAAAAGGCCCCGGCGCACTAGCTGTTCCGAATGACGCTGAGGGACACGCACCCATGTGGAAGAAGAAATCTATATTTTGGGACCTACCCTACTGGAAAGACCTAGAGGTCCGCTCTTCAATCGACGTGATGCACGTGACGAAGAACCTTTGCGTGAACCTTTGCGTGAACATTTGCACGAAAAAGACGGCATCCCTCCGAAGCAGTTGATACGTCCAAAATGCATCACTATTTTGTATTATAATTTATCCTTATTCATTGATATATTTCACGTTATGATGATGTTCTTATGTTGTTTTGGTCTATTTGACACAGTTTGCAACTTTCCGATGCCGAAACAGCAGACGCATGATTCAGCAGGAAAAAGTGGATACTGAGTTGCTGAAGAAGAACACCTCCAAATTACCTGAAAATTGACGGGACGTGTTTTCCAGAAGAATAACGAAGACACGCAAAAGGGGAGTCAGAGGGGGGCCACAGGGTGCCCGGGCGGCCTGGGGGCGCCCCCCCTGGCCGCACCGGGGGGGCGCCTGGGGCCCCTGGCCCACCTCTGGTCACCCCCTTTTGCATATATGTTCCCCGTCCTCCAAAAATCCTAGGCACGGGACTTTTTACGGAGTTCCGCCGCCGCTTCGAGGCGGAAACCTACAGAGAAGAAAAGGGCATCTCTGGTGGGCAGATTCCGCCGAGGAGATCACCTCCCGGAAGGGGAGATCGTCGCCATCGTCATCACCATCATCACTGGCATCATCGAGATCATCATAAACATCATCCCCAACACCAGCACCATCTCCATCTTCATCCAAATCTCATCTTTCCATCGCAACTCGTGTTGTAACTTGTACTACCTATCCTCTCTACTCCATCGGTGTTGATTACTACTTTGTGGTGAATGCTATTGAGTTTTGTTGGAGAAATATTATTATGTCCAGATTGTTTATCACATATTTATCCCCTCTGATCATGATCTCTTTTATGTCTTGTGAGTAGTTACTTTAGTTCTTGAGGACATGGGGAAAGTCTTGTTGTTAGTAGTCATATGTTGTTGAAGTAATATGTGTTGTTTGATACTTAAGTTGTGTTGTCATTCTACTAGTGGTGTTGTGTGAGTCGAACACCCAACACTTCGCCTTATTAAGGACCTAGGGGAATGCATTGTGTATAAAGAATGCTTATGGTGGGTTACCGGAGTGACAGAAACCTGAACCCCAGTTCGCACGCTTTTGCATAAGGTAATAATGGATCCTTGATCGTATTGCTATGGTTAGGCTTTTGCCTTAAATTCTATCTTGTATTTGCGGATGCTTGCAAGGTGTTTAATCATAAGAGTGCATTCATCTTGGTCTAGAGAGTGCACTAGCATAGATCCACCCACCAACACTTATCAACACATAACATAGTATCGATACGGAATATGGCGAAAGCACATGACTACTTCTCCCGTGTGTCCTCAAGAACACTTTAGTCTTTATAAGTTCAGTTGCTAGGCCTCTCCTTTGCTAATGAAGGATTTGGCCACTTGTTACTTTTAGTACCTTCTACCTTACTTGCCTTTACATTCCTGTTGCTTATATCGAGAAAACCCCTAAAAGTTATCTTTCAGTGCTTGCAGTAATTTCTTGCTCAGAATCGCTTATCAATACCTTCTGCTCCTCGTTGGGTTCGACACTCTTACTTATCGAAAACGCTGCAACAGATCCCTTACGGTTGAGGGTCATCAAGTACCGTTTTCTGGCGCCGTTGCCGTGGAGCGTAGCGCAATTGGTTAAGTGAAACTGGTAAGAAAGTCTTTTTATAATTCTGTTTTATTTTATTTTATTATTTTTCTATCCTCTGTCCTTATGGATAGCCCTATTATTGGAGCATTGCTTGCGGGAAGACACCCCACACCTGTGGTGGTTGATCCTCCCCCTACTGAAATTGTGCCTTATAAAATACCGGCTGGCATTATCAATTATGTTTTGGCTAATCGGTATGCAGGAGACAGACATCCCGGTGAACACTTGCTATATTTGTCACGACTGTGTTCATTATTTAAGCTTGCAGGTGTATCGAGGGAGTTTGTCATGAGGAAATTGTTTGTCGTATCCCTTACAGATAAAGCTTCAGATTGGTATGGGCTTCTCGATAATCCACACTTGCTGGACTGGCAGGAGCTTATGTCTCTCTTTTATACTAAATTTTATCCTCTTCATGAAATTCATCGAGACAGGAATTATATCTATAACTGTAGGTCTCGTGACGGAGAAAGCATTGCTCAAGCTTGGGGGAGACTGAAGTCTCTAATGCTCAAATGCCCTATTCATAAGCTTCCCAAGGAAATTATACTTACAAATTTTTATGCCAGGCTTTCTCGTCAGGATAAGGAGATGCTGGATGCCTCCTCTAGTGGGGTATTTCAGAAGAAGAGTGTTGAAGAAAGGTGGGATCTCCTTGAAAGAATCCAGAGGAATACCGAAGATTGGGAAATTGATAAAGGTATTGAACCCGCTATAACTTATGAACATGATTATATTGAGAGCTATGTAGAAACTGATTACTTCAATACTTTTTGCTCTAAGATTGGTCTTGATTCTCATCTAGTGATTGATTTATGTAAGAACTTTGCCTCTCATGTTGATTCTTTTAAAAAGAATAGAGACCAGCACCATGCACCTTTTAAAGAAAAACCTATTGATATTTATGTTGCTGAGCCTATTTTGCCTGCAGTCATATATGAACAGCCTCCTTTTCCCACGAGGATAAAGGAACACTCTCTTGTAACAGGCATAATAAATAAAAGTGATCGAAAAGTTGATGAACCTGAGGACCAGATCAGGGTCGATCCTCGAGTTGCATTGATTAAAGACCTTGTTACTGATGATGTTTTAGATTCCAATATAACTTTTTGTGCTGTTTCCACTAACCTTGTCACAGCCAAGAACAAAGGCCCAATTTCAGGTACTCCGGTGGTATCTGTTAAAATAGGAGATCACAATTATTATGGGCTATGCGATTTGGGATCAAGTGCGAGTGCTATTCCTTATTCACTTTATGAAGAAATCATCGGTGAGATTTCCCCTTGTGAACTTGAAGAAGTCGATGTTACTATTCATCTTGCAAATAGATCAACTATCTCTCCTATCGGAATTCTGAGGGATGTTGAAGTCCTATGTGGAAAGGTAAAATACCCTACTGACTTTTTGGTACTTGGTTCAGCCAGGGACGAGTTTTGTCCCATCATTTTTGGTAGACCTTTCTTAGAACTTGTGGAGCTATAATAGATTGCAAGAAAGGTAATGTTTCTGTTGAATTCAATGGTGAGCCATATGAATTTAATTTTTCTAAGTTCTCTAAGTAGCCTTGAGGTACTAATTTACCTAGTGATGATAAAATTATTGAAAGTATTGCCTCTATTGCTATTCCTCCTGATGATCCTTTGTAGCAATACATGGAGGACCACGAGAATGATTTGCGTATGCAGGAAAGAAATGAATTAGATGAAATATTCTTGAGGCAGCCTGCTATCCTGAAGCACAACCTTCCGGTTGAACCTTTGGGAATTTTATCAAAACCAAAAGAAGACCCGGTGTTCGATCTTAAACCTCTTCCCGATACGCTCAAGTATGCTTATTTAGATGAAAAGAAAGTATATCCTGTTATTATCAATTCTAACTTTTCAGGATATGAAGAAGAGCGATTATTGGAAGTACTTCGTAAACACCGAGGCGCAATTGGCTATACCCTTGATGACCTTAAGGGGATTAGTCCATCTATCTGTCAACATACTATCAACCTTGAGCCCGATGCTAAACCAGTTGTTGATCATCAACGACGGTTGAACCCAAAGATGATGGATGTCGTGAGAACTGAGATTCTCAAGCTTCTAGCCGCAGGTATTATCTACCCTATAGCTGATAGTAAGTGGGTAAGTCCTGTACATTGTGTTCCTAAGAAAGGAGGTACAACTGTGGTTCCTAATGATAAAAATGAACTAATACCTCAGAGAATTATTATTGGATATAGAATGTGTATTGATTACAGGAAGTTGAACAAGGCAACCAGGAAGGATCACTACCCGTTGCCGTTCATCGACCAAATGCTTGAAAGGTTATCCAAAAACACCCACTTTTGTTATCTCGATGGTTATTCTGGCTTCTCTCAAATTCATGTTAACACTGTTGATCAAGAGAAGACCACTTTTACTTGTCCTTTTGGTACTTATGCTTACAGACGTATGCCTTTTGGTTTATGTAATGCCCCTGCTACTTTTCAGAGGTGTATGTCGTCTATCTTTCATGGTTTATGCGGGGATATTATGGAAGTCTTCATGGACGATTTCTCCGTCTATGGAACTTCATTTGACCATTGTCTTCACAACCTTAATAAAGTTTTGCAGAGATGCGAGGAGAAAAATTTGGTACTCAACTGGGAGAAGTGCCACTTTATGGTTAATGAAGGAATTGTTCTTGGTCACAAGATTTCCGAAAGGGGAATTGAAGTGGACAAAGCCAAGATCGAAGCTATTGAAAGAATGCCTTATCCAAAGGACATCAAAGGTATTCGCAGTTTTCTCGGTCATGCAGGTTTTTATAGAAGATTTATTAAAGACTTTTCTAAAACCTCGAGACCCCTCACTAATCTTCTCTAGAAGGATGTTCCTTTTGCGTTTGATGAAAATTGTAAGGAAGCTTTTGAAGTCCTTAAGAAAGCTTTGATAACTGCTCCTATAGTACAACCACCTAACTGGAATTTACCTTTTGAAATTATGTGTGATGCAAGTGATTTTGCTGTTGGAGCTGTTTTAGGACAAAGGGTTGATAAGAAATTGAATGTTATACATTATGCTAGTAAGACCCTTGATAGTGCTCAAAGAAATTATGCTACTACTGAGAAGGAATTCTTAGCTGTAGTGTTTGCTTGTGATAAGTTTAGGCAGTATATTGTTGATTCCAAAGTTATTATTCATACTGATCATGCTGCCATTAAATATCTTATGACAAAGAAGGATGCCAAGCCAAGGCTTATCAGATGGGTACTCCTTCTTCAAGAATTTGATTTGCAGATTGTTGATAGGAAAGGAGAAGACAATCCGGTAGCGGACAATCTTTCCAGAATGGAAGATATACCGCATGACCCCATTCCAGTTAACGATAGTTTTCCAGACGAGCAACTTGCCGTTGTAAAAGTACAACCTCTCTCCGATCCTTGGTATGCAGATTATGCTAATTTTATTGTTGCAAAGTATTTGCCTCCAGGTCTAACATTTCAGCAAAGGAAGAAGTTCTTTCATGATTTGAGGCACTACTTTCGGGATGACCCACATCTTTTCAAAGAAGGTCCCGACGGGATCATGAGAAGGTGCATTCCGGAACATGAGCAGAAGGACGTTCTCCGACGGTGTCATGACAGTCCCTATGGAGGACATCATGCCGGTGAGAGGACTGCACATAAGATTCTTCAATTAGGTTTTTATTGGCCCACTCTCTTTAAAGATGCTAGAAATTATGTTTTAGCTTGTGATAAATGTCAGAGAGTTGGTAACATTAGTAGAAGGAATGAGATGCCTATGAATTACTCACTAGTGATTGAACCTTTCGATTGTTGGGGTTTTGATTTTATGGGTCCTTTTCCTTCTTCGCACAAGTACACTCACATTTTAGTAGCTGTTGATTATGTGACCAAGTGGGTTGAAGCAATTCCCACTGAAAGTGCTGATCACAAAACATCTTTGAAAATGCTTAAAGATGTAATTTTTCCTAGGTTTGGTGTACCAAGGTACCTCATGACCGATGGAGGATCACACTTCACGCACGGAGCTTTTAGAAAAGCTTTGGCTAAATACGATGTTAATCATAGAATTGCTTCACCTTATCATCCTCAAACTAGTGGGCAAGTTGAGCTCACCAATAGAGAGATTAAGTTGATCTTGCAGAAAACAGTAAACAGAAATAGGAAGGATTGGTCAAATAAATTGGGAGATGCTTTGTGGGCATATAGAACTGCTTATAAAAACCCCATGGGTATGTCCCCATATAAGATGGTTTATGGCAAGGCTTGCCATCTGCCATTAGAGCTAGAGCACAAAGCTTTCTGGGCTGTTAGAGTGCTTAACGCTGACCCAAAACTAGCTGGTGAGAAGCGTCTCATGAACTTGACTTCTCTAGATGAATGGAGAAGTGAAGCTTACGAGAGCGCTAAAATGTTCAAAGAAAAGGTAATAAGGTGGCATGATAGAAAGATTCTGAAACTTGAATTTAATGTTGGTGATAAAGTTTTGTTGTTTAGATCCCGTTTCAGGTTTTCTCCAGGTAAACTACTTTCCAGGTGGGAAGGACCATTTCATATAGAAGAAGTTTATCAGTCTGGTGCAATTAAGATTAATAATTTTGAAGGCACCAAACCTCAAGTTGTGAATGGGCAAAGACTTAAGCATTACATAGCAGGAGACCGTGTCAAAGTTGATGTGAATATCATATACACAACAACCACAGAAGAAAATGTTGCAGTCCTGTTTCAGACGCCAGCAGAAGCAGAATAAAGAAAAGGTACGTAGTACGGTAAAGAGAACACCGCAAAACATCATAAAAGTTCCGTATTACGCGTTTTTGAAAAATTAGTAAAATTCCGAGTCGAAGTGGAGCCGGAGACGACCACCAGGGAGTCCAGGCGCCCCCCTGGCGCCCCCCCCTGGGCCGCGCCGGCAGGCCGCCTGGACACCCTGGTGCCCGACTCCGACCCCGCTTTGGTCCGTTACCTTCATTTCTGTGCATAAATTTTTCCTTTATATTTACCCGGGTTGTTCCGGCAACGTATCTTGCGATTTCGCGTGTTTTCTCTTCGATCTGTTTCTGCCAGGAAATCTTTCAGCTAAATTTAGGTGCCATGGCTTCTCCAAGTTCCCCCAAGGACACGTTCATCGTCAACGTCATCAACCCTTACCTCGCTGAGGTGAAGAAGCACCCTCAGGTGGTTCAGATGAAGGAGGGCGTCCTTCATCAAGAAGATCTGAAGGGACCTATCAAGGAGGGGAGCGTCCAGGCCAGGCTGAAAGAAGTGGAGCAAGAAGTCTTCAAGTACAAGAAGATGACCGAGCGTGGTGTCGAAGCTAACTTTGACATCACCAACGAGCTGAAGAACTACTTTCTGAAGGAGATGAAGGAGATGTGGGAAAGAATCGCCGCGGCTAAAGACAGAATCATAGAACTCCAGGGGCAAATTTGTTGGGGAACGTCGTATGGGAAACAAAAATTTTCCTACGTTCACCAAGATCAATCTAGGAGATGCACATCTACGAGAGGAGAGTTGGATCCACATACCCTTGTAGATCGCTAAGCGGAAGCGTTCAAGAACGCGGTTGATGGAGTCGTACTCGCCGCGATTCAGATCGCCGAAGATCCTAGCACCGAACGGACGGTGCCTCCGCGTTCTTCACACGTGCAGCCCGGTGACGTCTCCCAGGCCTTGATCCAGCAAGGAGAGAGGGAGAGGTTGGGGAAGACTCCATCCAACAGCAGCACAACGGCGTGGTGGTGGTGGAGGAGCGCGGGACTCCAGCAGGGCTTCGCCAAGCGCTGCGGGAGACGAGGAGGGAGAGAGGTAGGGCTGCGCCAATCGACCGAGGTCAAAACTTGTTCTGGGCAGCCCTAAACTTCACATATATATAGGGGGGAGGTAGGGGCTGCGCCCCCATCTAGGGTTTCCTCCCTAGGGGTGGCGGCAGCCCCCCAGAACCCATCTAGGGTGCGGCCAAGGGGGGGAGAGAGAGGGGGCGCCCTAGGGTGGGCCTTAAGGCCCATCTGGACCTAGGGTTTGCCCCCCTCCACACTCCATGCGCCTAGGGACTTGGTGGGGGGGCGCACCAGCCCCCTTGGGGCTGGTCCCCTCCCACACTTAGCCCACGCAGCCACCTGGGGCTGGTGGCCCCACCTGGTGGACCCCCGGGACCCTCCCGGTGGTCCCGGTACATTACCGATATCGCCCGAAACTTTTCCGGTGACCAAAACAGGACTTCCCATATATGAATCTTTACCTCCGGACCATTCCGGAACTCCTCGTGACGTCCGGGATCTCATCCGGGACTCCGAACAACATTCAGTAACCGCGTACATACTTTCCCTATAACCCTAGCGTCATCGAACCTTAAGTGTGTAGACCCTACGGGCTCGGGAACCATGTAGACATGACCGAGACAACTCTCCGGCCAATAACCAACAGCGGGATCTGGATACCCATGTTGGCTCCAACATGTTCCACGATGATCTCATCGGATGAACCACGATGTCAAGGATTCAATCAATCCCGTATTCATTTCCCTTTGTCTATCGGTATAGCACTTGCCCGAGATTCGATCGTCGGTATACCGATACCTTGCTCAATCTCGTTACCAGCAAGTCTCTTTACTCGTTCCGTAACACATCATCCCGTGATCAACTCCTTGATCACATATTGTGCACATTATGATGATGTCCTACCGAGTGGGCCCAGAGATACCTCTCCGTCATACGGAGTGACAAATCCCAGTCTCGATTCGTGCCAACCCAATAGACACTTTCGGAGATACCTGTAGTGCACCTTTATAGCCACCCAGTTACGTTGTGACGTTTGGCACACCCAAAGCATTCCTACGGTATCTGGGAGTTACACAATCTCATGGTCTAAGGAAAGGATACTTGACATATGGAAAAGCTTTAGCATACGAACTACACGATCTGTGCTAGGCTTAGGATTGGGTCTCGTCCATCACATCATTCTCCTAATGATGTGATCCCGTTATCAACGACATCCAATGTCCATGGTCAGGAAACCGTAACCATCTGTTGATCAACGAGCTAGTTGTCTAGAGGCTCACTAGGGACATGGTGTTTGTCTATGTATCCACACATGTATCTGAGTTTCCTTTCAATACAATTCTAGCATGGATAATAAACGATTATCGTGAACAAGGAAATATAATAATAACCAATTTATTATTGCCTCTAGGGCATATTTCCAACAGTCTCCCACTTGCACTAGAGTCAATAATCTAGTTCACATCGCCATGTGATTAACACTCACAGGTCACATCGCCATGTGACCAACATCCAAAGAGTTTACTAGAGTCAGTAATCTAGTTCACATCATTATGTGATTAACACTCAATGAGTTCTGTGTTTGATCATGTTATGCTTGTGAGAGAGGTTAGTAGTCAACGGGTCTGCAACATTCAGATCCCTATGTACTTCGCAAAACTTTATGTCATATCGTAGATGCTTCTACCACGTTCCACTTGGAGCTATTCCAAACTGTTGCTCCATTATACGTATCCGGTATCTCCACTTAGAGTTACCCGGATAGGTGTTAAGCTTGCATCGACGTAACTCTTTACGTCGAACTCTTTATCACCTCCATAACCGAGAAATATTTCCTTATTCCTCTAAGGATAATTTTGACCACTATCTAGTAATCCACTCCTGGATCACCTTTGTACCCTCTTGCCAGACATGTGGCAAGGCACACATCAGGTGCGGTACTTAGCATGGCATATCGTATAGAGCCTATGAAAAAACCATAGGGGACGACCTTCGTCCTTCCTCTTTCTTCTGCCGTGGTCAAGCTTTGAGTCTTACTCAACTTCACACCTTACAAATCAGGCAAGAACTCCTTCTTCGACTGACCTATTTTGAACTCCTTCAAAATCATGTCAAAGGTGTGTGTTTCTTTTGAAAGTATCATCAGGCGTCTTGATCTATCTCTATAGATCTTGATGCCCAATTATGTAAGTAACTTTATCCAGGTCTTCCTTTGAAAAACATTTCAAACAACCCTTTATGCTTTCCAGAAATTCTACATCATTTCGGATCAATCATATGTCATTCACATACACTTATCAGAAATGTTGTAGTGCTCCCACTCACTTTATTGTAAATACAAGTTTCTAACAAACTTTGTATACCCAAAAACTTTGATCACTCCATCAAAGCATATATTCCGACTCCGAGATGCTTGCTCTAGTCCATAGAAGGATCGCTGGAGCTAGCATATCTTTTAGCATCCTTAGGATCGACAAAACCTTTCTGATTGTATCATATACAACCTTTCCTTATGAAAACTGGTAAGGAAACTTGTTTTGTCATCCATCTGCCAGATTTCATAAATGCAGCTAATGCTAACATGATTCCGACGGACTTAAGCATCGCTACGGGTGAGAAAATCTCATCGTAGTCAACTCCTTGAACTTGTGAAAAACTCTTCGCCACAAGTCGAGCTTCATAGACGGTGACATTACCGTTCACGTCCGTATTAGTCTTAAAGATCCATTTGTCTCAATGGCTTGCCGATCATAGGGCAAGTCCACCAAAGTCCATACTTTGTTTTGATACATGGATCCTATCTCGGATTTATCGGTTTCTAACCATTTGTCGGAATATGGGCCCACCATCGCTTCTCCATAGTTCGTAGGTTCATCGTTGTCCAACA
>LR738713.1:831348914-831359274 GCA_902687465.1 Secale cereale
AGAAACATCTTTCTGTGTTGCACTACTCTCCGGTTGAAGTGAGGGTTCGAAAACCTTATCAAGTTCTATCTTCCTCCCACTCAATTCTTTCGAGAGAAACTCCTTCTCGAGAAAGGACCCATTCTTAGCGACAAACATTTTTGTCCTTGGATCTGAGATAGAAGGTATACCCAACCGTTACCAGTGGGTATTCCATGAAGATGTATTTGTCCGCTTTGGGTTCGAGCTTTTCCTGGCTGAAGCCATAAGCATCGCAGCCCCAAACATTTAAGAAAACAACAACTTTGGTTTCTTGCCAAACCATACGACGTCGTCTCAACGGACTTAGATGGTGCCCTATATAAAGTGAATGCAGCTGTCTCTAATGCATAACCTCAAAATAATAGCGGTAGATCGGTAAGACACACCATAGATCGCACCATATCTCATAAGGTTCGATTACGATGTCCGGACACACCATTACGCTGTGGTGTTCCAGGGGACTTCAACTGCGAAACAATTCCACAATGTCTTGAGTGATTGCCAAACTCATAATTCAGATAATATCCCCTTGATCAGATCGTAGGAACATGATCTTCTTGTTATGATGATTCTTAATCTTCACTCTGAAACTGTTTGAACCTTTCAAACGTTTCAGACTTTTGCTTCATTAAGTAAATATACCATATCTACTCAAATCGTCATTGAAGATGAGAAAATAACGATATCCACCACACGCCTTAATTCTCATTGGATCACATACATCAGCATGTATGATTTCCAACAAGTCACTTGCCCGTTTCATTGTACCTGAAAACGGGATCTCAGTCATCTTGCCCAAGAGGCATGGCTTGCATGTGTCAAGCGATTCAAAATCAAGTGACTCCAAACATCCATCAGCATGGAGTTTCTTCATGTATTTTATGCCAAAATGACCCAAGCGGCAGTGCCACAAGAAAGTGGTACTATCATTATTAACTCTACATCTTTTGGCATTAATATTATCATCATGTGTATTACTATGATCGAGATTCAACGAACCATTGGGTGCATGACCATAAAGGTATTATTCATGTAAACAGAATAACCATTATTCTCTAACTTAAATGAATAACCGTATTGCGATGAACATGATCTAATCATTTTCACGCTCAACGTAGACACCTGATAACATTTATTTAGGTTCAACACTAATCTCGAAAATAGATGAAGTGTGCGATGGTGATCTTATCAACCTTGGAAACACTTCCAACACACATCGTCACCTCGCCCTTAGCTAGTCTCCGTTCAGTGCGTAGCTTTTGCTTCAAGTCACCAATAATAGCAACTGAACCGGTATCCAATACCCAGGTGCTACAAGGAGCACTACTAAGGTACACATCAATAACACGTATATCAAATATACTTTGTTGAAGTTGCCAGCTATCATATCTACCATGTATTTGGGGTGGTTCCGCTACCAAGTGACCGTTCCCCTTACAATAGAAGCACTTAGTCTCGAGGTTTGAGTTCAACCATGGGTTCCTTCATCAGAGCGACAACAGGTTTGCCATTCATGAAGTTTCCCTTCTAGCCCTTACCCTTTTGAAACCAGTGGTCTTGTTAAACCATCAACACTTGATGCTCCTTCTCTACTTTTGCGGTACTAAGAACCGCTGACAGCACCGGGATCATCTCCATCCTTTGCATGTCATAGTTCATCACGAAGTTCTAGTAGCTTGGTGATAGTGTCTAGAGAATTCTGTCAACCACTATCTCACCTGGAAGATTAACTCCCACTTGGTTCAAGTGGTTTTAGCACCCAGACATTCTGAGCACGTGCTCACTAGTTGAGCTATTCTCCTCCATCTTTTTGGCAAAGGAACTTGTCAGAGGTCTCATACCTCTCAACACGGGCATGAGCCTGAAATCCCAATTTCAGCTCTTAGAACATCTCATATGTTCCATGGCGTTCAAAACGTCATTGGAATCCCGATTCTAAGCCGTAAAGTATGGTGCACTAAACTATCAAGTAGTCATCAGGACGTGTCTCTCAGGTGTTCACAACATCCACAGACAACGTTGTAGGGGTTTGCACATTGAGCGGTGCATCAAAGACGTAAGCTTTCTGTGCAGCAGTGAGGACACTCCTCGGACTACGGACCCAGTCCGCATCCTTGCTTACAATATCTTTCAACTTAGTCTTTCTCTAGGATCGTATTTAAACAGGGAGCTACAACGCAAGCTATTGATCTACAACATAATTTGCAAAGGCAACTTAGACTATTGTTCATGATAAGTGAGTTTAACTAATCAAATTACTTATAACTCCCACTCAAATTGCCATCCCTCTGGTCATCCGAGCATGACATGATCCAAATCCACCAACCCAAGTCCGATCATCACGTGAGATGAGGTGGTGTCAATGGTGAACATCTTCATGTTGATCATATCTACTATATGACTCATGCTCGACCTTTCGGTCTTCCGTGTTCCGAGGCCATGTCTGTACATGCTAGGCTCGTCAAGTCTAACCCGAGTGTTCTGCATGTGCAAAACTGACTTGCACCCGTTGTATGCGAACGTAGAGTCTATCACACCCGATCATCACGTGGTGCTTCGAAACGACGAACCTTCGCAACGGCGCACACTCGGGGGGAACACAATTTCATCTTGAAATTTTAGTGAGGGATCATCTTATAATGCTACCGTCGTCCTAAGCAAAAATAAGATGCATAAAAGGATTAACATCACATGCAAATCATAAGTGACATGATATGGCCATCAACTCGTGCTTTTGATCTCCATCTCCAAAGCACCGGCATGATCTCCATCGTCACCGGCGTAACACCATGATCCCCATCATCATGATCTCCATCATCGTGTCGCCATCGGGGTTGTCGCGCGCCCACCATGCTCTTACTACTATTGCTACCGTTTAGCGATAAAGTAAAGCATTACATAGCGCTTAATAATTGACACGCAGGTCATACAAAAATTAAAGACAACCCTATGGCTCCTGCCGGTTGCCGTATACATCGACATGCAAGTCGATATTAACTATTACAACATGATCATCTCATACATCAAATATATCTCATCATGTCTTTGGCCATATCATATCACATACATACCCTGCAAAAACAAGTTAGACGTCCTCTAATTTGTTGTTGCATGTTTTACGTGGCTGCTATGGGTATCTAGCAAGAACGCTTCTTACCTACGCAAAGCCACAACGGTGATATTTAAGTTGCTATTTAACCTTCTACAAGGACCGCCTTCGTCGAATCCGATTCAACTAAGATAGGAGAGACAGACACCCGCCAGCCATCTTATGCAACAAAAGTCGCATGTCTGTCGATGGAACTGGTCTCATGTACGTGGACATGTAAAGTTGGTCCGGGCCGCTTCATCCCATAATACCGCTGAATCAAGAAAAGACCAAGGAGGGAAGCAATCTAAACATCAACGCCCACAAACTCCTTTGTGTTCTACTCGTGATTGCATCTACGCAAAGACCTAGCTCATGATGCCACTGTTGGGGAACGTCGCATGGGAAACAAAAATTTTCCTACGTTCACCAAGATCAATCTAGGAGATGCATCTACGAGAGGAGAGTTGGATCCACATACCCTTGTAGATCGCTAAGCGGAAGCGTTCAAGAACGCGGTTGATGGAGTCGTACTCGCCGCGATTCAGATCGCCGAAGATCCTAGCACCGAACGGACGGTGCCTCCGCGTTCTTCACACGTGCAGCCCGGTGACGTCTCCCACGCCTTGATCCAGCAAGGAGAGAGGGAGAGGTTGGGGAAGACTCCATCCAACAGCAGCACGACGGCGTGGTGGTGGTGGAGGAGCGCGGGACTCCAGCAGGGCTTCGCCAAGCGCTGCGGGAGACGAGGAGGGAGAGAGGTAGGGCTGCGCCAATCGACCGAGGTCAAAACTTGTTCTGGGCAGCCCTAAACTTCACATATATATAGGGGGGAGGTAGGGGCTGCGCCCCCATCTAGGGTTTCCTCCCTAGGGGTGGCGGCCTAGGGTGGGCCTTAAGGCCCATCTGGACCTAGGGTTTGCCCCCCTCCCCTCTCCATGCGCCTAGGGACTTGGTGGGGGGGCGCACCAGCCCCCTTGGGGCTGGTCCCCTCCCACACTTAGCCCACGCAGCCACCTGGGGCTGGTGGCCCCACCTGGTGGACCCCCGGGACCCTCCCGGTGGTCCCGGTACATTACCGATATCGCCCGAAACTTTTCCGGTGACCAAAACAGGACTTCCCATATATGAATCTTTACCTCCGGACCATTCCGGAACTCCTCGTGACGTCCGGGATCTCATCCGGGACTCCGAACAACATTCGGTAACCGCGTACATACTTTCCCTATAACCCTAGCGTCATCGAACCTTAAGTGTGTAGACCCTACGGGCTCGGGAACCATGTAGACATGACCGAGACAACTCTCCGGCCAATAACCAACAGCGGGATTTGGATACCCATGTTGGCTCCCACATGTTCCACGATGATCTCATCGGATGAACCACGATGTCAAGGATTCAATCAATCCCGTATTCGTTTCCCTTTGTCTATCGGTATAGCACTTGCCCGAGATTCGATCGTCGGTATACCGATACCTTGCTCAATCTCGTTACCGGCAAGTCTCTTTACTCGTTCCGTAACACATCATCCCGCGATCAACTCCTTGATCACATATTGTGCACATTATGATGATGTCCTACCGAGTGGGCCCAGAGATACCTCTCCGTCATACGGAGTGACAAATCCCAGTCTCGATTCGTGCCAACCCAACAGACACTTTCGGAGATACCTGTAGTGCACCTTTATAGCCACCCAGTTACGTTGTGACGTTTGGCACACCCAAAGCATTCCTACGGTATCTGGGAGTTACGCAATCTCATGGTCTAAGGAAAGGATACTTGACATATGGAAAAGCTTTAGCATACGAACTACACGATCTGTGCTAGGCTTAGGATTGGGTCTTGTCCATCACATCATTCTCCTAATGATGTGATCCCGTTATCAACGACATCCAATGTCCATGGTCAGGAAACCGTAACCATCTGTTGATCAACGAGCTAGTTGTCTAGAGGCTCACTAGGGACATGGTGTTTGTCTATGTATCCACACATGTATCTGAGTTTCCTTTCAATACAATTCTAGCATGGATAATAAACGATTATCGTGAACAAGGAAATATAATAATAACCAATTTATTATTGCCTCTAGGGCATATTTCCAACAAAATTAATGATCTACATAACCAGAACTGTGAGTATGAACTAAGGTTTCTACACATGGGTTTGGGTGCTGAATGCAGGATCCAGGAGACGAGCTTCTCATACGAGACTGGAGAACCCCTTCCATGGAAGAGTTTCGCCAAGAATTACTTTATCAACGCCAACAAGGATGATGAGTGAAATCTCCGTCGGTAATGGCATTCCCTTGGCTTGTTCCAAGCTTGAGAGTGCCCGGTATCTTTATCTTTTACCTTTTGCCTTTTAGAAGTCAAGTAGAGTCGTATCATGTCTAGGGAAGTTATTATATGAGATAGGTGTGTGCATTGAGGTCTATCGCCCCCTTGGTGAAGAATTTTATCCGTGTGTGTGGAGTCGTCTATGATGGAATATTAATGAGAAGTTTATCGGTTCCTTTTGCTGCACTCGGTATCCTCTTCACGCAATCGACCTTATATGATGATTCTTATGGGGAGTATTGACCTTATGTCAGGTATGGCTATGAAACTTTATTTAATTTTGGCAAACATAGCTTTGGTCATAACAACAAGCATGATTCTCTCAAAGTAGCAACATAGCCAAAATCTTTATGTTATTATACTTGAAGTGTTATGTTGACAAGGAAGACAACTTGATGTGTTATGCTTATTTCAATGTTCATGCTTTATATTACTTTGCATCTTAGTCATCATCAATTGTCTGCTCTCTCAAACCTTTGCTAGCCTAACTCTGTACTAAGCGGAATTCTGCTTGTGCGTCCATACCCTTAAGCCAATACCTTCCATATGAGTCCACCATACCTACCTACTCGTGGTACTCCACTACCACCTCCTAAAAGTATATAATTTATGTGTTATCCTTAAATGTTCAAAATCTTTTATTTTGTGCCTCTGTTTTAGCTCATGAGGAAGTAGTAGCTAATTCATGACCTTTTTGAGTTGGACAAGCTTCACCCCGGGATTGCATGTATAATGTGCAAACCCATAATACGAACAGGAACTGGCATTGAGTGCGCCCGGCTTAAAAATAATATAACAAACAAACCCTCCTTCACGCTTTGTTCATGGGAAATCAGAAAACTTTGGCAGTGATAAACAAAGGAGAATAAGAGGATGTTATCGTCCTCATACGGGAGCCGTTCCTCGAAACTTGTCCAGTTCAAGAAATAATTGAGTTATCTATTAGCATTCGTTGACGAATCATGCACCTCTCAAAAATTTGTTTTCATTCTGTTTGATTTGAGGATAGCACATGAGTTTTCCCTACTACCCTAGAGCAGGGCCTATCTTTTAATTTTGAGTTGAGTCAGTTACTCCTACTTCCTTCTATTTCTCAAAGAGAGCAGACGTTTGATGTTGATAAGGATTCATGCATATAAAGCTGCATTAAGATCTGTCATACCCTATCCTTGTTGACATTATCATTTGATAAGTAAGTTGTTTGTCATGCCCAGCTAAGGCAAATATCTTCCTTTGTGTTAACACTTTCACTTCTTGCTTATTAACTTGTTATCTCAAAAAGCTTCAATTAATCCCATCAAAGGCAAAAGTTAAAATTATTTGTTGTCCCTTGACCAAAGGACATGTTTGCCATGATATAATGAGTTTCTATTAGTCCTACATTCGAATATAAGTGTTGAAACTCTTTCATAAGAACCTTATGAGTAGAAGATTGTTGCTGAGGATATTTGAGTTGGTGAAGAGACTATCATGCTTCTTGTCCGTATTTTATTTATCGACACTTCACTCTCTAAACTTGTGGACAGGTTTACCGAGTTCGTATTCGCTTGGGGACAAGCGAGGTCTAAGCTTGGGGGTGTTGATACGTCCAAAATGCATCACTATTTTGTATTATAATTTATCCTTATTCATTGATATATTTCACGTTATGATGATGTTCTTATGTTGTTTTTGTCTATTTTACACAGTTTGCAACTTTCCGATGCCGAAACAGCAGACGCGGGATTCAGCAGGAAAAAGTGGATACTGAGTTGCTGAAGAAGAACACCTCCAAATTACCTGAAAATTGACGGGACGTGTTTTTCAGAAGAATAACGAAGACACGCAAAAGGGGAGTCAGAGGGGGGACACAGGGTGCCCAGGCGGCCTGGGGGCGCGCCCACCCTGGCCGCGCCGGGGGGGGCGCCTGGGGCCCCTGGCCCACCTCTGGTCACCCCCTTTTGCATATATGTTCCCCGTCCTCCGAAAACACTAGGCACGGGACTTTTTACGGAGTTCCGCCGCCGCTTCGAGGCGGAAACCTACAGAGAAGAAAAGGGCATCTCCGGTGGGCAGATTCCGCCGGGGAGATCACCTCCCAGAAGGGGAGATCGTCGCCATCGTCATCACCATCATCACGGGCATCATCGAGATCATCATCAACATCATCCCCAACACCAGCACCATCTCCATCTTCATCCAAATCTCATCTTTCCATCGCAACTCGTGTTGTAACTTGTACTACCTATCCTCTCTACTCCATCGGTGTTGATTACTACTTTGTGGTGAATGCTATTGAGTTTTGTTGGAGAAATATTATTATGTCCAGATTGTTTATCACATATTTATCCCCTCTGATCATGATCTCTTTTATGTCTTGTGAGTAGTTACTTTAGTTCTTGAGGACATGGGGAAAGTCTTGTTGTTAGTAGTCATATGCTGTTGAAGTAATATGTGTTGTTTGATACTTAAGTTGTGTTGTCATTCTACTAGTGGTGTTGTGTGAGTCGAACACCCAACACTTCGCCTTATTAAGGACCTAGGGGAATGCATTGTGTATAAAGAATGCTTATGGTGGGTTGCCGGAGTGACAGAAACCTGAACCCCAGTTCGGACGCTTTTGCATAAGGGAATAATGGATCCTTGATCGTATTGCTATGGTTAGGCTTTTGCCTTAAATTCTATCTTGTATTTGCGGATGCTTGCAAGGTGTTTAATCATAAGAGTGCATTCATCTTGGTCTAGAGAGTGCACTAGCATAGATCCACCCACCAACACTTATCAACACATAACATAGTATCGATACGGAATATGGCGAAAGCACATGACTACTTCTCCCGTGTGTCCTCAAGAACACTTTAGTCTTTATAAGTTCAGTTGCTAGGCCTCTCCTTTCCTAATAAAGGATTGGGCCACTTGTTACTTTCAGTACCTTCTACATTACTTGCCTTTACATTCCTGTTGCTTATATCGAGAAAACCCCTAAAAGTTATCTTTCAGTGCTTGCAGTAATTTCTTGCTCAGAATCGCTTATCAATACCTTCTGCTCCTCGTTGGGTTCGACACTCTTACTTATCGAAAACGCTGCAACAGATCCCTTACGGTTGAGGGTCATCAGCAGCATGAAGGTCCTGCCAGCTATGCTCTTACGAAAGAAGAGAAAGAAATCTTCTTTGAATGCCTGCTCAGTATGAAGGTCCCGACTGGCTTCTCGTCGAATATAAAGGGAATAATAAATATGGCAGAGAAAAAGTTCCAAGACCTAAAGTCTCATGACTGCCATGTGATTATGACGCAACTGCTTCCGGTTGCATTGAGGGGGCTTCTACCGGAAAACGTCCGATTAGCCATTGTGAAGCTATGTGCATTCCTCAATGCAATCTCTCAGAAGGTGATCGATCCAGAAATCGTATCAAGGCTAAGGAGTGATGTGGCGCAATGTCTTGTCAGTTTCGAGCTTGTGTTCCCACCATCCTTCTTCAATATCATGACACACGTCCTAGTTCATCTAGTCGATGAGATTGTCATTCTGGGGCCCGTATTTCTACACAATATGTTCCCCTTTGAGAGGTTCATGGGAGTCCTAAAGAAATATGTCTGTAACCGCGCCAGGCCAGAAGGAAGCATCTCCATGGGCCATCAAACAGAGGATGTCATCGGGTTTTGTGTTGACTTCATTCCTGGCCTTAATAAGATAGGTCTCCGTAAATCGCGGTACGAGGGGAGACTGACTGGAAAAGGCACGCTTGGAAGGGACTCAATAATATGCAGGGACGGATATTCTTGGTCTCAAGCACACTACACAGTTCTACAGAACTCTACATTAGTGACCCCGTATGTCGATGAACACAAGAACAGTCTGCGCTCCAAACACCTGGAACAGTGCGACGACTGGATTACATGTGAACACATCAGGACTTTCAGTAGTTGGTTGGAAACACGTCTCAGAGGTGACAACACTGTTTGTGATGAGTTGTACTTGTTGTCCAGGGGACCATCTTCGACTGTATTGATTTACAAAGGATACGAGATAAATGGGAATAGATTTTACACGATTGTCCAAGATCAAAAGAGAACCAACCAAAACAGCGGTGTCCGCTTTGATGCAACAACCGAGAGGGGAAAGGACACATATTATGGTTACATAGTGGACATATGGGAACTTGACTACGCACATGATTTTAAGGTCCCTTTGTTTAAGTGCAAATGGGTCAATCTGTCAGGAGGCGGGGTACAGGTAGACCCACAGTACGGAATGACAACAGTGGATCTGAAAAATCTTGGATACACTGACGAACCGTTCGTCCTAGCCAATGATGTGGCATAGATTATCTATGTGAAGGACATGTCTACCAGACCGAGAAAAAGAAAAGATAAGGAAGCGAATACATCATACGATGAGCCAAAGAGCCACATAGTTCTTTCAGGAAAAAGGGACATCCTGGGAGTGGAGGGCAAGACAGACATATCCGAAGATTATGAAAAGTTTCATGAAATTCCTCCCTTCAAAGTCAAGGCTGACCCAAGCATCCTGATAAACGATGAAGATTATCCATGGTTACGGCGCAATAAGCAAATGACACAAGCGAAGAAAAAGTGAAGACTTTTTTCCGCAACTACTATGATGATACCATGCCAACTTTGTAACAAACGAGTATGATACCATTGTCTGTTTGTACTATTCAAATTTCAATACTACTTGCACTAACAGAAAGTTTGTAATTGGTTTTACCAGAAAGAATTAAAAAAAAAGCAAAAAACAAAAGAAAATAAATAATGCAGAAAACAAAAAAAAACTTGCAAAAAAATAAAAAAAATAGCAACAACAAGTATTTCATTGTAAGTAGAAACAAAATAAAATAAATAAAACAACAAAGAAAACAAATAATTTCAAATTTAAACTATTCAAATTTGAATACTACTTGCACTAACAGAA
>LR738713.1:831367922-831435070 GCA_902687465.1 Secale cereale
CCCCCCCTCCCCTTTGAAAAAAAAAACAAAAACCACAGCCACAGAAATGCTGACGCGTGGATGCCTTTTGGTCCCGGTTGGTAACACCAACCGGGACCAAAGCCCCTCCAGCCTGGGCTCGGCGCACAGGCCACATGGACACCCATCTGCCCCGGTTCTGGATCGAACCGGGACTAAAGGTTCAGAGCATTAGTACCGACACTTTAGTCCCGGTTCAAGAACCGGGGGTAAAGGCCCTAACAAACCGGGTCTGATCCCACTTTATCTACTAGTGCCATTCAGTCCATTGCGGATGAAACTCTCTCATTTTGTGGCAATCTAAAAGGAAATCCCTATTTACTTGGTTGTGTGCCTTCTCAAAGTCTAGTTTCAGCGCAATCTCGGTTTTTTTCTACTGTAAGTATGATGGAGGATTTCATATAAATACATGATCCCATCCATGATGTCTCGCTTTTTGATAAAAGCATTCTGATGTCTACCGAACAGTATATCAACAAAAGGTTCCAGTCTAATAGTCACTACTAGGGGAAAGCCTAGCAGTAGCGCGGGCAACCGCGCTACCGATACGGTGCTACAGCTAACATGTATTAGTAGCGTGCCTCAGCCCATGCTACTGCTATACATGGGTAGCAGTGGCATGCTTTGTAGAAATGCACTGCTGATAATAGCTGCAACGCTTTTAGTGAAGCCACGCTGCTGCTAATCTAACTAGTAGTAGTGTGCTTTCTGTCCAGCGCTACTAGTATAGTATTTTTCATTTTTAGCGTATATATACGCCGTTATACAAATTTTTATATAGTACCAATTAAGAGGTTATGAGGAAGAAACATGGATTAGATTCATTTGGATGAATCAAAAGTTGAATTAGGACGACAATCCTACTAATTCAACTTTTGGTCACTTTTGATCCATCCACATAAATCTAATCCATGTTCCTTCCACCAACACTTGCTAATAACAAATCATCATGATAATCATGATCAACATCATCATCATATTAATAAAAAAACTCTTGCATCATATCGTCACCAAATACACTAGCTAATAATCATCATAGCATTACCACCAACACTATTTAATAATCATAGTCATAGTGTAGCTATCTAATCACCACCAACACTAGCTAATAATAATCATCATAGTCATTACCACCAACACTAGCTATTTAATCATCATAGTCATAGTGTAGCTAATCACTCCTGCTGCTCTCTCTCAGGTAAAATAGCTTAGAACATGTGTAGCACTCTCGCTTTATTATGTTGCACCATGCAGATGAATCTGTCTCCTAATTGTGGGACCCGCTTCTGATTGCCGCCCCCCTAGTACTTCTCTGTTGCGATCCTTCACAATTTTGCTCCAATCTTTGACTATAAAAACTTGCTTGCTTTGAGAAATCTTAAATGCACTGAAGTGCAATGTAGGATGTCTTGGCTGTAAGCTAACCATTGTCATGCGACCTTTATGCTCGATCCATCGAGGCACAACTATCATCAGGAGTCCCTATTGAAGAACATCGTAGTAACATACTTAGCAATGAAGTTTAGCTTAAAAATAATGTTTGCAAAAGATGCACTTAGGACAAATAGTAAAAATCTTACCATCTTTCCTAAATAGATGTGATCGTAGTTCAATACGCATGCTAGTAGTCGCATGTTTTGAGTACTAATATTTTTTAGTCCAGGAAAGTAATTTGTCTTGACAGTATCATGATCCTCAAGCCATGAAACATAATGAATTATCTCCTCGCAGTTTAGTTCAGACCCAGGATAGTAGTAGGTCATGTCTACCAACCATCGGGCATGTTTGCTTGAATGGAAATAAGCTGTCAATAGAAATTAGTTGTCAACTATTTTTGAATAAATAATATCGAAGACATAAATATTGGTTGAGAAACTCACATAATGGTAGAACTGGAGGCGTCTGCACATCGACCCAGATGTCGATATTACCTTCAATATAATCATCTTCCGAACGAATATCGAAGGTGATAGGCATATCAGGCTCAAATGCATAAGCCTTGCATAGTGCTCTCCAGTTTTTGCATTCAAAATATGTGTAGGTGTCTGCATTGTATAATTTTGCGTCGAAAGTATAACCATGATCAGTCCTCAAGTGAACTCTCTTTACCTCCATAGTTTCCATAGGACCAAAATCAATCTTATCCAAGACAAAAAGTCTTGCATGGCATGGGATAAGAATTAAAATTATTAGTTGAAGGAAATGAAGCAGAAGTGATGATTAATTAAGAAAAAAATACTTGTCATTGTGACCTACTATATCCACTTCGAAGGTCTCATCTAGCTTGATGCTGAAGCGCGTACCATCAACTAAGAAATTTCTGTCACACAGGCCGCACTTGTCTCCGCAGTATTCGCACATACCGAAATCCTTTTCGTCGTCAGACATTTCCTATGGTCATAGTTGAAACATTAATTGAAAATATTATAATTAATCCGAACATTTAATTTGGTTAAGAAAATCTGAAATGTTGTTTAATTATCTTTCTAGAAAATCCAGGCTACTCGATATTTCCTACATATTCTAGCACAAGTCATGCCAAAATTCATAGAAAAATCCGGCATGGCCTTTGCTAAAAAAGGACATATCGAGCTCCTGAAATTTGCCGAAACAAAAATGAATCAACACTCCGGCAAAACATAGGCCACTCAGAGGTGTAACCTACAAACATTACCGGCCACTTGGGCAAGCACATATCCTATTTGAGCAACACAAGATATACATGTTTTTATCTACATCATATTGACATGGAGATTTGGCTGGTCTCACCTCGAGGTCGGAGGGGATCGGTGACGGAGACGATGGCGGGGACGATGGAGGGGCTCCTTGAATTCTGCAAAAACAAAAACCCTATAAGCTATCAACTAATCAAATGCATACGCCTTACACAGTGGGGGTCCAATTTGAGCATTCAAAATAGGAGTACTTGCCCAATTTGAGCATTCAATAAGCAAAACCAAATCGTAAAAATATATAAATATTCAAATTAGCATGCATTCAATAAGCAAAACTAAATCATATATTGCGTCCATACATCGACGAATATTATCACTAATACATCCCGAATAGTATCATACATATAACATCACTAATACAACTAAAACCCTAGCAAACGACGGGTATCGGCGCGGGTGGTGGACACCCAAAGAGAAGGAACCATCACAGGATCATAGCTCCAGTGAGATCCAAAAATTGACAGGTGCTGGAGAACCTGCCCTCCAACGCAACCATGTAGCGACGAACGTGCTCGTCCTCCTCGTTGACGCAGTGACGTACCACCTCCGCGGGGTCCTCAAGCCTCTACACCATCACTGGCCCACGCGACCAGCACCAAAGAACGTTCGGGTCAACGACGGGCTGGCTCCTCACCAAGCTATGCCCCCCGGTAGGTAGCACCTCCCAGTACCAGACCGGCGGAGCCCAGTCCCGAACATGGCCCCTCTGATCAAGCAGGTGTCCTCCGTCGAGTCGACGACAAGGATGCGGGATAGGCATCGTCGACGTTGATGCGGGTATAATTTCTTTAACTAAAAAAATAACAACTAAACATAAATTTTCTTACTAAAAATAAATTAGTTCTATTAATTCAACTACACACTTACTATAAATAAAAATAAACTATTTCACACTGAAAATAAACTAGTTCAACTAGTTATATTAATTTTCTTACTAAAATACACTAGTTCTATTAATTCAACTAGTTCTTACTAAAAATAAACTAGTTTAACTAGTTCTATTAATTTTCTTACTAATTCTATTAAACACTGTTGCCCTAGTTCTTAAGCATCTACAAGTACTAACTAATTAGATAAACCCTATCTAGGAACTACTGCTCTAATTAGCATCTAATTTGATGAATCGTAACTAATTTGATGCACTCTACAATTATGCGAACACTAGGAACACTAGCTAGGCAGAGGTAGGGGAGGAGGAGGCGGTGGTGTAGGCGTGCTCACCTCGGGAGCCGACAGAGTTAGTGTCGGGGATTTGGTGCGACATATGCCAACGTGTGGCTTATCATGCATGGGGACAATAGAGCGTCGCCGGGCCCTGGAAGCGGGATAAGGCGGAACTTAGGACGCCTACGAATCTTACCCAGGTTTGGGGCTCTCTGTGGAGATAACACCCCTAGTCCTGCTCTGCGGGGACTCCGTGTCATGACTAATGTCACTAGGGTAGCTACAAGGTTGCTCCTTGAGCTTTGTCGTCTAGAGGAGGAAGAAGAGCAAGGCTAGCTAGCTACCTTCGCTCTAGGGAACCGGGACGATCGCTAGGGTTTCTCCCTATGCCTCTCTATGTGTCTCTCTTCTCCTAAGAGTTCAACTAACCAACCCCTCCACATGCAGGACCCTGGGGGGTTTATATAGGCCTACCCCCAAGGGGTACAATGGTAATCCAGGCGGAACGGCCCCCAGCCGTTAGCGCCTTCGGGTGTCGGCCTCTCCGCCTGTCTGCTGGGGACCGCCGTCTACGGGCCCATGTGATTGCCTTTCACTATAGGCGTGCTTCTGCTGACGGCAGCATCGTCAGGAGGGAAATGGCTACATTGCCACCGTCTCCTGCCATACACTGCCACCACGTCCTGTCTTGTCATCTTGATGAGGTTTAGACTCCTAGGGTATGGTGAGCCGCCTGCTACCAGGCGGGCCGCCTCCCCCGGCCGCCTGCTAGGGGCTGATTGTTTCTGACTCACCCACTGGCCGGTGGGGCCGACCGCCTGCTGGCCCTGCCGTCTGTGGATAGTGGGATCGTGGCTGCCTCTGACCGAAGCTTGGTCACTGGCAGCATGGCTACAGTAATACGTTGTTTAAGAGGCGCCCATAGGGTACACATTCACTGTAGCCACGCCCTTATAGATTCTCTAAGGACACGCCCAACTGTAGCCATGCCTCAGCTGTGTTGTGGTCCCCCAGCATGCGTCCCGAGGGAGAGGCGTAGGATCGTCTGCTAGCTGCTGGCTATGGGGTTGCCGCCTGTTTTGGCCCATGCCGCCTGCAGGCAGCCAGCTTCTGGGGTAACCTGTCCTAGGAGGCGGCCCGATGAGCAAACGGTCGGGGGATAACAGGTGGCCCCCAATTGTCTTGAAATACCATGGATGGTCGATGGGGACACCCGTGTTCAATATCTCCGACAGTAGTCCCCGAAGCTGGTGGAACTCTGCGGTTTGAGATTGGGGCTGCGGGGTTCCAGCAGCTTCCCTCCCTAAATAGGATTGGCTTCCTTCGTCCATCTTCTGAAAAGAGTCGTCTGCTGGCAGCCGGACCTCTGCAAAAGGGCCGGCTCCTGGCAGCCGGACCTCCGTCTTCAAATCTTCGGGGAGAAGATACCGTCTGGTCAGCAGGCTGCTACGCAGGTGTGCCGACCGTTGGCGGCTCTCCACGCGTCGTCGCCCCGTCGCGTCAGCCTGCCAGCCCACGCGCGCAACGGGACGTAGCAGTGGGCTGGGGCCCGCCACTACAGGATCTTGGTCCGCCCACGGATCCAATGTGGCAGGGGCAATCGATTGCCCTCCCCACGCGCAGTTAATGAGCGCGGGTTAGGCACGCAGAAGTGGGGATCATGCAGGGCGTGGAGCAGTTAATCCCATGGCCTGCCCCCTCGGCTTCGCCACCCCGTGCCTATAAGTAGGCTGGGGGAGGGGGGTTAGAGCCGTTCTCGCGCCCGCCCCGCTCCATTCTCCTTCTTCCTCCTCGCCTCTACTCGCACTTCTCGCCACTTGCGCTTGCAGCGCCCCGCCGCAGCGAGCCACCATCTCGAGCCATGGCCACCGCAGCGCTGGTCCGCCATTCCTGTGAATGGGATGGCAGCGACATTATCGAAGAGCACATCCACTACCTCTGCGGAGCGCGGAAGCTGCCCCCCGCCGACAAGGTCACTGTGCGCCTAGTGCCGACGGTGGAGATCAGGCCGGCGCCGTGGTTCGGCGACCGGGTCATCTTCCGCTCGCACTTCCTGTGTGGCTTCGGCCTTCCCGCCAGCGGCTTTTTCTGATCTTTCCTTGAATTCTTCAACATCCAAACCCATCACCTCATGCCGAATAGGGTGGTGACACTGTCCTCCTTCATTGTCATGTGCGAGGCGTACCTCGGCATTCTTCCCACGATGGAGTTGTGGACCTAGCTTTTCTACATGAAGCTCGGTACCGCGGTCCAGAGCGTGGCCGCCCAATGCGGGGAATGCATTGCGGTGAAGCGCAGCGGGGCCGAGAACTATTTCCCGGCGCCTCAGCTCGTGGCTTCGGTGAAGTTGTGGCAGAAGACGTACTTCTATGTCTCCAACGTCGACTCCGCTCAAGATTTCATCGGCCTACCGGACTGGGTGCCCGGCCCGCCTGCCGAGCCCCGTGACTCCTGAAGACCTGGCCCACCACCCTCACAGAAGGTGCTTCCATCGCCGTGCGGCGCCTCCGGGAGCTGAGGGACAACGAAGGCCTGGTGTTTGCGGACCTCCTGCTCACATTTGTAGAACGCCGGGTGCTGCCGCTGCAGGCCCGCCCGCATATAATATTCGATATGAGCGGGCACCGGGACCCGAGCCGGACGTGCACCAAGCTGATGCCATACAAGGACGTGGCATACTTGGTGAATTCTGTATCCAACTGCAAGCTTTCCGACTCCGGCTGGGCCTTTGGCAAGCTGTTGTACAGTCGCAGCAACCAGCCGCCTGCAATGAGCTCTCTTCTTTCTTTATTCCTGTCGGTGTACTAGAGTGGGGGTACCTTAGCATCCCGACTTGTGCACGGGCAGTAGCAGCACCCCGTGGTCTGGCTCACCACGTGCCCGCCAAGGCCCGCTCTGGATCCCTTCAAGCCATTCAAGAACAAAGTATACAAGTCAGAAGAACAGGGCCCCGGCAAGAGGAGCTTGCCGGGAAGGCCGCACCAGGCTCAAGGTTAGCATTCCAGCACAAGACCCTGGCAAGAGGAGCTTGCCAGGTAGACCAAAGAATAGCACCTCTGAAGATATATCGCGGCGCATCATGCGTCCCGGCAGGACCCGGAGAGCGACAAGCTTCCGGGTCCGGCAAGATAGCACCCCCGGCAAGGTGCTTGCCGGGGAAGGCTTACACTGTGTGCCTGCGCTCCAGCTCATCTGGCCACGCGTCGCCCTGGGGCCCTTCCAGGGGCACGTGGTGGATGGCTGTGCAGCCTGGGGGACACGGTGGCAAGCCGCGGTGACGAGGCCGTCGTCGTGGCGAACGGAGACGCCCGGACGGACGCTTTTGGGGTGACGGCGACGGGCATTCAATGCCCTTGTCCCCCACCGTCAGGGTTAGGTATAGACCACTGTACATCCACTGTTCACGCACTGTTACAACTACCACCAATTTTACACTTTTACCCCCTTTTCTCTACGGTGACACCTGTCGGTGACCCCTTTGAGCTATAAAAGGAGGCCCATGCACAATGTAGGGGGGGTTGGATTCCAGAAACTAGACCACTCTCACGCTCGGTGCAGCTAGTACTGTAGATCTTCAAGCTCCCGAGCTCAAGAACTTAATACAACCAAGGCAGGAGTAGGGTTTTACGCGTTCGCGCGGCCCGAACCTGTGTAAAACAGCCCGCGTGTGCTCCTCGATCCGCTCTCCATGCTCCCTCCGCTCCCTCACCGTACCGTAGACGGGGCTCCGGTCCCATAGGTGTTCGTGGGCGGTCAGTTTCCCCGACATCTTTTGCGCGCCAGGTAGGGGGCGTCGAGGTTGTGCGAACCTGATCCGGCGCTCACGCGGGCGCAATCTTCAGCAACCTCTCCAGCTTCATCAACTTCATCGACTACATCAACATGCCTCCAAAGAAGAAGGCTTCGGAAGACGGAGGCCCGTCCGCGTCGATCCCACCACCACCAGAACCAACGGTCGGTGCGGTAGACGCTGGCGGAAGGGTGGACGCCGGTGAGGACACTCACGGCGCCGCCAAGTCCAAGGATAAGACGGACGACCGGGCGAACTCCAAAGCCTCGGCGTCCGTGCACGCACCCCGTCCCTCTCAGGAGGTGCCGGGCCAGCAGCGACGTGGTACCGGGGGTACCATCCGACTGCTGGGACAAGGCCAAACCGGCGGGTCGCGGGACGCTCAAGGCCAGCGTGCTGGCACGAGCAAGGCGCGGTCGCCGGGGCGAGACCCTGCTCCTTCTAACCCTGTTAGAAGTCCGAGCATATCTCGCTCCTCACACCGCTCGCCACCGCTTCCCTCCTCTCCAGCAGAAGCTCTTGCTAGAGGCCAACTGCTCCTCGACTTCCCTCTAGCGGCGGACAAGGCCGAAGACTGGAGGGCTACGATCCAGAGCCTCATCGCCTTCGCCAACAATGACACGCCGCAGCAGCCGGCAACATCACGGCCGCGGCAAGTCGACCAAGTGAAGGCCGATGGAGACAAGACCGCCGGGGGTGCAACTATCGTGCACTCCTCGCCGTGGAAGCAGAAATCGCCGCCCCGCCGGATCAACGTCTACGACGACTCCACAGCGTCGTCGGATCCGCGGGCTCGCCACGATCAGCGCCAAGTCCTCGACGACAGGCGACAAGAGGACGCTCGAACTCGTATCGAGCGTCGAAGAGAAGCCCGAAGACAGTCCGACCAGCGCGCTGGGACCGCTGTCGACATGCACGCGCCCGATGAGCCAGGCGACTTGCCGTATGCGGCAGGCTGTCCTGCGTTCACCCGAGAGCTGCGGCAAGTCCAGTGGCCCAGCATGAAGAACTTCAAGCCCGACGTACCCGAGAAGTACGACAGCAAGACACACCCCTCGGAGTTCCTTAGCATCTACACCATTGCGGTGCAGGCTGCCGGGGGACGCGACGAGAAGATCTTAGCGAACTACTTCCCGCTCGTGCTTAAGCCAAACGTCAGGTCTTGGCTTATGCACTTGCCGGAGAACTCCATCTCTTCGTGGGCAAATCTGTGCCACCAGTTTGTCGGCGCCTTCACGGGCGGCCACAAACCCCACGGCCAGGAGAGCGATCTCCACATTCTCGCCCAGAAGGAGGGAGAGTCCCTGCGCAAGTATATCCAAAGGTTCAGCCGCGTTCAGCACAACATCCCCGATGTCCACCCTGCCGCGGTTATTAGCGCGTTCCATCAGAACGTGCGTAACCGTCGGATGAGGGAGGAGATGGCAATGACCAAGATCCGGGACGTCAGTAAGCTTTATGCTCTGGCTGACAAGTGTGCCCGTGCTGAAGAGGGGAGGAGACTCCCCGGAGAGGATACTGGAGCAGGAGGAAGTGACAGCGAGGATGCCGCCCCGGCAAGGAAAAACCGGCGGCAGAACAACAAGAAGAAGAAGAACAAGGAGGTACTGGTTGTCGAGCAGTCCGGCAAAGAGGCTGCCACCAAGAAGACACAGGCTGGTGGCTCCGGCAAGGAGGCCACCCCTGTAGCGGCAGCCGACAAGCAGGACGGCTCTGACAAGCAGTACTGCAAGATCCACCGCACTAAGGGCCACGATCTCCAGAACTGCAAAAGAGTAGAGTACCTCGTAGAGCAGCAGTAGGCTGAATACGAGCGTCGTGACAAGGAGAAGGCCCAAGGAGGCGGGGGAGAGCCCAGCAAGAAGTGGTCGTTCAATGGCCGGGGAGGACGCCGCGGCAAGGCAAAGCAGTGGCAAGGGGACAGGCCTCCCCGCGGCCGCGACAAGGATGAAGACGAAGACGATGACGAGGACATGGATGACGGAGATAACAGCGAGCAGGAGTTCCAGAAGGCCACAGAAGTTCTGTGCGTCGACGGAGGTGCCTCTCTGCACACTTCCCACCGCCAACTCAAGCAATGGGTGCAGGAAGTGAATGCAGCTGAGCCACCCGTCGAGTCGCGCAGGCTGGTGAAATGGTCCGGCACACCCATCATCTTCGACCTTGAGGACCACCCTGACCGTACAACTGCGGTCGGGTGCTTGCCGATGTTGGTTTCACCAACTATCCGCAACCTCAAGGTCACCAAGATGTTGGTTGACGGCGGGGCCGGCCTCAAATTGATCTCCTCCGCTGTGATCAAGAAGCTGCAGATCCCCGACCGCGAGCTCGAGGAAACCGGGACGTTCCAAGGAATCAACCCGGGAAGGAGCAAGCCGAAGGGGAAGATCACACTGCCGGTGACCTTTGGCGGAGAGCTTAACTTCAGGACGGAGAGGATCACCTTTGACGTGGCCGATATCCCATTGCCATACAATGGGATACTTGGCCGTCCTGCGTTCGCCAAGTTGATGGCAGCCTCCCACTATGCATACAATATGCTCAAGATGCCCGGACCCATAAGCGTCATCTCTGTCCCCGGCGAGAAGAAGGACGCGCTCATTTGCACCGACAAGATCTACCGGGACGCAGCAGCCGCGGCATACAGCAAGACACTTGCCGCTGAAGCTCCCGGGGGAAAGACCAAGACCAAGTCCGGCAAGAGCTCTGGGGCCCACTCCGGCAAACGCACCCCTTCGGAGTGCTGCGCTGCTGTCGAGGACGCACCATCGAGCTCCACCGGCAAGTGCAAGAAAGGAATGGCAACTCCACCTGCAACCAAGAAGGTGTCCGCCAAGGAGGACGGCACTGGTGGTACCTTCACCATCAGTGCTACGCTCGACCCCAAATAGGAAAGCGCGCTCGTTGCCTTCCTGCGGGCGAATGTCGACATGCTCGCATGGCAACCGTCTGACATCCCCGGTGTTCCCAGGAAGGTAATTGAGCACAAGCTTGCTGTTTGTCCTCACGCGCGGCCCGTCAAACAGAAAGTCAGGAAGCAAGCGGTGGAGCGCCAAGAGTTCATAGCCGAGGAGATCAAGAAGTTGGAAGCAGCGACAAACAATACTGCTGAGTATGAAGGTTTGCTTGCCGGCCTCAGAATTGCGGCCGAACTTGGGATCAAGAAGCTGATTGTCCGGGGAGATTCACAGTTGGTGGTCCGACAAGTAAATAAGAGCTACCAGAGTCCTTTGATGGAAGCTTATGTCGATGAAATGAGGAAGCTTGAAGAACACTTTGAAGGCTTGCAGATGGAGCACGTTCCAGGAGCTCAAAATGATATTGCAGACGGCCTGTCAAAGTGTGCTGCAATGAAGTTACCTGTGGAACCAGGAACCTTCATGCTGAAGCTAACTCAACCATCCGTTACGCCATCAGTTGGGCAAAGCAAGAAGAGGAAGTTGGCCTCCGGTGACTACTTGCCGGCGGATCTTCCTGAAGCCGCCGCCAAGGTCCCCAAGGTCAACGACCAAGTTGCTGAGGAACAGTCTGCTCCTGCAAGCCCCACGGTTTGTACAGTTGAAGCAGGCGTTCCCGACAAGTCTTGCCCCGGCAAGCTTGCCGGGGGACGTTCAGCTCCGGCAGAGCCGCAGGATCTTGCCGTAGAAGCTGACGTTCCCGCAGCAGCACTGATGCCTTTAGTCCTTGTTGTTGAGCCTCAAGCTCCAGCATGGGCGCAGCAAATCGTCCGTTTTCTGCAAACTGGAGAACTTCCCGAAGAACTAGAAGAGATAGAGAGGATTACCAGGCAGTCAAGTATGTATCAGTTCGTCGGCAACGAGCTATACAGAAGAAGACTTAATGGTGTCAGATTGAAATTCATTTCCCGGGAAGATGGACAAAAGCTGTTGGCAGAGATACATGGAGGCATATGTGGTCACCACATTGGCGCAAGAGCACTTGCCGGGAAGGCGTTCCGGCAAGGTTTCTTTTGGCCAGAAGCCCTCCAAGATGCAACTGGACAAGTAACCAAGTGTGAAGCGTGCCAGTTCCATGCCAAGCAAATACACCAGCCAGCTCAAACTCTCCAGACGATCCCTTTGTCCTGGCCCTTTTCGGTCTGGGGGCTCGACATCCTCGGCCCCTTTCCCCGCGCTGTCGGGGGCTTTGAGTACTTGTACGTTGCAATCGACAAGTTCACAAAGTGGCCAGAAGTGGAACCAGTGAGAAAGGTGACCGCACAGTCAGCAGTGAAGTTCTTCAGGTCAATTGTTTGCCGTTTCGGAATCCCCAACAGGATCATCACCGACAACGGCACATAGTTCACAAGTCGCACCTTCATGCAATACGTCCAAGATCTTGGCGCCAAGGTCTGCTTTGCTTCTGTTGCTCACCCAAGGAGCAATGGTCAAGCGGAGAGGGCAAACGCTGAAGTGTTGCGCGGACTCAAGACAAGAACCTTCGACAGGCAGCACAAGTGCGGAAGAAACTGGATAGAGGAGTTGCCGACGGCTCTTTGGTCAATCAGGACGACACCAAATCGAGCCACCGGACAGACACCCTTTGCTCTTGTCTATGGAGCAGAGGCAGTTCTCCCCACGGAACTCGTATACGGGTCTCCTCGAGTGCTCGCCTACGATGAGCTCGAGCAAGAGCAACTGCGGCATGATGATGCATTGCTCCTCGAGGAGAACCGTCTCTAGGCTGCTGTACGAGCTGCTCGATACCAGCAAGCCTTGCGTCGCTATCATAGCCGCAAGGTCAAGGCCAGGAGTCTCGAGGAAGGCGACCTTGTTCTTCGGCGCGTTCAGTCCGCCAAGAATTCCAACAAGTTGACGCGGAAGTGGGAAGGCCCTTATCGGGTGAGACAAGTCACAAGGCCCGGCGCTGTCCGCCTTGAGACCGAAGAAGGCTTACCGGTGAGCAACTCCTGGAACATCGAGCATCTTCGCAAGTTTCACCCATAAGGCGCGGTTGCCGTGATCCGCTCCGGCAACCACCTTTTGTACAAGTCTTGCTGCTGTTGCATGTAAACCTTTGTACAAAGCCGGGCGCAGACCCCGTGCATCAGTAAAACTTTTGTGCTCCGCACTGTTCGTCATTTCATGCTTTTCTTTTTTACTGGCATGTATCATCTGACATTTTGTGCAGCACACATCCCCGGTAAGCAGCAACAAGCCGCAAGGCTCCATACTTGTATTTCCTCCTCCTTTCCTTTCTCTCTTAAACGGAAGAAGTGTTCCTCGCGCACAAGTTTGCCGGGGGGAAGGAGATAGTGGTATGGACCAAGAGCTGTTCAAGGAAGGAAAGCCTTGCCGAGAAGCAAACAGAACACAAAAGCTAAGTTACCAAAGTTTGAGCATTCGAAAATTTTAAAAATTCTTAGCTGTCTTCCTTGAACAACCACACTTTGTATGGAAAACCTGTGCGCGGAGGAACCTACCTGTGGCTAGCCGCGCCCTTACTTTTTTTCGAGCACGCTCAACGGCTTAAGTGAGCTGCGACAAGTGTCGCGCCCTTATTTCGTTTTCGAGTTCGCTCAACAACCTAAGTGTGCTGCGACTAGCTACGGCAAGGTTTCTTGCCGGCAAGGGCATCGCCAGCAGGCTGCTAAGAGTCCCGTACTCAGCGCTCGCGGCAAGGGTCCCTTCGCCGGCAAGTTCCCTAAAAGCGTAGGGTGAGGAGCATACAAAGTGAAGGAACAAAGCAAGGGAGATAACACTGCATTGACTATTCAAAATAAAAGTTATATTACAAGATAACTTGCCGCTGTTCTAACCAACTACTACCTATGACTTAATCGACAGCGGCGAGGGAAGCAGGGAACCTAGTCTCTTAGGTCTCCGTCGACCCTCTGGATCCTGCCCACCTTGGCCACGATGTGGGAAACTTGTGCCTTCAACGCCTCCTGGTCAGCTTCGGGCGGCAGGGTCCGGAGGACGTTGTTGAGGTTGATACTGGGGTTGCGGTAGAAGATCTTCGACAACACCCGCTCCATAGTACCCATGCAAAGCCGGCGCGCCTCGTCAGCCAGCTGCGCGGGGATCTTCTCCTGTAGCTGTGCGAGAGCCGGCGCCACCCCCCTGAAGAACAGGCTCAGCTTGGCGCTGTGGGGGAGGCTCTCGTCGGGGGAGTACACGAGGTGCTCCGCCCTCAACGCCACCATCTCCCTATCGATGTTGGCGGCGGAGGCGACGAGCTCCTCGGTCCACTGCTCCACCGTCTGCTGGAAGTTGTTTTGCGAGACGGCGGCGCTTTCCAGCAAGGCCCTCTCAGTACGGAGATCGTCCTTCAGCTTCGTCTCGCGGTCCCGGGCGGCGTCAAGCGAGTCGGTGAGAGTGGAAACCTTCAGCTCCAAGTCCGCAATAGACTCCTTGGCGTCGTTGAGCGCGGCAACCCTGTCCTCGCTCGCCTTCAAGCTCGTCTCCAACTGCGCCACCCTGGCCTCCAGGTCCCTCTTGGCGGTCTCTGCGGCAGCAGTGGCGTCCCTCGCCTCCTGCAGAGCCCCGCCAATGGCCTGCTCGCGAGCGGTGAGGTCGTCCTCGTGGCTATCGAGGTCGACCTTCCGCTGGTTGAGCTCTCCCTCCCGCCGAGACGGATCCTCGGCGGCCAGTCGCTGCTGCTCCTCCACCTCGGCCTTCTCGAGGAGGAACGCCTGGTGTGCTCCGGCAAGCTCTTCGCGCTCCTCCGCCAAGTTCCGGAGGGCCGCCTGGTTGGCGGCGCGGAGCTCCACGGCGCGCTTCTCCAGATCAGCACCGGCCTTGGCAGCCAGAGCCTCCCGGGACTCCAGCTTGGCTTGCCTGGCCCGGTACAAACCCAAGAGTCGACGCAGGAGTTGCTCCTCTTCGGGCTCGTCGCTGCTGCCGGGCGCGTCGACAACCTTCAGCCCGGCGAAGGCGAGAACTTCTCCGTCGAAGGTCTCACCCTCCGCGGGTGCCCTTGATGAGGACGCCCACGGGACTTGGATAAAGACCCCGTTGGCGGCCTCCAGATAGACCCCCGACCCAGCCGCAGGGGCGGAGGGGTCGGCGGCCAGCGCAGTGTCCGGCGCTCCTGCGGCCTCCGGGCCAGCAGTACGGTCGCCGGTCCCTTCCCCAGCTGCCGCATCAGCGGTCGGGGCGGTCTCCTCGGCGGCTGGCTCGTCAGCACCGGCCATTCCTTCTGCGGCGGTGGCGTCGCCAGCGTCGCCGCGCACTTCCTCCTCGGCGATGGTTTCCGTCTCCATCGGCTCCGGGGCGGGCGGAACTGACAAACAGAAGAAAAAGAAAATAAAGAATCGTCAAGCAAATATCCAAAAAGATGAATTCAAAAGAAGAAGAGTACAAGGGCTACCTGCGCGGGCCTCTTCAGTAACGGGGTCCCTCGCCGGGGAGTTCTCCCTTGGCGGCGTAGTAGAAGCCCCCGCCGGCGGAGGGCCGCTGGCGCCTTCCCTTGGCAGGGTGTCCACCCTTGTCGGGGTGCTCGCCCTTGGCGGGGTACTCGCCCTTGGCGGAGTACCCGCCCTTGGCGGAGCGTCCTCCCTTGCCGGGGAGCTCCTCCTTGGCGGGGATGGTGGGGCGAGCGGTTCGTCGGGGGCAGCCTCCTGATGCTCCTGTGGCTGTGGCTCCATTTCTGCACAAGACAACAAGCAAACAAGACATCAATAAGGATAACAACCTCAAGCGCGCCCGTCAAGCAGAAAAGTGAACACAAGGCTTACGCTGGGGGCTGCGCTCGGGGCTCCTCTCCGGAGCAGGAGGCTGGTTCGGCAAGTTTGTCGCTGGCGCATCCCCGGTCGCCGCGGCAGGCTCGTCGTCCTCAAGGTCAACCACAGGGATCTTGGCCCTCTTCGCCATCCTCTGGGTCAAGGTCCTGGAAGCCAAACAAGATCAGAGTAAGACAAAGAGAAATCAAGACAAAAGCAACAAAAACCAAGGGAAACAGAAATTGCAAGTGCTTACTCTTCCTCCTCTTCATCGGAGCTGAGGGCGGAGAAGTCAAACTCCGCCTGGCGCGCTCCAGCACGAGGAGCTGGAGGAGAAGGCTCCCTCGGGCGCTTGGCGGGCTCCGGAGCCGTGGGTTGTGAAGACCCCGCTCTGGTTGTCTCCGAGGACCGAGGGGCGGAAGGAACGCCGGAACCGCTCCGGGAAGATCCCCCTCCGCTTGCCGCTGGGACAAGGGACGCCTCCTTGACGACCCTGCTCGTCGTGGTGGCGCGCGTCGCACGACGCCTCGGCTGCTGTCGGGGCGCCGGTGGCCTCGCCGTCTCGGTGGTCTTGCGGAGGCGCTTCTTCTGCGGTGGCGGAGGACTTGGCGGCGGCGGAGAGTTCTCCGAGGATGAGGAGGCGTCGTCGTCGAGGTTCAGTGACCCGCCCGAGTCTTCGTCGTAATCGCCCGATTCAGCGTCCTCCTCGGCGGGTTCACTGGACTCAGTGCCTTGCCCGGCAGCCTCGCTCGTCCCGGCAGGCTCCCCGGCGGGCTCCCCGGCAAACTCCTCGGGCGCAATCTTCAACAGCTTGAGGATTTCCTCCTCCTCGGCCTGGCTCACTGCGTCCGCTGCTTCTGCTTCATCCACGGTGTACCCAAATTCACCTGCAGCCGCAGCTGCGGCGGCCTCCTCCATCCTGCTGGCTATGTATGTCACATCCCGGTCGGTGGTCGCCCGGGTGAGGCCCTTTTTCTTCTCGGCGTTGCGGGGCCGTTCAACCAGGCTGTCGAAGAAGGCCTGCACGGTCTCCGCTGAAGGCACCAGCCAGGTGGGGACAACCCCGTGGGAGTCACACTCAGGCATCACCGCGCGGATGGCACTAAGGGCAGTATTGTTGCACAACGGTTTTACTCCCCGGGACGGGGTGAACCACTCCTTGTGCTTGGGGTCGTGTTTAAACAGCTCCCGGACCATCCCCTTGAGTTCCAAGACGGTGAAGTTATAATTCAACCCGGGGCGCAGCCTCATGCGGTCTGCCGCGTTGCCGAACTCCCAAGCAGGTCTCTTCCTTTCCTGCAGAGGGGCAATGCGGCGGCGGAGGAAATCAGCCCCGACTTCTCCTACAGTAAGGTTGGCGGCCCGGAGACGAAGAATCCTAGTGAGGACAATCTGCAACTTATCGTCCTCCGGGGCCAATTCACTCCAATCCTTGCCGCGCACTACTGCAGTCCGGCGCGACGAGGTAAACTGCTCGGGTTCATCTTCCATGACCCAGCACCAATCAGCCCTCCACTCTTCCCACTTGCGGCGGAGCTCTCCGATCAAGTACGCCTCCTTCTTGCCGAGCCTGAAGATCCAGGAGATACCGCCGGAGAGTGGGGATCCAGATTCTACTCTAGGTGTGAAGAAGTGGCGGAAGAGAGCTACGATTGGGTGGACCCCGACATAGTTTTCGCACAACTGTGCAAAAACGGCCAAAGTGAGAACGGCATTCGGGGTGAAATCTAAGAGGTGGAATCCGTATGTGTTCATCACATCGCAGAAGAACTCTGAATACGGAGGACAGAGACCGCAATGGAAGAACAAAGCGAAGAAGTGGTAACCTCCCGGGTACAGGTCGATGGCTGCGGCGGGGAGGACTCTGGTGCACGGGTGAGCCTTCGTCTCCCTTGCCCAGAACAAGTAGTACTTGTCCCGCAGCTCCCTCGCACCGAGCCTCGGTGGGAAGACCACCATCCTTCTCCGCATGGCTGCCAGCTTCGCCGCCTTGTCGGACTTCTCCTTCTTCGCCTTGACGCTCTTCGCCTTGTCGCTCTTCGGTGCCATGGCGGGGGCGGCGAGGGTGGTCGACGGTGTTGCGGATGATGGAGACGGCGGAGGAAGGGTGGAGCTCGGCTCTCTGTCGACCTTTGGGGAGGCAGAGAGCGGCGGGGGTTTCAGGAGATTCAAGATGCAATGAAAGCAATGGGGGAAACTGCCCCTGCTTCCTCTGCTTTTAAGGGGGAAGTGGGGGACGTTCCGCATTTTCCCATTAAAGAAACAGGCCACGATCTCTCCCACGACGCCGCAATCGACGCGTGCCATTAGGGAGAGGTGCGGCTGATGCGGACTGGGAAACGGCGCGCCGTGGGCCGCGTGTGCCCGTGCACTGTTTTGGGCCTGGCCCAACAGCGCTCGGCACCGTGTGTGGCCCAGGCCCGGGGGCTCCTGTCGGTGTACTAGAGTGGGGGTACCTTAGCATCCCGACTTGTGCACGGGAAGTAGCAGCACCCCGTGGTCTGGCTCACCATGCGCCTGCCAAGGCCCGCTCTGGATCCCTTCAAGCCATTCAAGAACAAAGTATACAAGTCAGAAGAACAGGGCCCCGGCAAGAGGAGCTTGCCGGGAAGGCCGCACCAAGCTCAAGGTTATCATTCCAGCACAAGACCCTGGCAAGAGGAGCTTGCCAGGTAGACCAAAGAATAGCACCTCTGAAGATATATCGCGGCGCATCATGCGTCCCGGCAGGACCCGGAGAGCGACAAGCTTCCGGGTCCGGCAAGATAGCGCCCCCGGCAAGGTGCTTGCCGGGGAAGGCTTACACTGTGTGCCTGTGCTCCAGCCCATCTGGCCACGCGTCGCCCTGGGGCCCTTCAAGGAGCACGTGGCGGATGGCTGTGCAGCCTGAGGGACACGGTGGCAAGCCGCGGTGACGAGGCCGTCGTCGTGGCGAACGGAGACGCCCGGACGGACGCTTTTAGGGTGACGGCGACGGGCATTCAATGTCCTTGTCCCCCACCGTCAGGATTAGGTATAGACCACTGTACATCCACTGTACATACACTGTTCATGCACTGTTACACCTACCACCAATTTTACACTTTTACCCCCTTTTCTCTACGTTGACACCTGTCGGTGACCCCTTTTAGCTATAAAAGAAGGCCCATGCACAACGTAGGGGGGGTTGGATTCCAGAAACTAGACCACTCTCACGCTCGGTGCAGCTAGTACTATAGATCTTCAAGCTCCCGAGCTCAAGAACTTAATACAACCAAGGCAGGAGTAGGGTTTTACGCGTCCGCGCGGCCCGAACCTGGGTAAAACTGCCCGCGTGTCCTCCTCGATCCGCTCTCCGTGCTCCCTCCGCTCCCTCACCGTACCGTAGAAGGGGCTCCGGTCCCATAGGTGTTCGTGGGCGGTCAGTTTCCCCGACATTCTTCTTTATTCTCTTTCCGTCTGTCTCAGTCGTCTGATCTTGGTGCCGTCTGCAGATCTTCCCCGGCCAGCCGGCGCCGGGCTCTGGCCAGCCGGGCCACCCTATGGATCCAGACCGCTCCCAAAGCGACACGAGCGACCCCAATCTTGGGGCCGCCGCCATGGAGCAGGAAGAGGTAACAGGAGGCGGGGGCCAGCCAGCAGGCGGCATCGAGAGCTGGCCGGACGATGATGAGGAGGAGGAGGAGGCGCCAATCCGCGTCCGAGAGGCGAATCTGCCTGGGCGTAGCAGCCAGTAGGCGGGGCCGTCAGCCGCAGCTGGCGGCGTGAAGCGCCGGTCCTCTCTGGGGCCGTCTGGCACCAACCCCAAGAAGCTTCGGCTGTCGGCCGCCGCCACCAAGCGCCAGGAGGCGGCCGCCAAAGCGGTCCTTCGTAAGCTCCCTAAACCTAGGCCAGTCGTATCCGATTAAGTATTGTGTTTTCTTGTTTCTTCTGCGTTTATCTCATTCTGCCGCCCCCAATGTGGCTGACTTGCTGTCTTCTTTGGGATGCCCACTCAGCGCGCCTCTCTCTCTCTCTCTCTCGGGTGCTAGTGGGCTCCATTGTTGGGGGTACGGCTGTCCCCCCTGTGCCCCACCGCGTGGATCCCGCCGCCGCGCTCCGGGAGGCGACGGAGAGAAACGCCCACGAGGCGCGCGAGTAGCAGGAGGCCGCGACCCGTGAGCGGGTGGTGGCTGATGCTACTGCCAGGGCGGAGGCTGAGGCAGCCACTAAGGCCCAGGCGGACGCCGCCACCCGAGCCCAGGAGCAGGAGGCGGGCTTCCAGCAGCCGACGGACCGCACCATCCCCCAGGAGACGGGCTCTCTGGAGCCGTCTGTCCAAGTGCCGGCTGCTCACGAGCAGCCGGTTCTAAACAACGAGGGGGACGGCCGCGTCGCCATGGAGACGGAGGTGATGCCCCCCGCGCCGCCTGCTGGGACGCAGGAGAGCCAGCCTGCAGGTATGGAGGTGCCGCTGGCTGAAGGCGTGCTGGTGATAGGCCCGCAGCCGGCCCCCCGAGTCCCTGCCCGCTAGCGCCTTGCGAAGGCGGTCTCCACACCGCGGCAAGTAGAAGCCTGCGGCGCCAGCTCGTCGATGCTGGAGAACGAGGATACCAGCGCGGCGCCATCAGGCTGGTCGCCCGGAGGCGGCCTTGCGCTGATTGTCGAGTCGCGAGATGTCCTTGACCGCTTCAACTCTCTAAGCGTGGTCGTGCAGACGGTGATGCGGGAGTTCGTGGATACGCGAACTTCTGTTCGGGTACGTTGCCTCCATGTTTTTACTTTTATTCCTTCAATTTCTTCCGTGGGGGCGCGTCAGCGCACCCACTGGGTGTAGTCCCCGAGTTCCGAGCCGGCTGCTTAGCAGGCGGCTTGGAACTCCAAGGTGTACATTGCGGGCTAACTTGTTTCTGTTGTAGGATTACCACAACCTTCGGGTGGCTTCCTTCAACGCCCAGCGTCAGGAGCTGGCGCAACTGCGGACTGCTCTGGTAGACATCCAGGGTGAGTGTTCCTCTCCTTCTTGCGGGGGCGCGTCAGCGCACCCGCTAGGTGTAGTCCCCGAGTTCCGAGCCGGCTGCTCTGCAGGCGACTTGGAACTCCGAGGTTGTCTTTTTGCTGACGTTGATGTTCTTCTTCTTCTCTTGTCAGCGGTTGCGACCAATCTCCGCAACCAGCTGGGCAAGGTCCAGGCAGAACTTGCCGCCAAGGAGCGGGAGCGCGATCTCGCCGCCCAGGACCGTGACCGCCTGGCCAAGGAGCTGGCAGGCCAGGCGGCGACGCACAAGGCGGAGCTTGGGAAGCTGTCGGACGCCGAGATGCTCCTTCGGGCAGAGTTCGAGACCGAGCGCTCGAACTGGGCTGAGAAGGAGGCGGCTCTGCAAGACGGCTATGGGGCCATTGCAGACATGGTCAACAATAAGAAACCTGCCCTTCTTTCTTGTGCTTGCCATCTGTTACAGCTAGCTCTCTTTCTTCTCACTATTTATCTAGTTCTTGCAGAATTCTTCCCAGGCCACTCTGTGGTCGCCAGCCAGGCCATCGAGGCCCAGCGCGACGAGAAGCGCAAGGCGGGCTGGGTGATTGCGCCCAACGCGCCCAGGACTCCCGTCGAACAGCTTCTTGCTGTCAAGGCGTGCCTCCAGCCGGCTGATGGCTTCTCGCCCCTCGTTTGTTACCCCAAGTGGAAGGTTTGGGATGCAGCGTAGCGGAAGTTTTCCCTTGGCAAAGATACCAAGGATCGATTTCCCCTGAGACTCCCAGTTTCAACAAGAAGGTGTCAACTGCTAACGGCGCCAGATATTAGCAATCAACGTGGACCTGCACACAGATACAAATAACTTTGCTCCCAACGAGTACAGAGAGGTTGTCAATCCCTCCGGCCTTGTAGTTTACAAAGGATCAAACGCAAGTGATAATAGTGATAGGTATTGCTGCAAATAGTAAGTAAAAGCGTAAAGTAAATAGCGGATGTGATCAGTGATGGTAATATGGACCGGGGTCCCATGATGTTCACTAGTGATGTCTCTCTCCCAAAAGACGATAAAACAGCTATGTGAGGTAAACGAATTACAGCTGGGCAATTGACAGAATTATGTGCGCAAACCAATGCTAACTATGTTGCAAGAAAGGTAGAGGTTCAAAGCATGGGCAGTACGCCAAGGCAAGTAGACCGAAATCCATCTTCATCTACTACTAATCATCCACCTTGAGATATCTATCCAGAACATCTCGCTGGTACTAAGTTGCGAGTCCCACCCATAGTGTAAACTCAAAGCAACAGACAACTGCATTAAAAGAACTTTGCGTAAAGTAAACAATCCTTGCACCCGCGGGCACAAGCACCGTTGTTTTCCCCCTTGTGGCAACAGCACATCCCCTAGACTCATGTTTCTGTCACTCAAGCTAGTCATCGAGGGGCATGAACCCACAATCACGCATAACGTTCCCTCTTGGAGTCACTACCTACTACTCGGCCAAAGCAATAAATAGCAACGGAGAACATGCAAGAATTACTTACGAACATAAATATAAAAGAGATAAATCAAATATATTACTCAAACACAATCTGAACATAATCTCACAATCCATCGGATCCCAGCAAACTCATCAAAGCAACAGCATAAGGATTACATATGTGCCTCGATCATGTAGGGCAGCTCACGAGGATTAATTAGTGGAGCACAAGAATGGGAGGAGAACATCACATAGCTACTGGTCATGGACCCATGGTCCAAGGGAGACTACTCACAACTCATCCGGGAGGCGTCCATGGTGGTGGAGAGGCTCCCGGTGGTGATCCTCCCCTCTGGCAGGGTGCCGGGAAGAGTTCTCCTGGTGCTCCCGATCTTGGAAGCGCGGCGGCCGCGGAACAGAGATGAGATCGCGAAAAAGGGTTCCCGTCTCGAGGGTTTCGGGACACGATATAAATATATGCCAAAGGGGGGCATCAGCGGAGGCCTGGGGGGCCCAGGCCCCCCCCCCCGGCGCGGCCAGGAGGGGGGGCGCGCCACCAGGGCGCCTGGAGCCCTGGGGGCCCCCCTCCGGCTGTACTTTGGCTGCCGGGAAGCTTCTGGAACGCTGATTTTTTATATAATTTTTCCTGGATTTTTCTGGCAGTTTACGTGACGGGAAAACCTGAAATACAAAAACAGCAGAAAACAGAAACTGGCGCTGGGGTGCACTGAGTTAATAGGTTAGTCCAAATATGATCAAAAGTGTATGGAAGTGTATAAATTTCATAGCAATATCACCCAAAAGAGGCATGGAGCAAGCAGAAATTATAGATACGTTTTGGACGTATCAACATCCCCAAGCTTAATTCCTGCTCGTCCTCGAGTAGGTAAATGATAACAAGAATAATTTCTGTGGTGACATGCTATTAACCATATAGGACTTTTTCATAGTCATATGACAAAAGCTTACTGAGACAATGAATCTGTAGTAATTAAGTTGCCTCATGAGAAAATCACAAAGAACTGAAAGTTTTACAATATGATACTGAAACATCAAATAGATTTGCAATGAGCATGGTGTGCAAATATGATAAAGTGATATCTCGCTTGCCCCCTTTAGTGAAGCAAAACATAAATGCAGGGGCACCTCCAAGGTTTAAGTGATGACTAGATACAATGATTTCAAAATAAACGATATCATAATCATGCAAAAGACAATGCTACTTTGGGGCAATGCACATTACACTCAGAATGACAATCATGCTCTCAGTAGTTGGTGCTTTAAAAGAAGGTGGAGACTCTCGAACCGTGGCTTTTGTTGGCAAGGTTGAAAACCCGTGGTCGGAAACAAAGACAAAACATGTACCAGAGCTCTTGGTTTTTAAAAACGGAGGTAACAATTATTTTTGTAGATTATGCATGTTTCGTCAACGAATGCTAGCAGATAACTCAATTACTTCTTGAGATGAACAAGTTTTGAGGAACGGCTCCCGAATGAGGACGATCACATCCTCTTAATCTCCTTTGTTTATCACTGCCAAAGTTTTCTGATTTCTCATGAACAAAGCATGAAGGAGGGTTTGTTTGTTATATTAATTTTGAGTCGGGCGCACTCTTTGCCAGTTCCTTCTCGTATTATGGGTTTGCACATTAGACATGCAATCCCGGGGTGAAGCTTGTCCAACTTAAAAAGATCATGAATTAACTACTACTTCCTCATGAACTAAAAACAGAGGCACAAAATAGAAATGCTTTTTTTGAATAATTTCGAGATGGTACATGCAAGTCTCCGTTAGGAATGGCAGGTAAATACCATGTAGGAAGGTATGGTGGACTCATATGGCATAACTGGTTTAAAAGAATTTGGATGCACAAGCATTCAGTCCGCTTAGTGCAGGTGGAGGTTAGCAAAAGACTGGGAGTGACCAACTAAAAGAGCAATGATGGTCATAATCATGCAGAGCGACAAAGCAACATTGAATCAGGCATGGGAGTTATATCGCTACTCAGAAACACAAGATCATCAAGGCTTGATAGACTTTCTTTACAGTCTTAAATATGCGTGAGCATACGCCAAGTCAATCAAAATAAATTCTTGAAGGAAGATATTACTAAACCATACCACATCATAGGCAAACAAATCATGTTTGTACTCCAATAACACATTGGGAACCCCCCAGCTATTTGAGACTAACCATAAGAAAACATGAACTACTAAGCACCATTATGCACATAGCATCTTTATCATAGACATATCAACCAATGCAATGGAAGAAAACTCTCTTAATAAGATAAGCATGATAACTAAAGAGAGTTCAAGCAACCAACTAAACAAAAGCTCTTTAAAAAGATAACCATGAAAACTAAAAGCTAAGCATGATAGTAGCTATTGAAAGACAAAGAACACACACAGCATAGATAGACATGAAAATTCTATGTTATGTTCTAGGTAGAAGTGGAGCGTGTTTCTCTCCCACACAAAGAAAGCTGAGTTCCAACTCGTTATCAAAAGCTAAAGAAAACTAAAAAGGAAACTAAAAGCAAGACGCTCCAAGCATAGCACATAACACATGAAGTGATAAAAATATAGTGGAACGAAAGACGAACTGATAATGTTGATGGAGAAGGGGATGCACGGGTGCATCCCCAAGCTTAGACGCTTGAGTCTCCTTGAATATTTCTTGGGGGTGCATGGGGGCATCCCCAAGCTTGAGCGTTTGACACTCCTGAATCTTTTTATCATCTTCCCTCGCACACTTGAAAACTCCCTTCATACATAACTCATCATAATCTGATTAGCGAGGTTAGTACCCATAATAAAATAATTGTTCCTTGCTGGAAATAAGGATATTCTTGAAGGTCTACTGTTTCTCAAGATTGCCAAAAGGTTTTTGCAAAGAAAAAGCAAGCTCAAGGTTTGCAAAATGAAGGAAAGGCAAAACAGGACAGAATCTGTGAAAAACATAACAGCAGGTAGTAAATGATTTTTTCAGGGCACTTCTGCAACTCTACTCAAAAAACTCAGAACAGACGCACGAAAGACAATTGTATAGAGCACGCTGTCGAAACAATTCAGACCAAAAAGATGATCTGGTGAGTTTATACGATTTTTTCTATCCAAGGACAGAATCTGTTTCCTGGACAGCACGTCACAACTTTTGAACTTTCTTGCAATCAGAGGCTACACTTGGCACAAAGTTGAAAAGCAAAGATACAATGATGATGCTACTGTAGTAACAACATCAAGACACAACAAAAGCAAAATAAAATTTTTATTCATGTGGGCTGCCTCCCAAAAGCACTTTCTTTTATGCCTTTAAGCTAGGCATAATGCAAAGAGTAATCAATAACCATCATAATAGTCGGAGCTATAAATTGCTTCAAATGGTTCCTCAACAAGTTCACTCTTGTTCCTTCTAGGAAAGGGGTACACACCTTTTGCCTTCCCGCGTAAGCGGATTTGTCCCTTACCTATATCGATGAAGCCTTTTACCGCTCGGAGGAAGTCCCTTCCAAGCACTATATTTCCTTGGTTTGGCTCCATGATGAAGAAATCAACCATTGTAATCCCTTTAAGGAATTTAACTGGCACGTCTTTTATTCTTCCCTGGATTTCAGAAATATCTCCATTAGTGTGTTCATGATAAGATGGTAATCTATCCATGTTAAATTTTAAAGAATCATGAACAATTCTTGGCATAGTAGAATCCATAGATCCAATATCACAATAAGCAAGGAAGTCTTTATTAGAGATGCTAATCCTAACAAAAGGCTCCCAATCATTGTCTATTTCCAAAATGTCTTTCTTATTGGGTTTGGGTGTCTCTACCCTCATCAAGTCTAGAGCATCCATTCTCTTCTCAATAGTAGCAAGTCTATCTATGACAGTATCAAAGTTACGATCATAAACAAAGTAACTAGATAGACCATGTATAATTTCAAGAGCTCTAGCTTCATCACACTCTAGGAAATCTCCTTCAGCTATAATATCAAGAGTGTTTACACCATTTAAAAAGACCATGGTAAAAATTTCTAAGCACAATTTTTATAGGTATCCAAGGCATAATTCTCCTATGTGCATCAGAAATTCTGTCCCATGCCTTCTTCATATTTTCTCCATCCTTTTGATGGAAATCTAGGACTTCAGATTCCCTCAAAGCACCAAATTCTAACATGCTTGACTAAACAGAAAGGACTACTAGCAGAAAAGCAAATATAATTTTTTGTAATTTTTGATAGAAGACACTAAAGCAAAAACTGAAAGGTAAACTAACAAGACTAAAAAGCAAAGGTAAAAGATAGCGTGCAACTCCCCTATCTTGAAGAGTGGAGTCCTCGGCAACGGTGCCAGAAAACTTTGTTTGATGGCTTCTCGCCCCTCATTGGTTACCCCAAGTGGAAGGTTTGAGATGCAGTGTAGCGGAAGTTTTCCCAGTTTCAACAAGAAGGTGTCAACTGCTAACGGCGCCAAATATTAGCAATCAACGTGGACCTGCACACAGATACAAATAACTTTGCTCCCAACGAGTACAGAGAGGTTGTCAATCCCTCCGGCCTTGTAGTTTACAAAGGATCAAACGCAAGTGATAATAGTGATAGGTATTGCTGCAAATAGTAAGTAAAAGCGTAAAGTAAATAGCGGATGTGATCAGTGATGGTAATACGGACCGGGGTCCCATGATGTTCACTAGTGATGTCTCTCTCCCAAAAGACGATAAAACAGCTATGTGAGGTAAACGAATTACAGCTGGGCAATTGACAGAATTATGTGTGCAAACCAATGCTAACTATGTTGCAAGAAAGATAGAGGTTCAAAGCATGGGCGGTACGCCAAGGCAAGTAGACCGAAATCCATCTGCATCTACTACTAATCATCCACCTTGAGATATCTATCCAGAACATCTCGCTGGTATTAAGTTGTGAGTCCCACCCATAGTGTAAACTCAAAGCAACAGACAACTGCATTAAAAGAACTTTGCGTAAAGTAAACAATCCTTGCACCCGCGGGCACAAGCACCGTTGTTTTCCCCCTTGTGGCAACAGCACATCCCCTAGACTCATGTTTCTGTCACTCAAGCTAGTCATCGAGGGGCATGAACCCACAATCAAGCATAACGTTCCCTCTTGGAGTCACTACCTACTACTCGGCCAAAGCAATAAATAGCAACGGAGAACATGCAAGAATTACTTACGAACATAAATATAAAAGAGGTAAATCAAATATATTACTCAAACACAATCTGAACATAATCTCACAATCCATCGGATCCCAGCAAACTCATCATAGCAACAGCATAAGGATTACATATGTGCCTCGATCATGTAGGGCAGCTCACGAGGACTAATTAGTGAAGCACAAGAACGGGAGGAGAACATCACAGAGCTACTGGTCATGGACCCATCGTCCAAGGGAGACTACTCACAACTCATCCGGGAGGCGTCCATGGTGGTGGAGAGGCTCCCGGTGGTGATACTCCCCTCCGGCAGGGTGCCGGGAAGAGTTCTCCTGGTGCTCCCGATCTTGGAAGCGCGGCGGCGGCGGAACAGAGACGAGATCGCGAAAAAGGGTTCCCGTCTCGAGGGTTTCGGGACACGATATAAATATATGCCAAAGGGGGGCATCAGCGGAGGCCTGGGGGGCCCAGCCCCCCCCCCCCCCGGCGCGGCCAGGAGGGGGGCCGCGCCACCACGGTGCCTGGAGCCCTGGTGGCCCCCCTCCGGCTGTACTTTGGCTGCGGGGAAGCTTCTGGAACGCTGATTTTTTATATAATTTTTCCGGGATTTTTCTGGCAGTTTACGTGACGGGAAAACCTGAAATACAAAAACAGCAGAAAACAGAAACTGGCACTGGGGTGCACTGAGTTAATAGGTTAGTCCAAATATGATCAAAAGTGTATGGAAGTGTATAAATATCATAGCAATATCACCCAAAAGAGGCATGGAGCAAGCAGATATTTTAGATACGTTTTGGACGTATCACCGGCCCACCCCCTGCTTCGCCGCCTGCAACGCGCTGGTGTCCAAGTGCTGGCCGCCCTCTGGCCAGGCGTTCCAGTACTCCGCAATCCCAGCCGGACTGTCGACTGGCTGGAGGTGGCCGGCCACCGCTTCGAGGCCTGGAAGGGCGCCGCAGCGAGGGCCGGTGCGCGGACCGCCCTGAAAATCGTCAAGGGCAGGTACCTAGACCTTAATCTCGCCCAGCTGAAGGCCTTCCGCGTGGAAGCTGAGCCCAGACTGGCAGCGGTGCAAGGAGATCTCGTCAAGCGCGCCGCCTCCCTCACCGAGTACGCCGACACTGCCATTTTCATCCCGGAGCTGGATGAGAATGGTCATGTGGTGCCACCTAGCAACTTCGGGTTGGACTTGGCGGCGTCGGAGGAGCTGGACGAGGAGATCGCCTCCAGCGATGATGGCGAGGAGGAGGGAGACAGCGACGAGGAGGCCAGCTCCGACGAGGCGGATCCATCTGCTGGTCATCAGCCTGATCAAGCATCTACAAGCGGGCCCAATGGGGCGGCGCCGCCTGCTGCAGGAGGCGGCCAGGCCGAGACCCATCAGGCGGCTCCCCCTGCAGCCGGCTTTGTCGTGCCACCCGCTCCGATTGCTACACCTTACGCGTCATTCTTGTATCTTTTAATTCCTGTTGTTTCTTAAGACTTGGTAGGATTAGTACGAACAATTCAACCCACTGGGTGTATTAGTAAGCTACTGCTGGAAGGCAGCCTTCGAGGCCTTTTTGCTGTAAATATTCTCTTAATGTTGCACATGTTTATGCAATTTGTCGGGTTCTGGGATTAGCACTGTCCTTTGTTCCTTCGGGCGATTTTGTTTTGTTGTTTCCTTTAACCGCCGTCCTGCCAACCGGACAGTCACTCTGTGGTCAGTGACTGGATCAGTTACTTAGCTGTTTTCCGGATAGGCAAGTATCCCGCCCTCTGGAACGTGGTGTGGCTAAGCCAGAAGCCGGCTGGCCGGCTGCACAACAACCGGCCAACTTGTATGAAGGGTCGTCTTTCCCTATGTTTACTTTCCTTAGCCATTGTTCATGTGGGCACCGCTTCTTGCCTTTGACTCCCGCCAGTCGGCAGCCGTGTTCTGCGAGTCTGTGACTGTAGGCGGGAGAGGGATTGGATGCAATCACATTACTTGTCCGACTGTTAAAGAAAAGTTTTAACATAGGGTTACGCGGCCAGTCCCCGGGCCGTCTGCTAGGCTCCGGTGTCGGACGAAGGTATGAAAAGTACTCATTCACAGGCATAATTCTTATCATATAGATAAAGGGTTAGACAGTCCCCGACAACTCCTCGGGGTTCCCATTGGTTCTCAAAATAAAGTAGATAGCGCGACACATACTTTCTTTTAGCTATAAAAGCGACGGAGTAGGTTTGCGTTCCACGGGCGCTCCGACTCCTTGCTCGAGTCGTCTCTCTTGCGTGCTCTTGGCTTCTGGGCATCGATGAGGTAGTAGGCATCATTGCCTAGTACCTTGCTGATGATGAACGGTCCTTCCCAAGGAGCCGAGAGCTTGTGCTGGCCAGCTGTTCGCTGGATCAGCCGGAGCACAAGGTCCCCCTCGCGGAAGGAACGTGGCTTGACCCGCCGGCTGTGATAGCGGCGGAGGCCCTGCTGATAGATGGTGGACCGACTGAGTGCTACCAGCCGGGCCTCCTCTAGCAGGTCCACGATGTCTTCTCGTGTTTCTTTGGCTTCGACTTCCGTGTACATGGTGACGCGAGGCGAGTCAAACTCAACATTTGTTGGGATGACGGCCTCGGCCCCATAGACGAGGAAGAAAGGAGTGAAGCCGGTTGATTTGTTCGGGGTTGTCCTGAGGCTCTAGAGGACAGACGGCAGTTCTTCGATCCAGCAGCCGGCTGATCGTTCCTAGGGTTCGACCAGCCGGGGCTTGATACCGGACAGGATAAGGCCGTTAGCGCGCTCAACTTGGCCGTTGGAATGTGGGTGGGCAAAGGACGCTAAGTCCATTCGGATGCCCTGTGTTGCATAGAAACGGGCCAATGCGCCTTTGGCAAAGTTTGTGCCGTTGTCGGTGTTGATGCTGTGCGGTATGCCATACCGGACTGTGATGTCTGCGATGAAGGTTACATCAGTTGGGCCGTTAAGTTTCTTGATGGGCTTCACCTCAATCCACTTGGTGAACTTGTCCACTGCTACGAGTAAATGCGTCAGGCCGCCTCGCGCTGTCTTGAAGGGACCCACCATGTCCTGTCCCCAGACAGCAAATGGCCAAGTGATCGGAATGGTCTTGAGTGCAGAAGCCGCCAAGTGTTGCTTGGAACTGAAGTGCTGGCAGCCATTACACTTCTTAACCAAGTCTTTGGCGGCGTCCAAAGCAGTCAGCCAGAAGAAACCATGGCGGAAAGCTTTGGCAACGAGAGATCTTGAGGCCGCGTGGTGACCGCACTCCCCTTGATGAATATCCCTCAGAATAGCTAGACCCTTCTCTGCCTCCACGCACCGCTGGAAGACGCCTGTTGCACTTCTTCTTACAAGCTCTCTATTGACTATTGTGTATGCTGAAGCTCGGCGTTGAACTTGCCGTGCCAAAGTTTCGTCTGCTGGCAGCTCTCTTCTGAGCAGGAAATTGAGGATTGGCTGTGCCCAAGACGGTGCTGAGACTCCTGTTGTTTCTGCCAGTGAGACCAGGGCGGTTGGGCTGGGAGGCGGAGGGCTGGAGTGGGCCGCCTGTTGTGCTTCTGAAGTCCCCAGGCTTGCTGCAGCAGTCCCCGGGCCGGCTGCTGGAGCTGGCGCCTCTTGGCCGCCTGCTGGAGCAGTCCCCGGGCCAGGAACCAGCACAGCGGCTTCTGAGGTTTTCGGGCCGTCTGCTCCAGGATCGGCTGGTATGAAGATTGACTCCGACTCTCGTGAAGGCTTGATAGACGGCTTGCGCAGGCATTGGAGGGACATGCCGGCTGGTATTGCTTGGCGGGTGGAGACGATTCGTGCCAAGGTGTTGGCTTGCATGTTGTCGGCTCGCAGCACGTGGAGGAACTCGCAGCCGTCAAAGTGCCCACCGATCTGCTGGACAAGGAAACGGTAACTCGCCATGTTTGTGTCCTTGGCGTCCCAGTCCCCAGATGACTACTGGACAACCAAGTCTGAGTCACCATAGCACGGCAATAGGCGGATGCCAATCTCTTTTGCCATCCGGGGTCCGTGAATGAGCACCTCATACTCGGCCACATTGTTGGAGGCGGCAAAGTGGATTTGTAGGGTGTATTTGAGCTTGTCGCCCTTGGGAGAGGTTAGGACGACGCCGGCTCCCAAGCCAGTGCGCATCTTTGATCCGTCAAAGTGCATCCGCCAATGGGTTGAGTCTGGAGAAGGCGCCAGGTACTGGGTCTCGGCCTAGTCGACGAGGGAATCGGCCAAAGCTTGCGATTTGATGGTGGTGCGGGGCTAGTAGAAGATGCTAAAGGGGGCCAGCCTGAATGGCCCACTTGGCCACCCTTCCTGAAGCATCTATGTTGCCCATGATTTCAGCAAGCGGGGCCGTGCAGAAGACCGTGATAGAGTGCTCTTGGAAGTACTACTTGAGTTTCTTGGCGGTGACGTACACGTCATAGCACATCTTCTGGTAGTGGGGGTAGTTCTGCTTGGAGACTGACTGCAGCTCGCTCAAGTAGTAGACCGGCCTTTGGACGGCCAAGGCTCTGCCATCTTCTGGGTGCTCGACCAAAATGACTATGTTGACCACCCGGCTGGTGGCGGCTATGTAAAGGAACATGGTTTCCTTGTCTGTTCGCACCGCCAGGACAGGCGGTGTGGACAGCAATTTCTTGAGCTGCTGGAAGGCTTCATCCGCCTTGTCGTTCCACTCAAAGCAAGTGGTTTTCTTCATCAGTTGGTACAGTGGGAGTGCCTTCTCACCCAGCCGGCTAATGAAACGGCTGAGGGATGCCAGGCACCCAGTAAACTTCTGGACATCTTGTACGCGAGTCGGCCGCTCCATTCTCTCAATGGCCTTCATCTTTGCGGGGTTGCACTCGATGCCGCATTCAGATACCATGAAGCCAAGGAGCTGGCCTCCTGGTACCCCGAAGACGCATTTCTCCAAGTTTAGCTTAATCTGAAAGCGGCGCAGTTTTTCAAATGTCTCTTGGATATCCTCCAAAAGAGTTCCCCTCTTCTCCGTCTTCACCATGATAACGTCCACGTAAACGTGGGCGTTTCTGCCAAGTTGCTTGAGGAGACACTTCTGCATGCAACGCAGAATGATGGGACCGGCATTTCTCAAGCCGAACGTCATGGTGAGGTAGAAGAAGGCCCCAAATGGCGTGAGGAAGGCGGTCTTCAGACGGTCGGCCAGATCGAGTTTCATCTGGTGGTACCCGGAATAAGCATCAAGGAATGACAGAAGCTCGCATACGGCTGTGGAGTCAATCACTTGATCTATTCGCGGCAGCACAAACGGATCTTTAGGGCAAGCTTTGTTGAGGCTCGTGTAATCAATGCACATGCGCCATTTGTTGTTCTTCTTCAGCACTAGGACTGGGTTTGAGAGCCACTATGGATAGAAAACTTCCATAATGATGTCAGCTGCTAGCAGGCGGGCGACCTCTTCCCCAACAACTCTTCTTTTTTCTTCTGACAGGCGGCGGAGCGGCTGCCTGACAGGCTTTGCATCTTCTCTCACATGTAACTTGTGCTCGGCGAAATCCGTTGGGACACCCGGCATGTCTTTGGAGGACCATGCAAAGATGTCCCGATTCTTACGGAGGAAATGGACGAGCTCGCTTTCCTATTTGCTGTCTAGGTTTGACCCTATGACAGCAAATGCTCTGGGTGAGATGGGTCCAAGGCAATCTTCTTTGTCTCCTTGGCCGGCTGGAACGAGCCTTGCGGCTCTGCCTCCCTGGGGTCGGCTGGTATGGCTGTCTGCTCGCCGGCCATTGCCACCAGCCGTTCCAGGAGACGCTTTTTTTCAGCTACGACAAGGGACTCGGCCAGACGGCTGCTGGCAGTCGCGCATGCGATGGACTTCTCATAGTCCCCGGCTATGGTGATTATTCCCTTGGGACCTGGCATCTTCATCTTGAGGTAGGCGTAATGGGGTACCGCCATGAACTTTGCAAGAGCTGGCCGGCCCAAAATCACGTGATAGGGACTTTCCAGGTTCACCACTTCAAACCAGACCGGCTCCCTCCGGAAATGCTTTTTGTCACCAAACATGACATCAATCTTGGCCTTGCCGACTGGTGAGCAAGAGAGGCCTGGCACAATGTCGTGGAACACAGTCCTGGTAGGCTAAAGCTATTTTTCTTTGATGCCCAACTTCTCCATGGTGTCATGGTACATGATGTTGATGATGCTGCCGCCGTCCACCAGCACTCGGGGGAAACGACAGGCCCGCCTGTCGGTGGAGAAAGTTGCATCCAGAACCAAGTCATAAGCCCCTGGTGAAGGCATGAGTCGGGTGATCTTCACGGCTCAAGCTGATGGGCCTTTCAGACCAGTGCATGAATTCTGGGGCTTCACTAGCAACGGTGTTGACTTCTTTGCGCTGCTGGCGCCGGCTGTGCCTATCGTCCGCTTGGCTCGTGAAACCGACGTAGGCTACGTTCTCTTCTAGGAACTCGTGCTGGATCTGGCCGCCTGGACGAGCAGCCGGCGGTTTGGGAGGCGGGGCCGCCTGCCCAGCAGGCGGTGGTGGCAGAGCCTCTCCTCTGGCAATCCGCGTGAGCCAATGGCATTTCCGTGTGGTGTGATTGGAAGGCTTTGCGCCGCTGTGAAACTTGCAGGGGCATCTAGAGCTTGGTCGAAGGAGAAAACTGGCTGCCAGGCTGGCTTGCCGCCCTTCTGATGCTTGGATCCCGCTCGTGCTTCTGGCTGCTAGCCATCAAGTGCTGCCACCAGCCGGCTATTGGTAGCCGGCGCATGGGTCTTGCGCTTGTGATCATTCGGCTGATGGCGCCGGCTGGACTCTCCAGCCGATGTTTTGGGAGCTGGGGGAGCCATTTTCCAGAAGCATCCACTTGCAGCTCGGACTTCATGGAGGAGTCGGCAGTGGCGTATTTGTCTGCTATGCTCAGCAGCTCGTCCAGCGTGGCGGGCTCGTCGTAGAGGAGTTTGTGCTTGAGCAAGGTGCCTTCTCTGCACCCGGCCGTGAAATACTCAATGGCTTGCACCTTGTGCACTCCCACGCAAGAGTTGCGCAGCTCTGCCCAATGTGTCAGGTATTCACGGGCTGACTCATTTGGTCCTTGAACACATAAGGAGAGCTGGCGCGGCTTGGGAGGACGCTTGTTGGTGCTGATGAAGTTGCGACTGAAGGCGTCGGTGAAGTCCAACCAGCCGTTGATGCTGTTGGGTTTGAGGTTGTTCAGCCACGTCCGGGCCGTGCCCTGGAGCATGAGTGGCACGCACTTCACCGCAACACGCCTGTTGCCGGCTGCTATGCTGACGGTTGTGGAGTAATCCACCAGCCAGTCCTCTGGCTTCACCGATCCGTTTAACTTGGGGGTATGTCTGGGGAGCGACAAGCCCTTAGGGGAAGGTGCGTTACGGATGCGGGGGCCGAAGCAGGCTGGGCCGAGATCATCTTCTTCTTCGACCGCCTGGGACCGAGCCAGTCGGTCAAGGCGGTGGCGGGCGTGGTTCTCCTCGACTCCCTCGCAGCGACCCGAGCGGCCTGCTAGAGAGGGGTGGTTAACAGGCGGAGGAGACACACGCCTATCCCGTCGAGGAGGAGGCAGGCATTCCTCTCGCCGCTCTACGGCCCTTGGCCGGCCGTCTTCATCGCACTCGATGGTGATGCGAGTCTGTCGGTCGCGGCTAGCAGCCGGCTCTGAGTCACTCCGGTTGTGGGCGTCGACTGTTGGAGAGCGGGACATGGCTCCTTACTCCCGCCGAAGGGGTCGATTGTCTGTCTGCGCGCCGGCCTCTGAGGCCCGGTGATACGTCTCAAACGTATCTACTTTTCCAAACACTTTTGATATTGTTTTGACCTCATTCTTGCATGATTTAGACTAAACTAACCCGGACTGACGCTGTTTTCAGCAGAGCTGCCTGTATGGTTTATTTGTGTGCAGGAAAACGGATTTTTAAGCATCTCAGAAAAATCCACGAAAAATCACGAAAAATCCACGCACCCGAAGAAACCAAATGCCAGAAGTGGGGCCAGAGGGGGGCCAGAGGGTGCCCAGGCGCCCTGTGGGTGCGCCCCCCCCCCTCCCTGGGCCGCGCCGGGGGGGCGCCTGGGTGGGCCCCACACCCCCTGGTGCCCTACTTTAGCCCGTATTTTTCCTCCCGACGCAGAAATCCCAGATCGGAAGTTCTTTCGCTGTTTTTCGTCGCGGAGCCGCCGCCACCCTCTGTTCTTCTTCGGGAGGGCCAATCTGGAGGCTGATTTGGCCTCCGGAGAGGGGAGATCGTCGCCATCGTCATCATCACCACCACTCCATCATCCCTCCATGACTTCCCCCTTCATGTGTGAGTAATTCCCTTGCTGTAGGCGAAGGGGATGGTAGGGATTGGATGAGTTAGATCATGTAATAGTTCGTCAGATTGTTGGGGGCATGTTGCCTATCATCTAGTATGGTGTTTATCATCTTTGCTACAACTTGTTATTCTTAATGCTTGACACTTAGGGCCCGAGTGCCATGATTTCAGATCTGAACCATATGTGTTTGCATGAATATATTTGTGTTCTTGATCCTATCTATGAGTTGTATGCAGCTGTTACGGTTCGGAACCGGCGATCCCAAAAGTGACAGCTTGGGACACCAAAGGGGATGGCCCGTAGTTTGAGGATTACATGTATCCATTGAGTTCATTGCTTTGTTCCGGTGCTCTTTGACAGGAGCACCTTAATATCCATTAGTTTTTTTTGGCCCCGTTCGTAGCGGGATGGTAGGACAAAAGATGTTGTGCAAGTTCTTATTGCAAGCACGTACAACTACCTACGGGATACATGCCTAATGTTTGATATTTGCCTAGATGATCATTACTTTTCCGTGTGCCGTGCCCCAAGTTAGAATCTATCTCATCCATGCAACGCCCAACCATCCATCTCCCTAGCCTACAGTATTTTAAACCTTGCTTGTTACTAGTCGCTACTTTTGCTATTTACTATTGCTATCTACTGTTTACTTTTACTATTACTATCATCACTATCATATCACTGTTACCACTTATCTTTTGTTGCAAGTTAGTATATTTCAGGTGCGGTTGAATTGACAACTCAACTGTTAAAGCTTATAAATACTCTTTGGCTCCCCGTGTGTCGAATTAATAAATTGGGTTATTCTTACCCACGAAGACTATCTCGATCCCTTACGGTTGAGGGTTATCAAGTACCGTTTTCTAGCGCTGTTTCTGGGGAGCATAGCAATATTTACAAGTCTACTTGAGGTATCCTACCTGCTGCACTTTATTCACTATGGGTAAGAAAGGAGACCCCAAGGTTCCGATCTTACGATCCACTACGAGAAGAGGTACTGCTCTGAGCACTAGTGCTACGCTTGATTCACCTTCTATTATGAGTAAGTTTGCCTCACCACCACCACATGATGCTCCTACTGAATCTGTTACTATGTCTAAGACTCTTGATGATGCGTCTACTACTTTTGATGATGATATTAGTTCGCTTGGTTATGCTCTTGAGAAACAAATTACTGCTGCTGCTGAAAAATATGGAATTGAACTTCCTGTTACTCGCTACCCTATTGGTGAAACTTATGATTATCCTAATTTGAGTAAACTCCAGGAGAGGCTCCTTGATGATGATTACTATATACTTGATGAAGATTTATGTAGGGAACTGACAGAGTTTGCCGGCTCTGACCCTGAAGTTATTAAGAAAATATTTGAAAAACACTCTTTGAAAAACAAAACCGTTCCTAACCCTGAGTTTGCTACATCTCCTATATGCATTGATGATCCTGATTTTGATTTCTCTGTTGATCTTTCACTTATACCTATGGTTGAAGCTGACCCCTTTTATGGCAGAGAAAATGATGATGCTATTGCACACCTAACTAAACTTGGTGAGCTGGTTAGCCTGTTTACCACAGATGAAAAGATACGCTACTTTTATGTGACCAAGCTTCTTCCTTTCTCCTTGAAGGAAGGTGCTAAAGCATGGTATGATTCACTCCCATGCGGTTCTATTAAGAGTCCTCAGGACTTAGCTCACTCTTTTGTTGATAAGTACTTTCCTGCTCACATGCAACATGCTGCTTTACAAAGAATTTACAACTTTAAACAGTTGCAGGATGAGTCCCTCCCTAAAGCTTGGGGGAGGTACTGCGGTTTGATTCGGGCTAGACCAGGACATGAAATTCCTAAGAATGAATTAATTGATATGTTCTATGCCGGTCTAACTGATGAATCTAGGTCCTATTTGGACAGTTGTGCTGGTTGTGTTTTCAGGAAAAGAACACCGGACGATGCGGAAGATCTAGTGGGCAGGATTGCCAAAAACCATGAAGACTGGTCCGTCCCTGAACCACCTCCACCAACAAAGAAGAGGGGCATGTTTGTTCTAAGCCCCGAGGATATGCGAGAAGCAAAGAAGTCTATTAAAGAGAAAGGTATTAAAGCTGAAGACGTGAAGAATCTACCCCCTATTGAGAAGCTGTGTGAGCCTACCACTCACCCTCCTATGGTAGAGGTACACTCTCTTTTAGATTTCAACGCAAGTGACATCCCTCATGGTAAGCCTCCTGATCAATGTTTAGATGAGTTTGATAATTTTATTATGAAACAAAATCATTTTAATGAGAGGATAGAAAGTCAGTTGCATGATAATTCCCTTGCTATCAAAAAGTTGCTTGGTGTTTTAGATAGAACAGTTAATGATGTTCAATGTCTTGTGAAGCATTTTCATATGGTTCAAACTCAGCTCGATGAAATTTCTAATGTGCAAAGAGATTTACTTGCTAACAATGCCAAACAAGATAAATTGCAGGCTTTTGGGATTAAGACCCGAGGGGGAACTAGTACTCAAGATCCTCTTTATCCAGAAGGACATCCGAAGAGAATCGAGCAAGATTCTCAAATGCAGGAAGAAGAAATTGTTGTCTCTCCAAATAAGAAGAAGAAACATAAAGAGACTGACAATTCTAATGATCCTATTGCAGATGAAGAGCCAGCTATTGATCCCAACAGTGTATCTATTTTCGATGTGGAGACTGAAGACGGTGCTGAACCTGAAGGTAATGATAATGAGAAGAATGATCCGCCTGAAGTTCGAAGGAAGAAGAAGCACCTGACAAACGTAAGAGGTACACTAAAGAAGACTTCATCGCAAGAAAACATGGGAAGGAGAAAGAACCATGGGTACAGAAACCCATGCCCTTTCCAGGTAAGTCCATCAAATCTAAAGAAGAAGAGCATTACAATAAGTTTTGTGAATGGATTAAACCTCTTTTTCTTCAAATTCCTTTGACTGATGCTATTAAATTACTCCCTTACTAAAAATATATGAAAGATATTGTCACTAACAAAAGAAAAGTTCCTAATGATGCAATATCTACTATGATTGCTAACTATTCTTTCAGTGGAAAGATTCCTGAGAAGGTTGGTGATCCAGGTATACCCACCATTCCTTGCTCCATAAAGAATAATTATGTCAAAACTGCTTTATGTGATCTTGGAGCAGGAGTGAGTGTTATGCCTCTCTCTCTTTACGAGAGGCTTTGTTTAGAGAAACTAATTCCTACAGATATCTCCCTTCAGATGGCTGACAAGTCAACCGCTGTTCCGATAGGTATTTGTGAGGATGTTCCAGTTGAAGTTGCTAATTGTTTAATTCTTACTGATTTTGTTGTGCTTGACATGCCCGAGGATGGGAGCATGTCCATTATTCTTGGTAGACCTTTCCTTAACACCGCAGGTGCTATTATTGATTGCAACAAAGGGAAGGTTACCTTTCATGTGAATGATAAAGAACACACGGTATATTTTCCAAAGAAGACCGACAGGAGGCATGCCCTCAACTCTATAGAGAATATCGAGACCGTGAAAATAGGAGAATGGGACTGTCCACTACATGTGCCTCACAAATACAAAACTATCATGGTAGGGACGATGTCCATCAAGGTAAAAGTTCAGTGATTACTTCGTAGGAAGTGAGACTTTTTGCTCTATATATCGCTTGTTTGTTGGTAAGACTTGATCAACCTTACTAGTGAACGTGTTTTATATGGATAAAAAGTTGAGCTTTCTATGTTTTCATTTGTTTTTAGTTTTGTCCTACTTGCTGTACAAAGTATCTATGTTTTTGAAGCTTCACAATACTACTAACTGCTTCAAGTTTTCAGAGAGTTTCGCAGCTTTTTGAACTTCGAAAAAAATTCAACAGTGAAGTTTTCAGAAAAATTCCAGAAAATTATATTAAAAATTTCCACAACGGGAGGGACCCGGAAAGTCCTGGGGCCAGCCAGGGGGGCCACCAGTGGCCCAGGTGGCCAGCTGGCGCGGCCCAACCCCTGGTCGCGCCCACAGGGCGCCTGGGGCCCACGGGACCCCCCTCCAGGTACTTCTTCTTCCCCTCTCTCTCTCTTTTTCTAGAAACCCGAGTTCTGGTCTTGTTCTTGCTGTTCTTGGGGACGATTCTTCGATCTCTCTCTCTACAGCCCATCATTTGAGCTGAAATTTTGAGCAAATACTCCCTGGTATGTGACTCCTCCACTCCTCCGATTAGATTTTTGATTGGTGGCCTCATTTGTGAGTATTTAGTAGTTCTTGGTGCTGTAGAGATGAGCTTGCATGCATGTGTAGAAAGTTGTTTTCCAAGTTTTGATGCAAGTCTATGCTTTAGGCAAGTGAGTTGAGTAGTTTGCCTTAGCTCACTTTGTTTTAATCCTCGTTTTTGTAAATTGTAAAAAAATTCAGAAATGAGTTTGTTAGGAAGGGCAAAAGGGTGGCTTGAGAAGAGGAGGCCTGCACACTCCGATCGAGTCACTAAAGCCGCAGCTTCAACATCGACTGCTAGGGTGAGCTATAATGAAGATCATGTGCCCCTGGAGTTGTTGGAAGGCACAAGTACAGCACGTGCGATGACGTTTCCATGTGATGAATTCATGGAAGCTGCGGGAATCAAGGATGAGTTTTATAATCTTTGTGCTAATGCAGGTTTGACACGACTCGTCACGAGTCGTGTTACTCAGTATCAGAAACTCACCTCCGGTTTCATTAACAGTTTTAGATATAATCCTGATTCAGGTGCTATTGAGTTTAAAATTTATAATGATCTTATCACCATGACTTTGGGAAATTTTTGTGAAGTAATAGGTGTGCCGAACGCTGGGAGGACGGCAAGGATGGCCATGCAGCCCTCCGAGCTGAAAACCGTCATCAACTCTCTCTGCAGCATGGGTACGAGGGATATTCATCGGTCGAAGATCTCCAGCATCTTGTTTCCTCACCTCAGGTATTTTGCATATTATATTGCTAGAGGGGTGTTAGCTCGTGACAACACGAGCAGCATTTCTGCACCGGATATCGCTATCCTGGCAGCAGCCCTCTCAGGGAGGTCTGATTATAATATTGGTACCTTAATTGCTCGACGCCTTGCTATGAACGGTAACAAGGGGGACTTATATGGTGGCAGTTATGCCACACTTATCTTAGAGCATCTTGGAGGCACCCCACACCCTGATGATACTCCTTTTACTTATTTAAGCTTTGATCTTGCTGCTATGAAAAGACATAAGTTTGTTACCATGGGTTCTAAGCTTGATAACCTTGTTTATATCTTGCGTTTCGGAACTACCACGGAACGCGAGATCCGTCTACCTGCACCTCTTTTGTTTGATTTTTCTCGCAGGAACGGATGGTCCTTTGATGTTGTCCAGTTCGATGAGTTCATGGTCCAACATCAGTTCCATAACCCCATGGAGGGGGTTGTGCCCGACGAGGAGAGGCACGGTGAGATACCACATTTTCAGGAAGAGACCAGCACCAAGTTTGGTGAAGGGTCTTCCTCTGTTTGGCGCTCGGAACCTTCCTCGTGGGAGACTCCGAGGAGTTCGGTGTACGCGCCATCATCCTTCTACGACCCTTGGTCTCACCACCATACCCCTGGAGCAGGAGGCTCCTGGGGGCAGTAGCTGCTACCAACTTAGGCCAAAAGCCTAAGCTTGGGGGAGTATGTGCCCTTCTCACTTTTCCATTGTATTATCCGTTTTATTCGCTTTGATCTTTTCGAAGTTTTTACCCGTTCCTCTTTATTCCTCTATTTGCAAAAACAACAAAAAGATTTTCTCTTTCTTTTGCTTTTTATTCAACTTTTGAAAAAAAAACTCAAAAAGATTTCCTTTCTCTCTTTAGTTTGCTTTGTTTTCAGATATCAGCTCGAGTCTGTGATGGCATTTGATTATATTTCCTACGTTCGATCATGCAAGTGACAAGCAGTAATGACGAAGATCGACTTAAAGGAAGCAACAAGGAAGACCGGTATGAACTCTTATTGTTTCTACTTTTGTACATATGCCTGTACTTATGATCTAGAGACCAGCTTGTAGCGACATAGTGCTATGTTTACAATGCTCTTCCAGTGGTTCATGCTTTCCTTGTGGCTAGTCCCGAATAACTAGAGTATATAATGTGTTATTGAAATGATCTACATGCATCGCACTGTTCATAGTCTGGTATACTAAGGTGGTATTTCCCTTTAGAGAATTTTTGGATTGACTTGGCACATGCTTACACATGTTTAAGGCTAAAAAGTCTACTTTCCCTTGATGATCTTTGAGTTTTAGAATAGTTATATCACTTTCATGCCCGATTCAATGTTGCTTTGTCGCTTTGCATGATTATGACCGTTATTGCTCTCTAGTTGGTCGCTTCCCAGTCTTTTGCTAAACCTCCACCCGTACTAAGCGGAATGACTGCTTGTGCATCCAAAACCTCTAAACCTGTTATGCCATATGAGTCCACTATACCTTCCTATACATGGTATTTACCTGCCATTCCTAACGAAGACTTTCATGTACCATCTCGAAATTAATCTAAAGCATTTCTCTTTTTGTGCCTATGTTTTAGCTCATGAGGAAGTAGTAGTTAATTCATTATCTCTTTAAGTTGGACAAGTTTCACCCCTGGATTGCATGTATAATGTGCGAACCCCTAATATGAAAAGGAACTGGCATTGAGTGCGCCCGGCTCAAAAAGATAATATAACAAACGAACCCTCCTTCACGCTTTGTTCATGAGAAATCAGAAAACTTTGGCAGTGATAAACAAAGGAGATTAAGAGGATGTGATCGTCCTCATGCGGGAGCCGTTCCTCGAGACTTGTCTAGCTTAAAAAGTGATTGAGTTATCTGCTAGCATTCGTTGACGAAATATGCACCTCTCAAAAACATATTTACTTCTGTTTTAAAATCAAGAGCTCTGGTACATGTTTAGTTTTTGTTTCCGATCACGGGTTTTCAACTTTGCCAATAAAAGCCACGGTTCGAGAGTCTCATCTTCTTTCTTCAAAGCACTGACTAGGAGAGCATAATTGTCATTCTGAGTGTAATGTGCATTGTCCCAACATATTACATTGTCTTCTGCATACTTGTGATATGATTTATTCTGAAATTCTTAGCTCTAGTCTCCTTTAAAACTCTAAAGGAGTCTCTGCATTTATGTTTTGCTTCACTCATGGAGCCTAGCGAGATATCACCTTAATATGCTCAAGCTATGTGCAATGTGATCTTGTCTTGATTTTCGGTAATATATTGTTTACTCTTAATTATTTGTGACTGGTTACTTGAAAGAAGGATTGCTCCTTGCATTGTTCTCATAAGTACTGTTTTAATACTTGCTGAATTCTTTTCGTAGTACATGCTTATATACATCTAATGAAGCAAAAGAGTTTGTCAAAGTTTTCTTTGTCGCGTCCAGTTCGTTGAACTGAATTGCTTGAGGACAAGCAATATGCTAAGCTTGGGGGAGTTGATACGTCTCAAACGTATCTACTTTTCCAAACACTTTTGATATTGTTTTGACCTCATTCTTGTATGATTTGGACTAAACTAACCCGGACTGACGCTGTTTTCAGCAGAGCTGCCTGTATGGTTTATTTGTGTGCAGGAAAACGGATTTTTAAGCATCTCAGAAAAATCCACGAAAAATCATGAAAAATCCACGCACCCGAAGAAACCAAATGCCAGAAGTGGGGCCAGAGGGGGGCCAGGGGGTGCCCAGGCGCCCTGTGGGCGCCCCCCCCCCTGGGCCGCGCCGGGGGGGCGCCTGGGTTGGCCCCACACCCCCTGGTGCCCTACTTTAGCCCGTATTTTTCCTCCCGACGCAGAAATCCCAGATCGGAAGTTCTTTCGCTGTTTTTCGTCGCGGAGCCGCCGCCACCCTCTGTTCTTCTTCGGGAGGGCCAATCTGGAGGCTGATTTGGCCTCCGGAGAGGGGAGACCGTCGCCATCGTCATCATCACCACCACTCCATCATCCCTCCATGTCTTCCCCCTTCATGTGTGAGTAATTCCCTTGCTGTAGGCGAAGGGGATGGTAGGGATTGGATGAGTTAGATCATGTAATAATTCGTCAGATTGTTGGGGGCATGTTGCCTATCATCTAGTATGGTGTTTATCATCTTTGCTACAACTTGTTATTCTTAATGCTTGACACTTAGGGCCCGAGTGCCATGATTTCAGATCTGAACCATATGTGTTTGCATGAATATATTTGTGTTCTTGATCCTATCTATGAGTTGTATGCACCTGTTACAGTTCGGAACCGGCGATCCCAAAAGTGACAGCTTGGGACACCAAAGGGGATGGCCCGTAGTTTGAGGATTACATGTATCCATTAAGTTCATTGCTTTGTTCCGGTGCTCTTTGACAGGAGCACCTTAATATCCATTAGTTCCTTTTGGCCCCGTTCGTAGCGGGATGGTAGGACAAAAGATGTTGTGCAAGTTCTTATTGCAAGCACGTACAACTACCTACGGGATACATGCCTAATGTTTGATATTTGCCTAGATGATCATTACTTTTCCGTGTGCCGTGCCCCAAGTTAGAATCTATCTCATCCATGCAACGCCCAACCATCCATCTCCCTAGCCTACAGTATTTTAAACCTTGCTTGTTACTAGTCGCTACTTTTGCTATTTACTATTGCTATCTACTGCTTACTTTTACTATTACTATCATCACTATCATATCACTGTTACCACTTATCTTTTGTTGCAAGTTAGTATATTTCAGGTGCGGTTGAATTGACAACTCAACTGTTAAAGCTTATAAATACTCTTTGGCTCCCCGTGTGTCGAATCAATAAATTGGGTTATTCTTACCCGCGAAGACTATCTCGATCCCTTACGGTTGAGGGTTATCACCCAGCGACGTGCTTCCTGCTGCGCAGCAGCCGCGTCGAGGAGCTGGCGGGCGCGCTGGGTCATGCAGCGAAGCTCGTCTCCCTCCAAGTGGCCTAGCTCATCAACTGCCGCTTGGGCAGCCCTTAGGTTCTCCGACGGAGTGAGGTACACAGGCCGTGGGGCCCCCAGCATGTCTGCCAGCACTCCGCCGCGATCACGAACCGCACTAGCCCGGCTGGGCTCACCAGCAGCCGGCGTGCCGCCTATGGCACGGTCCATCTCGCGGCGGTAGGCTTCGGTGAGGCGTCAGGAAGCGGCTAGTTTGTTGGCGCTGTCAAGGAGCGAGACACGGAGTGCCTCCAGTGCTGCGCCGTCTGCTCCCGCCGCGACGGGGGCGGCGAGGCTCTGCATGGCGGCCTGGAGCTGGTCTTGGCCCGATACCGGACGGCTCGTCGTGGCTGGTGGCCAGCACCTCCGTGACGGTGCCGACGGTGCTACCGCCGGCTGCAGTGGGGAGGGGGTCGTCGATGATCACCACGTGCTCGAGGAAGGAGTCGACGGGCGCCGCGTCTAGGTCGACGATCATGTCAACTGGTTGGTCGGAGGAGCCTACTGACTCTACATCAGAGGTGCACTCGTCAACGATGTGGAGCTTGTCGAGGAGCTCGACGAGGCAGCTCTCCGGAGCAACTGGCTCTACAGCCGGAGAGGGCTCGTCATGGATGTGGATGCCGACGAGAAGGTGATACGTCCAAAACATATCTATAATTTCTGCTTGCTCCATGCCTCTTTTGTGTGATATTGCTATGATATTTATGCACTTCCATACACTTTTGATCATATTTGGACTAACATATTAACTCAGTGCACCACAGTGCCAGTTCCTGTTTTCTGCTGTTTTTCTATTTCAGGTTTCCCCCATATTAAAAGTGCCCTAAAAAATCTGGGAAAAATACAGGAAAAATCAGCGTACCGGGAGCTTCCAGAAAAACCAAAGCAGGGCCAGAGGGGAGCCTGGGGTGGCCCAGGCGGCCACCCAGCACGGCCCCACCCCTGGCCGCGCCAGGGGGCGCCTAGGGCCCCACCTCCGCCTCTGGTGACCCCATTTTGCATATATATTGCTCGCGTCCCGAAACCCTCGAGGACGGAACCTTTTTTCGCGATCTCATCTCTGTTCCGCCGCCGCCGCGCTTCCAAGATCGGGAGCACCAGGAGAACAATTCCCGGCACCCTGCCGGAGGGGAGAACCACCACCGGGAGCTTCTCCACCACCATGGACGCTTCTTGGATGAGTTGTGAGTAGTCTCCCTTGGACCATGGGTCCATGACCAGTAGCTATGTGATGAACTCCTCCCCTCTTTGTTCTTCATGGATTAGACCTCGTGAGCTGCCCTACATGATCGAGGCACATATGTAATCTTTATGATGTTGCTCAGCTGAGTTTGCTGGGATCCGATGGATTATGAGATTATGTTCAGATTGTGTGTGAGTAATATATTTGATTCACCTCTTTTATATTTATGTTCTTGAGTAATTCTTGCATGTTCTCCGTTGCTATTTATTGCTTTGGCCGAGTAGTAGGTAGTAACTCCAAGAGGGAACGTTATGCTTGATTGTGGGTTCATGCCCCTCGATGTCTAGCTTGAGTGACAGAAACATGAGTCTAGGGGATGTGTTGTTGCCACAAGGGGGAAAACAACGGTGCTTGTACTTGCGGGTGAAAGGATTGTTTACTTTACGCAAAGTTCTTTTAATGCAGTTGTCTGTTGCTTTGAGTTTACACTTTGGGTGGGACTCGCAACTTAATACCAGAGAGATGTTCTGGATAGATATCTCAAGGTGGATGATTAGTAGTAGATGCAGATGGATTTTGGTCTACTTGCCTTGGCGTACCGCCCATGCTTTTGAGCATCTACCTTTCTTTACAGCATAGTTAGTATTGGTTTGCGCACATAATCCTGTCAATTGCCCAGCTGTAATTTGTTTACCTCGCTTAGCTGTTTTATCGTCTTTTGGGAGAGAGACATCACTAGTGAACATCATGGGACCCCGGTCCATATTACCATCACTGATCACACCCGCTATTTACTTCATGTTCTTATTTCCTAGTTGCAGTCATACCTATCACTATTACCTCTTGCGTTTGATCCTTTGTAAACGACAAGGCCGGAGGGATTGACAACCTCTCTGTACTCGTTGGGAGCAAAGTTATTTGTATCTGTGTGCAGGTCCTGTCAAGCAAAAGTTTCTGGCGCCATTGACACCTTCTTGTCGACCCTCGGAGTCTCACGGGATTCGATCCTTGGTATCTTTGCCAAGGGAAATTTGCCGCTATGCTACATCTCAAACCTTCCACTTGGGGTAACCAACGAGGGGCGAGAAGCCATCAAGCAAGTTTTTGGCGCCGTTGCCGGGGACTCCACTCTTCAAGATAGGGGAGTTGCACGCTATCTTTTATCTTTGCTTCTTTGTCTTGTTAGTTTACCTTTCAATTTTTGCTTTAGTGTCCCTTACCAAAAATCACAAAAATAGTTATCTTGCTTACTGCTGCTATGGGTTCCACCGAGAACACCAAGTTGTGTGACTTCACTAGTCATAACAACAATGACTTTATCTGCACGCCTATTACTACACCTGCCACTTCAGCACCCTCTTATGAGATTAAACCTGCTTTACTGAACCTAGTTATGAAAGATCAATTCTCCGGTGCTGGAAATGATGCTGCTTTGCACTTAAATAATTTTGTTGAACTCTGTGATATGCAAAAGTACCGAGAAATAGATGGTGATATTGTTAAGCTTAAGCTCTTTCCTTTCTCCTTGAGAGGAGGAGCTAAAATCTGGTTTCAATCCTTGCCTAGGAATAGCATAGATTCTTGGGACAAGTGCAGGGATGCCTTTATTGGAAAGTACTATCCCCCTGCTAAAATTATCCAACTAAGGAGTAACATAATGAATTTTAAACAATTGGATAATGAACACGTTGCCCAAGCTTGGGAACGCATGAAATCTCTTGTCAAGAACTGCCCTACTCATGGTTTGACTACTTGGATGGTTATCCAAACTTTTTATGCAGGCTTGAACTTTACCTCGCGGAACTTGTTAGATTCGGCCGCGGGAGGAACCTTTATGTCAACTACACTTGGTGCTGCCACGAAACTTCTCGATGAGATGATGACCAATTATTCCCAATGGCACACCGAACGCGCTCCAACAGGTAGGAAGGTAAACTCTGTCGAGGAGATTTCCTCCCTAAATGAAAAAGTTGACTTGATCATGTCTCTACTTTCCAAGCAATCTTCTATTGATCCTTATGATGTTCCTTTAAATTCTTTGATTGCTCAAGATCAAGTAGATGTGAACTTTATCTCTAGAAACAATTTCAATAACAATGCTTATAGGAGTAATTTTGGTAGCAACCCTAGACCGTTCCCCTCTAATTCCTATGGGAACAACAATGCTTATCCTAGCACCAAGAACTCCACTTCTGAACTAGAGATTATGCTTAAAGATTTCATCACTACCCAAAAAGCCTTCAATAAGAGTGTAGAAGAAAAACTAGCCAAACTAGATAATCTCTCTTCGAAGGTAGACAATTTAGCCTATGAGGTAGAGTTGCTTAAAATTAGAACTTCTCCTCTTGAGGAGAGGAAGACCACTCCTATGAATGCTATTCAAGTGAAAATTAATGAAAACATTAGGATGATGGCTAAACTTAAAGAGAGATGGGCTAGAGAAAAGGAGGAAGAAGATAGAATTAAGAGCCTTCCTACCCACCACACTGTTGCTACTATCCAAGTTGTTGAGGATATCCAAACTCTTAGCACCCAATGCACTCCTAGTCCCATTGGACCTATTAATGGTGATGCTATGACCTCAACCGTAGAAACTCCTATGACCATAGAAGCTACCAAACAAGTGAGCCTAAAGGACACCACTACCACTTTACTTGATAGTGGTGACCTTGATTTTGATAATTGCACCCTTTCTGAAGTTATTAGTTTTCTTCACAAAATGTCTAGAGATCCCCACACTAGCACACTTAATCTTGCCTTCACGGAGCATATCACTAATGCTCTCATCAAAGCTAGGGAGGAGAAGCTTAGGGTAGAAGCCTCCATACCTAGAAAGCTAGAAGATGGTTGGGATCCTATGATTAAAATTAAGTTGAATAACTTCTCTTGCTATGCTTTATGTGATGTTGGAGCTAGTACCTCCGTTATGCCCAAAAGAATATATGATATGTTTAAATTAAAATCTTTTGATCCTTGTTCTTTTGGTGTTCGTCTTGTTGATTCTTCCGTAAAGAAACCTTTGGGGAAGATCGACGATGTTCTTATCATTGTCAATGACAATTATGTTCCCGTTGATTTTACTATTATGGATATTGAATGTGAACCTTCATGTCCAATTATTTTGGGACGTCCTTTTCTTCGCACCGTTGGTGCTATCATTGACATGAAAGAGGGGAATATAAAATTCCAATTCCCTCTCAAGAAAGGAATGGAACACTTCCCTAGAAAGAATATTAAGTTACCTGTTGAGTCCGTTACACGGGCTAGCTATTCTTTTACTCTTGATAAAACTTGATCTTCTCTCTTTGCATTATGCCTAGCTTAAAGGCATAAAAGAAAGCGCTTTTGGGAGGCAGCCCACAACGAATAAAATTTTATTTTTGTTTTGTTGTGTCTTGATGTTTGTTACTACAGTAGCATCATCATTGTATCTTTTCTTTTCAGCTTTGTGCCAAGTTTAGCCTCCGATTGCAAGAAAGTTCAAAAGTTGTGACGTGCAGTCCAGGAAACAGATTCTGTCCTTGGACAGAAAAATTCGTATAAAATCACCAGATCATCTTTTTGATCTGAATTTTTTTGACAGCGTGCTTTATACAATTGGCTTTCGGGCGTCCGTTCTGAGTTTTTTGATTTGAGTTGCATAAGTGCCCCGAAAAAATTATTTACTACCTGCTGGTCTGTTTTTCACAGATTCTGTCCTGTTTTGCCTTTTCTTCGTTTTGCAAACCTTGAGCTTGCTTTTTCTTTGCAAAAACCTTTTGGCAATCTTGAGAAACAGTAGATCTTCAAGATTATCCTTATTTCCAGTAGGGAAAAATTATTTTTATTGTGGGTACTAACCTCGCTAATCAGACTATGATGAGTTATGTATGAAGGGAGTTTTCAAGTGTGCGAGGGAAGATGATAAAAAGATTCAGGAGGGTCAAACTCTCAAGCTTGGGGATGCCCCCATGCACCCCCAAGAAATATTCAAGAAGACTCAAGCGTCTAAGCTTGGGGATGCCCCCGTGCATCCCCTTCTCCATCAACAATTATCAGTTCGTCTTTCGTTCCACTATATTTTAATCACTTCATGTGTTAGTGCTATGCTTGGAGCGTCTTGCTCTTAGTTTCCTTTTTTTAGTTTTCTTTAGCTTTGCTTGCTGTTCATAACGAGTTAGAACCCATCTTTCTTTGTGTGGGAGAGAAACACGCTCCACTTCAACCTAAAACACAACATAGGATTTTCATGCTTATCTTTGTTGTGTGTGTTCTTTGTCTTTCCATAGCTACTGTCATGTTTAGCTCTTAGTTTTCATGCTTTTCTTTTTAAAGAGCTTTTGTTTAGTTGGTTGTTGAACTCTCTTGAGTTTTCATGTTTATCTTGTTAAGAGAGTTTGCCTGTTGCACTGAGTTGTGTGTCTTAACTTAAAGTAGGTAATTGAGGTTGCTATTTAATTTTAGTAGTAACTTGCAATAGTTTTGAGGTATTGCCATGAGTAATGTCTGAACTTTTGGTGTCAAGAGCTTTAGCCTATTAGTGATAGATGTCGTATTTTGGGCAATCCGTGTTTATTTTCGAAAACCTACAAAATAGTTGAGAACTTTAGCTACTAAATGGATCACTAATCTTTGGAGGGATCGAATATTAGAGTACACTCACGTACCATGGGTCGAGGATGCGCAAGGGTAACCAAAACCCCATACACAGCTCCTGGGGGTACTTGTCTCTTTGTGAACCTCCTAATTAGATTGAGAGTTATCGATAATAAGTGCATGAGTTCTTCGGACTAATGTGAGTATTCGAAAGTTGACACTTCCAGCTAACCATATTTTTCTAGCCTCTTCGGTACCGTGCATTGCCCTTTCTCACCTCGAGAGTTGGCGCATACTTCGCCGGTGCATCCAAATCCTTGGCACGATACGCTCTGTCATCATAAGCCTCATTATATCCTTCCTCAAAACAACCACCATACCTACCTATTAAGGCATTTCCATAGCCTTTCCGAGATACATTGCCATGCAACATCCATCTTCTCATGACTTGATCTTCATGTCATACATGCTTTTTGCTTGATCGGTGAGCCGCATGCTAGTTGGGCCTTGCCCTAATCATTGCTACATGACGCGCTAGTATCATTGCATATCCTGCTACACTGGCAGAGGCATACATTTGCATACATCATGATAGTTTATTTTCTTTATGTTGAGTACTTTTGTAAAGTGTGAAAGATCTTCTATACTTCTTGTAATACATAGAGTGTTGCCCCTAAAGTGAGGAAAAGATCCCAAAGAGGACAAAATCAAAAGATCCCAAAGAGGACAAATGAGAGATAAATAGAAAGAGCCATTGAGGCCACAAAAAAATAAAAAAAAAATAGAAAAAGAAATAAAAAGAGAGAAGGGGGCACACTACTGTTTCTTTTGAGAGATCCACACTCGTACTCCATCTTATACCTTGTACTCCATAGAGATTATCATTCATGCATATAGCTATGTGGGGACCTTTACACTATAGACCTTTCTTGTATATTCCAATGATGAGCCTCCTCAAAAGAGCTCTAGGTCTTCTTGAGCAAGCAAGTTGGATGCACCCCCACTAGTTCCATTGGAGAGCTTACCTTAGGTCATATGTGCATCCGTTGCATGGCAATCCCTACTCCTCACATCATATCTATCATTTGGCTTTCTCTCGCCGATGATTATCCTCATTGATGTGAGCCTTTCACACCTTTTTGTCTTCCCCCTTCATCATTTTTCTCTCTTTGCCATCCTAAGTGTCGACTTTCTTGCTTACGCTCATCCATTGCATGAGTGCTCAAAATATCGAAAGGGAGTGGATCATTTTGACTTGTACCTGGCTGACGGTCTGGGGATGAGTCAAGATAAGATTCCAAAGAAGACCAAGTGTGAAACTTTAGTAGATTAAGTTCTCAACAATACAAAAACTATGTTTTACTCTCTCATATATCCCTATCCCCTTTCTTGCACGCAAACACCATTTGGAGACATTCGAGTCACGGACAGCGAGAGCTCTTGCACCTTTATGTTCTTATGTTGCTTGTTACAATACTAATATAGACTCTTGTTTGTTATGACTTGAATTGAATTACATGCCTTGATTGCTTTACTTAAAAGTTCTTATATGGTTGATAGCATGTCACCACAGAAATTATGCTTGTTATCATTTACCTACTCGAGTACGAGCAGGAATTAAGCTTGGGGATGTTGATACGTCCAAAACGTATCTATAATTTCTGCTTGCTCCATGCCTCTTTTGTGTGATATTGCTATGATATTTATGCACTTCCATACACTTTTGATCATATTTGGACTAACCTATTAACTCAGTGCACCACAGTGCCAGTTCCTGTTTTCTGCTGTTTTTCTATTTCAGGTTTCCCCCATATTAAAAGTGCCCTAAAAATTCCGGGAAAAATACAGGAAAAATCCGCGTATCAGGAGCTTCCAGAAAAACCAGAGCAGGGCCAGAGGGGAGCCTGGGGTGGCCCAGGCGGCCACCCGGCGCGGCCCCACCCCTGGCCGCGTCAGGGGGGCGCCTGGGGCCCCACCTCCGCCTCTGGTGACCCCCTTTTGCATATATATTGCTCGCGTCCCGAAACCCTCGAGGACGGAACCCTTTTTCGCGATCTCATCTCTGTTCTGCCGCCGCCGCGCTTCCAAGATCGGGAGCACCAGGAGAACTCTTCCCGGCACCCTGCCGGAGGGGAGAACCACCACCGGGAGCTTCTCCACCACCATGGACGCTTCCCGGATGAGTTGTGAGTAGTCTCCCTTGGACCATGGGTCCATGACCAGTAGCTATGTGATGTTCTCCTCCCCTCTTTTTTCTTCATGGATTAGACCTCGTGAGCTGCCCTACATGATCGAGGCACATATGTAATCTTTACGCTGTTGCTCTGCTGAGTTTGCTGGGATCCGATGGATTATGAGATTATGTTCAGATTGTGTGTGAGTAATATATTTGATTCACCTCTTTTATATTTATGTTCTTGAGTAATTCTTGCATGTTCTCCGTTGCTATTTATTGCTTTGGCCAAGTAGTAGGTAGTAACTCCAAGAGGGAACGTTATGCTTGATTGTGGGTTCATGCCCCTCGATGACTAGCTTGAGTGACAGAAACATGAGTCTAGGAGAGGTGTTGTTGCCACAAGGGGGAAAACAACGGTGCTTGTACTTGCGGGTGCAAGGATTGTTTACTTTACGCAAAGTTCTTTTAATGCAGTTGTATGTTGCTTTGAGTTTACACTTTGGGTGAGACTCGCAACTTAATACCAGAGATATGTTCTGGATAGATATCTCAAGGTGGATGATTAGTAGTAGATGCAGATGGATTTCGGTCTACTTGCCTTGGCGTACCGCCCATGCTTTTGAGCCTCTACCTTTCTTTACAGCATAGTTAGCATTGGTTTGCGCACATAATCATGTCAATTGCCCAGCTGTAATTTGTTTACCTCGCTTAGCTGTTTTATCGTCTTTTGGGAGAGAGACATCACTAGTGAACATCATGGGACCCCGGTCCATATTACCATCAATGATCACACCCGCTATTTACTTCCTGTTCTTATTTCCTAGTTGCAGTCATACCTATCACTATTACCTCTTGTGTTTGATCCTTTGTAAATGACAAGGCCGGAGGGATTGACAACCTCTCTGTAATCGTTGGGAGCAAAGTTATTTGTATCTGTGTGCAGGTCCTGTCAAGAAAAAGTTTCTGGCGCCATTAACACCTTCTTGTCGACCCTCGGAGTCTCACGGGATTCGATCCTTGGTATCTTTGCCAAGGGAAATTTGCCGCTACGCTACATCTCAAACCTTCCACTTGGGGTAACCAACGAGGGGCGAGAAGCCATCAGAAGGTCGGCGAGTCCGCTCGCGGCGCATGTGGCCTCGGCGCCGCGAGGCATCTCGGTGTCCGCGCCTACGGGCGTGCCGGGCTGGCTGTGCTCGCCACGATGGAACAAAGGTCCCGTCCAGAACATGTCTCCGGACGACGGTGCACCTAGCCCCACGGTGGGCGCCAAATATCTGGGTTTTGGTGGAAAATATGCCAACGGGTGGCTTATCATGCATGGGGACAATAGAGCGTCGCCGGGCGCTGGAAGCGGGATAAGGCAGAACTTAGGACGCATACGAATCTTACCCAGGTTTGGGGCTCTCCGTGGAGATAACACCCCTAGTCATGCTCTGCGGGGACTCCGTGTCATGAATAATGTCACTAGGGTAGCTACAAGGTTGCTCCTTGAGCTGTGTCGTCTAGAGGAGGAAGAAGAGCAAGGCTAGCTCGCTACCTTCGCTCTAGGGAATTGGGACGATCGCTAGGGTTTCTCCCTATGCCTCTCTATGTGTCTCTCTTCTCCTAAGAGTTCAACTAACCAACCCCTCCACATGGAGGACCCTCGGGGGTTTATATAGGCCTAGCCCCTGGGGGTACAATAGTAATCCAGGTGGAATGGCCCCCAGCTATCAGCGTCTTCGGGTGCCGGCCTCTCCGCCTGTCTGCTGGGGCCCGCCGTCTGCGGGCCCATATGATTGCCTTTCATTGTAGGCGTGCTTCTGCTGACGGCAGCATCGTCAGGAGGGAAATGGCTACAGTGCCGTCGTCTCCTGCCGTACACTACTACCACGTCTTGTCTTGTCATCTTGATGAGGTTCAGACTCCTAGGGTATGGTGAGCCGCCTGCTACCAGGAGGGCCGCCTCCCCCGGCCGCCTGCCAGGGGCTGCTTGTTTCTGACTCACCCACAGGCCAGTGGGGCCGGCCGCCTACTGACCCCGCCGTCTGTGGGTAGTGGGATCGTGGCTGCCTCTGACCGAAGCTTGGTCACTGGCAGCATGGCTACAGTAATACGCCGTTTAAGAGGCGCCATAGGGTACACATTCACTGTAGTCACGCCCTTATAGATTCTCTAAGGACATGCTCAACTGTAGCCATGCCTCAGCTATGTTGTGGTCCCCCAGCACACATCCAAAGAGAGAGGCGTAGGACCGTCTGCTAGCTGCTGGCTATGGGGCTGCCGCCTGTTTGGGCCTCTGCCGCCTGCTGGCAGCCGACTCCTGGGGTAACCTGTCCCAGGAGGCGGCCCGATGAGCAGACGGCTGGGGGATAACAGGCGACCCCCAATTGTCTTGAAATACCATGGGTGGTCGATGAGGACACCCGTGGTCAATATCTCCGACAGTTAGGGAGCGGCCGAGGGAGGAGCAGACGGCGTCGAGGTCGGGGTCGGGGCTCAGGTGCGCGGCGGAGGGCGGCGATGTAGGGCGGCATCGAGGCCGGGGTCGGGGGCGGCGTCGAGGTCGAGGTCGGGGTCGGGGGCATGCGGAGGGCGACGGGAGAGCGCGCGGCGGCCGACGGCGATGCAGGGCGACGATGGCGGCGAGAGCAGATGAGTTCGATTTGGGGAAAGTGGCCGTGGGAAAGAAGAGGGGCACGGTTAAGTCAAAAATAGCAGTAGCGCGTTCCAGGAAAAGCGCTACTGCTAAATTAGCTATAGCTAACTTAGCTATAGTGCTGGATGACAAAACGCGCTGCTACTAAGTTAGCTATAGCGCATGTCCTGAAAACACGCTGCTGCTATGTCTTTCTCCTTTATTTTCCTTTTTCATTTGTTTTCCTTCACATTTTCTTTTTTTCCTTCCCCTTTTTCTATTTCTTTCATTTTCATTTACTTTTATGTATATTTTTCATTTTATTTTCCTTTCATTAGCAGTAGTGCTTTCTGCGTGAAACACGCCGCTAAAACAACCTTAGCAGCAGCGCGCTTTTCTTAAGCTCGCTACTACTAATGGTAGCCTGGATAGAACAGAAGGGGAATTATAGTTGTAGCTCTTCTTCCCTGAGACGCGCTACTGCTATAAACTTAGCTGCAGCGCGCTTCCCTGCCATGCGCTAGTGGTAAGTAGTAATAGCGCTTGTTTTTGTCCCGCGCTACTGGTAAGATTCTGTGTATAAGGTTTTCCCTAGTAGTGAGTAAGCACCTTGGTAATCAGTTTATAAATGCACCGAAGCAAACATATTGGACGAAACTGTTGAATTTTATTTGCACCAACAACCTTAGGAAGGAGAGTAATAATCCCACAAATTCAAGCGTTGCACATCTAGTTTATTGCCGTGGAACCATTCAAATAAAAGCGTCACTTCCCCCTTAACTATCGCCCAACAGTGTTGGAAAACTTCAATGGGGATATTATCTGGACCTGGTGCTTTTTTTGGTTTCATAGAAAAAATGCATTATTTATTTCTATTTCAGGAAAGGGTCTAGTAAGGATGAAGTTGTCAATATCTGTCAATTTCTCATTTGGTTCCCACATATTCTCCCTCAACTTGCACAAATTCTTAGCTGCAGGCCCGAAAAGGTCTATAAAAATATGTGGCATGTTTCAAAAGATTTTTGGTCCCCTCTATTACCTCATCCCCACAACTAAGAGAGAAGATAGTATTCCTACGTCTTCTCCCATTCGCTATTCTATGAAAATAATCAGTATTTCTATCCCCTTTCAACAGCCAGTTTTCATGAGATTTTTGTATCCAAGCAATTTCCTTTTCCACCAGGAGATTATATAGCTCCACCAGTATATCAACTTTTTACAGTGTAATTTAGGAGATAGTACATATGTTTCTTCCAGTCTCTCTAGATGTTCTAGATCTTCTCTAAGTTCTCTCCACCTTTTTTGGACTTCCCAAATAAGTTGGATCCCCATCCTTTGAAAAACTTTTTAAATCTCTTCATTTTAATGTTCAGAGCATCAATGGGATCTTTTGATTTAACATGTTTCATGCACACCATAGTAACTAAGGATATAAATTCAGGGTTCTTGAGCCAATTAAGGTCAAATCTAAATTCTCTCTTCTGCACTGAGTTAGGGATATAATCTTCAGTGTTCAAGATCAAAGGGTTATGATCAGAGATCTCTTTAACCAGCTTTCTGACAAAAGTTAGAGGAAACTGCCTCTCCCAAGAACTTGACATAAGTATTCGGTCCAACTTTTCGAGTGTAGGCTTTTGCTAATTATTAGACCAAGTATAAAGACCACCATTCATGTCAACTTCCCTAAGACAGAAGGTATTGACGATGGAGTTAAAGAGATCCGAGAAATGGCTTGTCCTAGTTTTCTTATTTTGCTCACTAGCATATCTAAGGATATTAAAATCACCATCCACAATGTATGGACAAGCAACACTGTTACACATGTCAAAGAGCTCAGTCAAAAATTCCACTTTATGCTCCTCATGGGCATACCCATACACCACAAGACTACAATAGTTAAGTTTTTTACTCCTATCCCACAGCTCGAGTTTCATGACATATTTCCCTGTCCCGCAGGCTCTGACATAAAATCCCCCCAGATTTGCCTACTGAAGGGATCCAATTCCACTCAAAACAATCTCCTGGATCAAATTTCCTCAAGAACTTAGAGGAAAAATCCTTCTTCATTATTTCCTAGATACCAATAAAGTCTAAACAGTAATCTCTAATCAGGCCAGGCAAGCAAGTTGCCATACCTTTTTTCCCCACACCCCTACAATTCTAGAAAAGACTAATCATTTTTTCTTACATTTTGGAGAGTGGTTTTTGCAGCTAGGTTTACTGGGGGGGGCATGGTCGGACCAGCCTCAAAACTCACTTTGTTTTTCTAACTTCTAGTCACAGGTTTGGAAATTACTACGTTTACCTTCTTTTTTTTCTTTCCTTCTAGATCTAACAATAGGAAACTCGTCCTCGTCAATCTCACCATCACTCATCCAATCTGTATTTAAAGGAGATTTATCCCCAGCAGCGTAGGTAATAAACATCATTTTTTCCTGTTGTTTCTCTATATTTTCAGTTTTCTCAGCTATGTTAGCTCTAATTTTTCCAATTCTCTAATCACATCAACAATGTTAATTTTTTTGTCAGGAATATCAACCCCCATCACCGCAGCAGTATCAACAATTTCTAAGTTGGAAAGAATCTCAAAAGAATTGGAAATAGGGGTTTTTTCATTACCTTGCAGGTTTCTCTTCTTAGTCATTTTTTCAGCCCGAACTCCCATATGTTCAATGTTACCACCGGCTTCCCGTTGACTCAGCCTGATTTGCACTTCTTCCACCATAGGTAGAGTAGGAATGACCTCCACATTCTCCTCCCCAGAAGTATCAGGAGATTGCACAGAGTACAAACATGGTACTTGTTGGCATGTTACAACATACAGAGACATTTCAGTGACTAGAGGTTGTCCCATCATAGCATCTAGATAAGAACTAGTTTTTCTGATAAATGGAACACTGGGTGTGATCTAAATAGAATTAACCACAATTTTTTCATATGACCGAGATTCAGGGGACCCCACTCCTCCAATTGATCTTTTCTATTTTCAGCAACTATAGTATCAATAAGTAGCTCATTATCAATCTCCTCACTTTCCTCCTCAGAGAGACTCTCCTCATTGCCCCCTTGTATTTTATCAGCCTCCCTCACCTCTTCCGAGGTTTCTATCACAGCAGGCATACTCACTCCCCTCCCAACATAGTTGGGTGGAGCAGAGAGGTTCCCAAAAGTGGAAGAGGAACCCCATGCCCATCATTTTGCATGTTTCTTGTGATTCTCACTCTCTTGGGTGACACCCCCTTTGTCAGCCTCATGTGGCACTATCACTTTTTCTTTTGGGGGATTTTTTTACTAGGATTTTGTCCACTGAATAGAAGAAATCATAAAAATGGTCTCCCAACACCCCCTCAGCCTTATCTGGGATATTCTCAATATCTCTACACCCCAGTTTGATTCTGACCGACTCAGGTCTGTTAACAGTAGATTTATCAATGTCTAATGTGACACCCACCAAAGATACAACATATGCTATATTTTTTTCATGTCTTTTTTCCAAAGGGATGTTGCTAACATTGACCCAAGCAATGTTAAGTACACCCTTGGCACCCACAGATTCAGAGCATTTTTTAAGACTCACTACAGCCCCACAACTTTTAATATTCATAGTTTCAGCAAAACAAGCCTTGTCAACATCCCTAGGTGAAGGAAATCTCATGACAAAAGTATTAAGCCCAATCGATCTAGCCGAGCATTTCCAGTTTATATTAATGTAGGCATAAAAGAATTCCTCTAACTGTCTTGCACTAGCCTGCCCCTCAATCATAGTGATCACAATATATCTGTTCCTATCAGTGTTCTGCTTAGATGTACTAGAATCATGGATATAGAAAAATCCATTTCCCTTAGCTTGAAATCCACACATAGGAGCCACACATTCCCAAGGAAGAACAATATTGCAAATAGGAACAAGATGCCCAGTTAGACCACATCTACCGCAAACAGCTTGTCGACAGCACATGGGGACATGCCCAGGTTCTTTGCAAGTAACGCAAACCTCAGCGCCACCCACTAGTGGGGTGGCATTCCTTCTTCCTTGAGTCGGTTGACGGCGATCTTGTTACGGGCGTGCATCCTGTTGGAGACGACGCTGACCAAAATCCCCCGCGGTCGCCTTGCCTTGGTTGTTGTCGCCCCATCTTCTGACCCGACGGCCGTCACTCTGCGTCTCCATGGCCGCGGCCTCCCACCTTGCCCGATCTGACATCCCGCACCCATGATCCATGTTGGTGGATACCTGGCCGCCCTCCTCGATGTCGCGTATCCACACCATGGTGCGGCTGGCTCCACTGCCACCGCGTCTGACGACCCGCCCGAAACGACCGGCGCCCCGGCCGGCCCGGCCCGTCCCGAAGCCATCCAGTCGGTGGCCGCGGTTCTTCACTCCTCGATCCGCCATGGGTGCGGGCGAACTCACTCTTGGTGGAGATGTAGTGACCTGGGCGAAGGATCTGTGGTCTCCCCCCGCTTTCCCCTCCCACCAGCCGAACGACGGGGAAACCCTAGGCGTCAAAACCCTAGGCGCCTCCCAGAAGTGGAGGAGGAGGAGATCGAGATCTGGAACGGAATGCGGTGGGGGCGAGGGAGGTTTTATCCTCTCCGTAACCCTAGCCGTGTGCCCTGTAGCCGGCGCCCCCACCTGGCCCGGGCTCGCCCCACCATCTGGTCCCGCCATGACGCGCGTGTCGGGTGCAGGCCCGAGTACCCCAGGGTCCGAGGTCCGCTGCGGTACACGGAATGTGTGCCAAGCGGTACACGAACGTGCCCCACAGCCACCGTCTCCGACGCGTCGGCGTCAGCTCGTGTCGCCGGCGTCGAAGATCGGCGGCCATGGTCGGCATGGGGGAGGGAGAGGATAGGGCAGTGTATGGAAACAACCGGGACTACTAAAGGGAGATAAAGCCATATTCTTCGCCGATGTGGAAGGATAGGCTACACTGAGTAGTTAGGAGTAGATTGCAAGGATGGAGATGGTGTTCGTGTTCATGTATATATATAACATGTTACACTAATGTGGAGGAGCTCTTTATCAGATTACCTTCTTTACAATATAGTATGCACACTCGTGCATATTCAAGAAAAATACTTTTTGGGGCCAATTAGAAAATTAAATTTTAAGAAAAGATCAAATAAGGAATTCTCTCATTAATATTGTTCAAGAAATCTTCCGATTCAGCGATTTATCGTCCGATTTATCGCTACTCCTGGGACAACCGATAAGATTATGCCTTATCTTCATCATTTATCGTTTTCGCCAATTTATCGCTTTGACAAGCGATTTATCGGGAATCTACGGATAAATCGGGCCTATTCGTCACACTTGGTTTTCAAGAACTATGCTTATTTGTGTTTTGTGGACCTTGTTATACAATATGTAATGTTTTTCTATTTTGTTTGTCATTATATCAGGATTCAAAGGCTAGGATTCAATGTAACACTTCTGTCCAATATTGTTTTGGTGTTGAATATAGCATATTTTAGTGTTGGGAACTTGGGATCTGAAAAGAATGGCCGATTAATAATCGACCGATAAAATCGACTAATCGGCCGATTTCCGATTAATCTCTAATCCCCAGCTGACCAAGACGATAACGATAAACAATATCCTCAACATTGCTCATTATACACATCGTAGCGGTAGCAAGAGAGAATAGCCCCCTAGCACAAGCAGTAGCAGTAGCTGCGCAGGCATTACAGTGAATCCATCACTCCATCACTCCACAGAGAGAGATGAATCGAAGACGCCATCGGTGTCATTACCGGGCTCCAACATTTTCCATCCTGGAAAAAGAGAGGCACTAGAGCGATACAATGTGTTCACTGTTGGGTAGCGAGGCACGACTCACCGTGACAGTGAGGCCGAGCATCTCCTGACTCACTCGCACCTGGATCCTGTCGCACATGGGCACTGGCTGGCGGCGACGGCGTTGGATCCTGTCGCACATGGGCACTGGCTGGCGGCTGGTGGCCACGGCGCACAGATCAACACAGATCAACAGCGGAGGGGCTTGCCCTCCACGTCTTGGGTTCGCCGCTGGCTGAACTGCCTCCACAAAAATGTCCCGTTAGCGACACAGCACCGGAGGCCGTAGCAGTGGCCGGGAGGGCGACGGGTCATCGCCATCGGTTGCCGAGAAGCGAGAGCGACATAGGAACCGTGGGATTTTCTGCGGGTCGTTAGAGCATCTCTCGGACAATCCCTGTTGTCAACTTGAAAAAAAAAATCCCCTGTTATAAAAAAACGCCTCGCCATGGACGTCCTTATAATGGTGCATGGTGGTGGCTTAAGGTGGGAAGATGTGTCACCCGTCTTCTAGGCCACTCCTGACTGGTGTGAAGTACTAGCTGACGCGACTAGCAGAACATTCATTTGCAAGGCAATGATTGAAGGACCCCTCCTTATCCGGAGTGAAAACTCTTGCCCTGGCATTAATTGGTCGAACTGCGATCCATCGCTCTCTTCGTGCAAGTAGGGCTGACCAAAAGTTCGAAGCTCGCAAGCTTAATGAGCGCTCGTTGAGTTCGTAGCTAGCTTCTTAATGAACAGAGTGAATAATCGATTTCAGCTCGTTAAGTTTAACGAGCTTAACTAATGAGATAACGAGTTTCACGACTAGCTCGTTAAATTCGTTAGTAACAACACAACACTCAATTTAATCTACATAGGATACAACAAACTAGTGCATTTCCTTTTGTAATCACCATCTTCCTTCCTAAAAACCAAATCTACACGCTTATCGTGTAGCCCGCAACACATCAAAATCTACACGCTTTGAACGTACAGAGCCGAGCAGGGCTTTCTGCTCGTTAATCTTAACGAGTTTAATGAGACGAGTCTTAAAGAGCACGAGGTTAACGAGTACGAGCTTAACGAGCCGAACAGCTCGTTAATCCACCCCTATATGCAATACACCTCGCAATTTTTGACCATGAAAAAATATTGTCGAAACACGGTGATATGGGATCTCGTATTGAAATCCTTGTCGCAAGGGATTTAAGGGCGAAAACAATTTTTTTTCAATTGGATTTCCCATTTAAGAGAAAAAAATAAAGTTTGAAAAACACAAAAGATTCCCGCTGACATCATCTATTTTCATCCCAGTTTACATGCATGATGAAAGAAAACAAAAAGATTGATGTTTCACAATGGGTAGTTAGAAGGGTGTTCGGCCCGACCTACTACAGCTCACACGTGTGAACTTAACAAGGTCCAAATTTTTAGACATCAATGATGTTCATGTACTACACAAGGAGTCTGGAAATTTTCATGCTATTTTGCCATCTCAGCAGATTGTACCCAAAAAAACAGCTTCGAATAGTTCTTTTTCAAAGTTTCACACACACCTAAAATTATTATTTTTTCACAAGCTCCTAAAATGTCAAACACCATGACATTTTTGATTATCTTGGATGCCTATTTTTTTAACAATTTTGTGTTTTTTTTCTCATTTACTATTCATAACTGGTGTAGATGATCCCTTGTGGAGAATAGCCTCTCTTCTTCTATCCTCCTCTTTTTGTAAAAAAATACTCCCTCCGTCTAGTGTCAAAAAAGTCTTACATTACCATATGACACATGTGGTAAGCAATCCAAACAATTAAAAAAAAACGTCTTACATTATGGAACGAAGGGAGTAGCAGATAAATTTGATACGACAATGCCACATGCGCGTGGGGTCCGAACTATCGAATGCTGTTGTCTCCTTCCTTAAAAAAGAAAAACAAAGAATTCTGTTGTCGCCGAGCGACAGAACGGGTAGATACATTTCGAATCTATGTATTCACGACCATAACGCTGACTTCTCTCCTTTGTTGGTAAATTTTATATAGTACTCCCTCCCTTCCAAAATAAATGATTTAAAAATGACTCAACTTTGTACTAACTTTAGTATAAAGTTGAGTTATTTTTGAGTCACTTATTTTGAGATAGAGGGAGTACTTTCTTCGTTTCTAAATATTTGTCTTTATATAGATTTCAACAAGCGACTACATATGAAGCAAAATAAGTGAATCTACAATCTAGAATATGCCTACATACATCTATATGTTATAGTTTATTTAAAATATTTAGAAAGACAAATATTTAGAAACAGAGAAAATACGAATTTATGTTTGCACGGTCCTAAAAGAACAATGGAGACAAGTCAGCGTTATGCCCGTGAATCCGTGGAATACATTGTTCTTTTTCCACCATACAATATTGCAGCCCTACATGTGCATATATAAATATAGACGCATGGGTCCTGAGTCCTGACTCCAAACCACGGACCTGGACTTCTATCTCCAAACCCTACAAGGACCTGACCTCCTAAGAGCATCTATGACCTAGCCTTCCGAACCGGCCTCAAACGTCTGGCCGTCCGCCCGATCAATTTTTCTTAAAATTTAAAAAAAATTAGAAAAAAAGGATTACCTCGGCCTCTGTATCTGAGCGTTGCATGCAATCATTTTATTAATTATTCACAAAGACTTTATAAAGTAGTACATCAGTTTATCCAAAGTCATCATCTTAGCAACAACTGTCGTTATTCCTAACCACGTGATGAAGGGTACTGATAGTCTGAGCCTAATGTCAAATAGACAATGCACCAAAGCCTAACATCTAAAATCGGAGGCCCCAACCGAGCCACATACTAGGTTTGGGGTACAAACCGTCCGATGCACTTCATATGTCGTCGCCGCCATTTTCCACCAATCCATCTTCAGAGCAAAATTTAACACACCAACCTTGCCGGCCCTCTCTGCCATAGACTCTATCATGATGCCAGACAGCGTCCTCCTCCTACGCGAGTCCATCTCCACGCATTGGACACCGAGTCTCCACTGCGCCACGCCGCCGAGATCCGTCGCCATCAATGAGTAAGATGAAGCACCGCTCCACCAAAGAAGCCGTCCACTGGTCCCTCGAGTCCATATACACCTCAAGGAATGACGCTACCAAGAGGGAAACAACACCAGAGCGCCACCGTCATCCAATCTACTGATCTAGGGATTCCCCCGAAGGTAGCGGATAGAGGTCTGGAGCTTCTCCACGGAGATGCCTTCAAGAAGGTAACGACACAAAGGAGTGCCGCCATCGCTGGTCTTGGCAACAAGCCGAGAACGAGATTTACACCCGGATTCGCTCGACGAACCTCCATCTCGCATCGTGCCCACGGACCACCACTAATCTAAGCCGCCGCGGAGCGAGAAAGCCACTCAGGCCAGATCAGGTCTGACCGGAGGGCCAACCACACCCGCAGCTGACCATCCCACCAAAGCTCTCCATGCCGCCGCCGATCCGGGGTGTCGTAGCGCCGCGGCCAGATGCAGCAGCTCTACCACTAGTCATCAGCCGCTGCTCGCCGCTGGGGGCGAGCCACCGCCGCGGAGGCTTGGATCTGGGGGCGCACTTCCGCTCGCCCGGGTGCCCCACGCCACCCTCACGCGCGAGAAGGAGATAATACTCCTCTGCTACCGCCGTCAGCCGCCCGGGTGGCTTCCTCCAGCGACGGCGGAGGGGAGGGATGGGATGGGGTGTGACTGGCGGCTAAGCTTGGGGCCCCTCGTCCGCCCACCCGATCAATGACCGGTTACGATTTCTTGACCCTAACGGATGCCTCAAACGTCCGGGCTAATCGGTACCCCTCATATCCAGCCCAAATTTGGGGCGGGTATGGGATGGCCCGGGCACGTCCGGGCGCGTCCGCCTAACAATTCTGCCCCACTACTGACTCTACGGCTGTCCCACAACAAACTCATCCGGCTCATCGCTTAGAAACCGTAGCTCACTCACTCCGCTTTCTTGCTCCATCATCTCCTCTCCCCGCACCGATTCCGATCAAGTCCGGGGCAATGCCGAGCTCCGGCAGCCGCTCCGACTCCGAGATGGATCTAGACTATGAGCTTGCCCTCTGCATCGCCTTGGAGCGGTCCAAGGTGAACACTGGGGGCAGCTCCAGATCTGCAGCCTCACCGCAGAGGCAACTTCCCCGTTGGCGCAGCTCGGACGCAAGTGCTGGCCCCTCTCGGCCCGTGCGCAGCTCTGACAAGTTGCATGCGCAGTCCGCGCCTCCCCTACGCCGTCCCCTGCCCCCGCCGGCTGCTGCTCCCCCCACGTGGGCAGCGGTGGGTGCTTGTGGCGGCCCCTCTGGCCCGGACGTGCACGCCTGAATCAGAGGCGCGCGCCGCCCGTCACGTGCGCCAGCGGGAAAGGGAGAGGAGGGAGGCGGAGCAGTCCGTGCGCCCTCGTCGTGTGCTGCAGGCGGAGCCCGACGAGGATGCGTGGCTCCTCGAATGGGTCTACCGCCAGTCGCTTATGAGCACGGAGACGGACGCCCGGCGGCTCCGTCGGAAGAACATCAAGGCGCTCCGGATTGCCATTGAGCAGGCCGAGCGTGAGGCGGCGGAGGCAACGACGTAGGCGGCTCGGCTCTCGGAGCTCAAGCAGCAGCATGACAGGGACGTCCGATGGCTAAAACGGCTCGTCATCCTCTCCGACACCTCCGATCATGATGACGACGACGGCTCCTCGTCCAACGACTCGGACGATCCGCCACCAGCGGACAATGGCTATAGCTGCACTGGCGACCGTAAAGGCAAAGGGCCGGCGATGAAGTTGTGAATCTCCGCCGTTTCTGTCTTCAGTTTCAAGTTTTTAGTAATGTAGTTTAAATTTATCCGTCATTTATGTGAATTATGTGAACTTTGGTGATCGTTTGGACATCCGATCGTTGGTGATCTGTTGGTGATCGGAATGTGCATTTCTCTTTCCGATTCTATGTTTGTGTGATGATCTATATTTTTTTAATCTACGTTGCATGCTAGTATGGATACGAGGCACCGGATATGAGATATACATATGTGAACAACAGAATTTGAGAAGTGCCCGATCAATGTCCGCAGGCTTTTGAATGCCGGATTTGCAGGTCGAGGCTGTAGATGCTCTAATACTACTAGGACTCAAGCTAGTACGTACTGCCCGGGCAACACAATACTAGCCGGGCTACTATTCAAGCGAGGACTTTTCGAAGTGAAGCACGTCGTGCAAGCCAGCTCCAATGCTCACTACTGCACCATGTAGAACTATAGCTCACACAGACTAACAAATTAGACTACATTATCTCTAACAGTGGCAACGTCGAAGACGACCCTGACATTCTGCGCAGCAGGTTGGCAACGACATTTACAACGGCGTTCACGTTCTCGGCGCCTCAGGCATGGCTAGGCACACCAGTGGCGTCGCGCTGCTGAGGATCTCTGTGTGTTCTCTATCGGCAGCTCTAGGTCCACGCCGCCGTCCATGTGAATCTTCATGGCTGGCGCACGCACAACCACGGCAAAAGCAAATCGGCACCTTGCCGCTGATGACCTGCGGGACATGTGCACGAAATTCCTTACCGTCAACGCGATTTCGGTGGGTGCGGCCTAGTGGGGCGGAGGGAGGCTTGTTCATCTGCAAAGAAGACCCTCCAAGCAACTTATAGATGGTTGGGTTACGGTGTCCGAATCATTTTTGCCAACTTTTGACACTCAATAAAGACTCCTATCGGTCCGTGAAGTGGTAAGGACCTCTATTTTCTCTCTAAAGAAAAACAACTTGAGGAGGCTACGGTGGTGTTCACACATCCACTTGACCAGAGTGAATTGCAGAAAATATCGACATTGAAGGCTAGGTTGCAGGAACCACAATTCAACAGTTTTGTGCCAAAAAACACTAATTCCGAGCCTAATTTTTTGCAAAAGCCACTAGTTGACAGCTTAGACCATTTTGAGCATGATTATGACGGATGGGTCCCACAAATGATGATGTGGCGTAACGGTTCAGGTTAGACATCGTTAGCTCAGGGATTTTTTGGATTTACAGAACAATCCCTGTAGTTTTGCAGGGACAACCTTCATTCGAAAACAAAAAAAGCAATCAGGCGCAAGCAGGTCGGCAGAGCAGCAACACGCCGGCCATGAAGTCCTGCCGCCGGCGATGGGGCACACCATCGAAGGAACAAGCCGCCGCAGCAGCAATGGGTCAATGACCTCGTCTGGCTCGTGCGACGGGGCGGGCTCGAAGGTCGTGCGCCGACGGATAGGAGCGGCCACGGGCGTGCGCCGGCGGACAGGGACGTCGCCTGGTCATGCGCCAGTGGACAGGGGCGGCCCCGGGGTCGTGTGCCGGCAGAAACGGGCGGCCCATCTATCGTGATGCAGGTGGGACGGCGCCAGAGACGGACGGGCATGGGGCGGCGCAGGGAAGGGACCCGCTGCTAAAGTGGCGCATCCGCAATGGCGCCTGGCAGCCGATCTCCCCCTCCGCCCTGCCATTGATGCCGTCGGCCGGTGCTTGGCGAAGGTGACAGATCCAGCTTGGAGACGGCGGCAGGTCGGGGATGGAGGGGCGGCGGCGTGAGCAGGACCTGCCACCGAAGGCGGGGGGAGTGGATAGG
>LR738713.1:831435107-831514809 GCA_902687465.1 Secale cereale
GGGGGGAGTGAGCGTGGGGAGAGGGGTGGGTGGATTTTTTGTTTTTTAAGGAGTTTTTGGCAAAAAAAAATCTAACGCCGTTTATCCCAAACCGTTACGCCACGTCAACAAAAGTGAGTTCCACTTGTCATAATCGTCATCAAATGGGCCAAAGCAGTTAACTAGTGTTTTTTCCAAAAACAAAATAGGCTCGGAATTAGTGGTTTTTGGCACAAAACCGTAGAATTGTGGTTCCTGCAACACTAGCCTTCAATGTCGATGTTTTCTGCAATTCACTCACTTGACCAATAAAAATTAATCACGTGGTCCTTCTTCTCTCTCTCCCCTCTCTCTTCTCTCCCTCCTCTCAATCGCACATGACACACATATCCAACCAAAAGCAACCATATGCATGGCCTCCCTCTCCCCTTTCTCCTCCTAACCAGATAAATTAAGACTAACATGTCATAAGCGTTGGATGTCTCCCTCCCACATCATGCATGTGGATCATGTCTGAACCGGTCTGAGAAAATTTGTGATCTCTATTTTGGGGGATTGCATTGGGGATGCCCTTACATTTACTTGGTCAACGGGGTGGCGGCCGGACTGTGGTAGCCGGGAGCCAATTGTCTCTCTTATTTTTATGAGAAGGACTACGGCCGAAGGGGCGGGGTGTTGTTTTAGGGGTAAAAATTCAGATATCAGATTTATATTAAATGTTCGGTTTTATGAATTTGGTAGATAATGCTAAGTACCGTAAAAACAATTTTTTCTCTCAAATATGCGTCTTTAATATAAAATGATTACAATTAGTATTTGAAGATATTGGTTGTAATAATATCTTATATCATGGAAAGGCGGGACTAATTTAGGTTGGCTAGAAACTAATTTAGCTAGTAATATAACGCATCTGAAGGCAAGTTTGTTCATGCGGCAAATAGTTGTTCGGATACAATGAAAGTCATTCCCTATTTAATCTTTTTATATGAGTGTAATACTTGGTCATGTTAGATTCCATAAAAAGTTATGGTTTTTTTCTTGACTTTTTGAATTACTAAAATATATTTTTATAGGGGGTACGTGGCACCTGAGTACTCCTATATATTTTGGATATGCATGTTACTAATGTAAATTACTTTCCACTGTAATCAGCCTTAGTAGCAATCTGCTAGAGATGCCCTACAAGCAAAAAGACAAAAGAGGAAATGTTGATCATGACAAACCTAACCATACGGCAAGGATGCGGGTGTCACGCGGCACCGGGCCCCGTCGCAGTATTGCGATGCCGATCAAAGATCGGATCTAGTGAACAGTACAGCAATGAAATGCGCGTGGCTTTCCAAGCAGGGCGCAGGAGGTCCAGTGAAAATCAGAAAAAAGCACGGCGCAGGAGCTCACAGTTTTGGTAAACAATGCTGTACGGCCGGGACGTTGATTGCAATAATTGCTTTCTTACAGAGGAGATTCAGTGATTTACCTGCCGCTGGCTCTCCTCCTACTACGAGTACTAAATTCGATTACTGCAGCACGGCGCAGGTCGAGAGATTTACCTGTCGGCACCCCAAACAAAACACGCAACCGGACAAAAGCTTCTTGAAAGCAAAAATAGAAAAGACGAGATTTCCTTTCGCGGGGTGTCCCAGATATTTGCAAGTTGGCGCCTCAAAACAGGACACGTAACCCGACAAAGCCTTGAAAACGTAAGTTGTGCGGGAAAGCGTGACCACAATCTGCTCACGTCAAACAGCGCCGGAAACAGTTAGTTCTGCTGTATTTGGCAAACACAAAAGCAGGGACCATGTACGAGCACCCAGTGCCACATTTATTTGCATGTGCAGCCGTTCTTGTAGCACCTCTGATTTTATGTTCCTGGATGGCATCAGCCACAGTGTTTTTCACCTTTTTTTCCTCACATAATGCGTTACTATCTGAAATCTGAAACTACATCATGGATTTTGTGCGGGAGAGTTAACGTAATCTTGATTTCAAACATAATTACTGTCGATCAGCAATTAAATGTAATTGCTTTGTCTTACATATATAATCAAAAGCTCTAAATTATCCTTTACTCCATATGTCCACAATTACATGACACACTTGTATTTCAATGCTTTGACCACGGATTTGTCAAAAAAATTGAATTCCCTCAGTAGAGCAATAAGATGTTTTAGGTCACTATAATGTCTTACATTGGTTTACGAAGAGAGCAAATGATAGGTCCCAAAACATATACATTGAATTCATTTTGAATAAAGATTTTGATATCATTACACACAACTTATCACTACTAGAATCTGGCTTTGTCTCGAGTTCCAGTACTTCGCCGAGTTCATTTTATCGAGAGGTATTGGTAACACAGTTAGTTTATGGCAGGATTATTGGTGCACTCAGCCAATAATGAGCATGATGGCTCAACTTTTCTCATATACAAAAAATGAACACATCACTCTGGAGGCTGCCAACAACCTGGATGACTCTAATTTTTATGAGATGTTTCATCTCCCTATGTCCAGCATTGTTGTTCAACGGAGTACTCAACTAAGAACCCTGATTAATGACAGAGGGAACCAGACAGAGATGGACTCATGAAATTTCACTGGGGTGGCTCCAACTACTCTAACAAACGGATATACCTAGAATATATTGGGAACCCTGCTGATGCCCCCAAACCATTTCAGTGGATATGGAAGTCATGCACATTAGCTAAGCAAAAGTTTTTCTTCTAGCTACTAGTACAGGATAGGTTAAATACTAGAGATTTGCTTACAAGGAAAAATTTACATATTGAGTCCGCTAGATGTGTGCTATGTGATGATGAACCAAAGGAATACCTTACTTATTTGTTCTTTAGTTGTGATTTCAGCCAGAACTTCTGAATGGCCATTGGATTTCAATGGAATACTGACTATGAGCTCTTAGATCTGCTCATGGAGGGCAAGAGACACAATCATGTTGTATGTTACAAGGAGTGCCTCATTGCAGGTTATTGGAGTATTTGGAAGCATAGAGACAGCATCATATTTGATCACAAACCCAAAAATATGCAGTACTGCATCAGTACATTCAAGGAGCACTTTGAGATGATTATCAAAAAAGCCAAACATAGTTTGAAGGAAGTGATGCAGAGTTTGTTGGACTACTTGTAGATTATATTCACTTATCATGTTAAACATTGTACAGTGATGTAACTTGTTTTACCATATTAATGAAAATCAGAGTTATAGTGGGGGCCTTCCCCACTGTGTTTGCTCAAAAAAAGAAGAACTCGGCAAACTTCTATGTGTCGAGTTTAAAATAATTTTACATAACATAAAATAATTTTTACGGTGATTATATATTTTATTACATTCTCTTTTTACGTCTGAAATAAGACAAAATTTGTCGAATATAAAATTACGGTGCATTCATGCTAGAATAGAGGGGATGAAGAATAACTGTTCCTCATTCATGGTGATAAATATATATAAATGTGCGTGTGTGCGTGTGTGCGTGCGTGCGTGCGTGCGTGCGTGCGTGTGTGTGTGTGTGTGCGTGCGTGCGTGCGTGCGTGCGTGCGTGCGTGTGTGTGATCGGTTATTTGTTACCAAATTGATACGAATAGTTAGTGTGTAGCAGATGCTAGATTCAAGTGGATAGATCCAGAGTGAATCTAGACTGTTTTTCTTCCACCCAATGATGTAATTAATCATCATATCATAATAACAATTCATCATCATCATCATCATCATAATAACAAGGTCTCCTGCTCATCATCATAGTCACATAATAACTCATCATTCTAGCACATTCTAGCACATAGGTCATCATCATCATCATAATAATAACAACTCATCATCATCATCATCATAGTCATAACCAACACTAGCTAATTATTCTTAGCACAAGAGGAGTACTATCTAGGACCCGCTACTCTCTCTAAGGTAAAATATCATAAAACAAGATAGTGCCTGAATCTCCATTATGGAGAATAGAGATCGACCTGTCTCCAATTTGTGGGTTGCGCACTGATGTCTACTACACGGCTTATTCTTGTAGACTCGTGTTGGGCCTCCAAGTGGAGAGTTTTGTAGAACAGTAGCAAATTTCTCTCATGTGGATGATCACAAGTTTTTTCAATCCGTGGGAGGCGTAGGATGAAGATGTTCTCGCTCAAACAACCCTGCAATCAATACAAGAAATATCTTGTGTCCCCAACACACCAAATACAATGGTAAATTGTATAGGTGCACTAGTTTGGCAAAGAGATGGTGATACACGTGCAGTATGGATAGTAGATATATGTTTTCATAATCTGGAAATATAAAAACGGCAAGGTAGCAAGTGATAAAATGGAGCACAGATGGTATTGCAATGCCTGAAATCAAGGCCTATGGTTCATACTTTCACTTGTGCAATCTCTCAACAATGCTAACATAATTGAACCTCTCAACAAAGAACCACTCCAAAGTTCTTATCAATAGCGGAGAACATAAAAAGAAATTGTTATAGGTAGCAAACCATCTCAAAGTTATCCTTTCTGATCTATCTTTTGAGCTATTCCTATAAGTGTCACAAAAGCCCAAGAGTTCATACTAAAATAACACCATATGATACGCATCAATCAAATCTAATGTCAGCTAGATACTCCAATGTCACCCAAGTATCCGTGAGTCAATTATACCATATGCATCAAACAACTTCAGATTCATGATATTCAATCCAACACAAAGAACTTCAAAGAGTACCCCCAATGTTTCTATCGGAGAAAGTGGGAGGAAAACCCCTATGCCTAGATTACCCCAATGTCACAGCGGGAATCCGCAAGTTGAGTGCCAAAACATATATCATGTGAATCAATAAAACACCCCATTTTCGCCACGGGTATCCACATGCAAGACATACATCAAGTGTTCTCAAATCCAAAATATCCAATCCGATAATAGTGAAACCTCAAAGGGAAAGTCTCAGTTCATCACAAGAAGATAGAGAGGGAAGAACACCATATGATCCAACTATATTAACAAAGCTTGCGGTACATCAAGATTGTGCCAAATCAAGACCACGAGAGAGAGAGAGAGAGAGAGAGAGAGAGAGGGAGAGAGAGAGACATAGAGAGAGAGACATAGAGAGAGAAACAAATAGCTACTAGTACATACCCTCAGCCTTGGTGGTGAAGTACTCACAAATCACCATGAGAATATAGAGGAGAAGTTGGTGGTGATGGTGATGCAGGAGATGTCCCCGGCGACGTTCCGACGCCACCGGAGGAGGGGCTGGGGGCCCTCTTTCTTCTGCTTCCTTGGTTCTCCGGGGGATCTCTCTATTGTCTTCTATTTCTAGCTACTATTTTTCTGGACGAAAACCATTTCTTATATTTCCGGATATCCGTAACTCTGATTGGGCTCAAATTTTGAGGGGATATTTTATCGAAAAAGTATATTTCTTGGGTCGAAAGAAGAGATCCAACCAACCTAAACGAGGTGCCACAAAGGTATATCGACGCGACCAGGGGGTAGGTCGTGCCCTGTTGTTTTGTGGGGGGCTCAAGCGTTTATTCTCCCTCCCAAAAATCACATATATTTCATAAAAAATCTCCGCAAATTTTTATCACGTTTGGACTTCATTTTGTATGGATTTTCTATGAAACAAAAAACATGCAAAAAATAGGTAAATGATAAAATAAATAATTTATGAAGTGTGAATGTTATCATAGTGCATAGGTTTGATCAATGATACTTTCAATCACTTTTCCTAGCATAATAAGAACAACTCTTTCTCATAAAAACTCAGCATGATAAAGTAGCAACCAATTTACATGTTATGGTTCAAACAATGCATTCTCTTGAAACTTGACAACATATGTTCATAGTCAACAAACAATTAAAATTCATATTGTTTCTTACAAAGTCTAAGCTCGACATACTCAATTATCATATAGTCTTCTATGATTGATAATACTCAAAGCATATTTTTTAGAACAAATAGCATCCATATCGAACACATAGAAAGATAGGGGCTTAATATTTCGCCTCCCAACTTACTTATCATAGAGATAATTGTCAACAATAATAATACATGCTCAAATATATTTGAAAGGTTGTATGTGTCTGGATCTTGCGCCACCACATTATGCTTGCCAACTAGAGAATAGGTTAGAATAAGAAATTTACTCAAAAAAATAACAGGAAAAGCAAAAGATAAGCCCCTCACAGAGGGGGAGCATGGGTTTGCAGAGGTGCCAGAGCTCATTGCTTACAACAGAGATTCATACATTTTGAGGGTGTGTCTTTCCTGTCAATGTCACGACTAAGGTATTCAATATCTTCTGTGCTAAACACCTTATTGGTGGTCACCATGAAGAAATGGAAAGTTTAACTCCCCCTCAACCATTGAAACACAAGCCATGGCTAGTCGAATTCATGGGTGCCTCCAAACTTTCAACTTTCTAGGGGGGGGCTTTGTTTTGTTTCTCTTTTTTTATTATTGACGGGATTGGGCATCCCTTATACTAGCCTCTCTCATGCAAGTACTAGTAATAACACCCATCATGAGAATAATCCAGTTAGCATGGAAGATACTAACCGTCCCGTCGCTCCATGAGCGGTACGGGCACACAAAACAGATGTTTATTTGAAGGTTTTAAAGATGGCAAATGCAAATTTACTTGGAACGGCGGGGTAATATTTTATATAGGTAGATATGGTGGACACCCATGGAAGAAACTTGTCTCAAGGGTTTTGGATGCACAAGAAGTATTCCTGCTTAGCACAAATATTTTGGCTAGCAAAAGATTCTAAACAAGCACCACATGTTGGAGGATCCATAACAATATAACTCCGATGCAAATATACCCAAACATAACTCATTACATTGTCTTCCTTGTCCAACTTCAACTAATTTGCTCAAGTTTGAAAATAATTAATGGCAATTCATGCTCATAAAATGTGTCCAAGATAATATATATATGTATGTGAAAGTTCTCTTCCATATAATAATGATTCATGAATTTCTTGTGTGCCCAATATTGTGATTGTCAAATTTAAATAAAATTTGCTTGCCAAACCCAATGTGAAACTACTTCTAGGCATGGTACAAGCATAAAAAGCACATATAATTTCAACTTTTTGATATTTAATTAATTCAACAATTTAATCGTAGGATATAAGTAGAGCACAATAGAAAATGGCAAAGTACTCCAAAAAGATATAAGTGAAGATCAAATAAGTAGTTAACTAATTAAGTAGCTATGTGGGGACTCTCTCTCATTTAGACCCTTGAGATCTAAGTATTCTATTCAAACTGTAAGCAAAATGGAAATAAAGTACACACCAAGGATAGCATACATCATGTGAACAAGTAAAAACTTAGGCTTAAGCGGAACTAACCGATAGTTGTTGAGGAAGAAAGGTGGGATGCCTAGCGGGGCATCCCCAAGCTTAGATGCTTGAGACTTCTTGAAATATTAACTTGGGATGCCTTAGGGATCCCCAAGATTGAGTTCTTGTGTCTCCTTAATTCCTCTCATATCAAGATTTCCCTAAATCTTAAAAACTTCATCCACACAAAACTCAACAACAATTCATGAGATACGTTAGTATAAATCAATGCAAAATCTTATCCTTCACCAGTGTAACAAATCACTAAAATTCTTATTCAACATTTCATACTAAATGTGTGTGCATATTTGATATGTACATTTTGCATCACATTTTTATGTTGATATTATTGCATTATGGACTATTATTATACTTTATGATGCACTACTTATGGCTTTTCTATCTTATTTTGCAAGATCCACATGAAGAGGAAGAATACCGGTAGCTGGAATTCTGGACCGGAAAGGATTAAATCTGAAATCCCTATTCCGCAGAACTACAAATGTCCTGAAACTTCACGACGAATTTCTTTTGGAATATATGAAAAATATTGGGCGAAGAAATACCAGTAGGGTCCCACCAGGTGGACAACAGCCTCGGGGCGCGCCCGCTAAGCTTGTGGGCCCCCTGGCCAGCCTCCGGTGCCCATCTTCTGCTATATGAAAGGTTTTGACCTAGAAAAAATAGAGATAGGACTTTCGGAACGAGGCATCGCCGTCTCGAGGTGGAACATGGGCAGAAGCATTCTAGGTCTCCGGCAGAGCGATTCCATCGGGGAAACTTCCTTCCAAAAGGGGGAAATCGAAGCCATCGTCATCACCAATGATCCTCTCATCATGGGAGGACCAATCTTCATCAACATCTTCACCAGCACCATCCCATCTCAAACCCTCACTATAAAAAAAACACATCCGTGACATTATGGGCCGAACAACTTTTTTTATGTCATGGTTATGACACTTCTATGATGATAATTGTGACAAAAACATGTATCATCATCGATGTGGTGGGCTCCTACTTCTATGACAAAATATCATGACAGAAAATGGGATTTTCGTCCTTAGCGGGCCGGAGACACACCTGCATGACATTCTTTCGGCCGTCCATGACGGTATAAATCGTGGTAGAAGCAAGGGTGAGGAAAATTTTGAGGGGGTTCCTAGTTACGGTGGGTGGTCGGGGCAGACCGATGCGGTGTGGTTTGCGTGTTTCTCTCTCATACACGTGCGTGGTGCCACCCGTGTTCGCTAGCTACTACTGAACCCGAATGAGGCGTTCGCTTACTGAACCCGAGCGATCGCACCGCTACGTATTGAAGCCGATCGATCGATCCCTTCGCTGCTAACTGAACCCGACCGACTCCTTCGCTCCTAACTGAACCCAATCGATCGATCGCTGCTACTGCTTACTGAAGCCGTTCGAACCTACCTCTTGATGAACAGTGACCGTTGGGGTTGGTTGAACGATTCAAGACGTGGTGAGTCTAGCCGGTTGGTTGGGGTTGGTTGACCAGTTCCCGATGGGGGTTGGATGAACAGGACCGTGTAGTAGTAGGTCGTTGTTGCTAGATGAACAGGACCCCGAGGAGGTCGCCACACCCGAGCCGGTTGGGGGTGGATGAACAGGACCCCGTGGAGGGCTGGTTGAACAGTACCCGGTGGAGGCTTGATGAACAATAGCCCGTTGTTGAACAGTAGCTACTGGAGGCAGGAGGAAGCCGCGATGGATGAACAGTAGCAGCTGGGGAAGGGAGGAAGTCGACAGTGGATGACCAGTAGCTCGTGGTGGCTGGAGCGAGTGAAAGTGCAACTATCCCTAGGTGGTTTTGGTAATTCCTAACAACATATAGCTCATTGAACTAATGCTCTTTCAAGATGATCATTTCAGAAAGTTCAATGATTGGCATGGCATGGCTTAGGAATGTGGACCCCTCAAAATACTAAGGACACATATTGGCTCAAGCTCAAGACTCTACATTTTCTATTTTAGTGATCCAAGATCACATTGAGTCCATAGGAAAGCCAATACTATTAAAAGGGGATGAGGTGCTGCTTAATGGGTTTCTTGCTCTAAGTGCTTAGTGATATGCTCCAAAACCCTCAACCACTTCCTCACATCCGCATATGTCCCAAACCAAAGTCAAACTCAGACCCACCGAAAAGTTCTATCCGGCACCATCGAGTTCATTTGACATAGCCACTGCCACAAAACCCTAATAATTTCGGTCTCACCGAAAGGGATCTCGGTCTCACCGAGATGGAATTGCAAACTCTCTGTTTCCCTTCGTAACATTTTGGTCCAACCGAGATGAGCGATCGGTCCGACCGAGTTCGCAAAGCAAACTCTCTGTTTCCCTTTTGTAACATTTCGGTCTCACCGATATTAGCAAATCGGTCCCACCGAGTTTGCTTGACCAACTCTCTGGTTAGTCTATTACCAAAATCGGTCCTACCGACACTACAAGAGATCATTTGAACAAACTATGCCATGAATGTGGCCATAGGATTGATCATTTGGCTTGAAAGCCATGAATCTTCACGCATGATAGCTCATTTCCAAGAACACTTTTTTAAAAGAATTGATGTATTACAAGTTTATTATTTTTCCTGGAAACTTGGTCATATATAATGACACAATGTGAAGGTTTTCCTATTTTTTGAATTGTTTTTGAATTTTTTATGCCCGTTTCAAAATGCAGTCAAAACGGCGGGAATGACCGTTCCTAGCTAGTGGTTGAATCTTGGTATTTTTTTTGGTGTTTCTTTAATTAAATAGATACTTATGTACCTAGAAATGGTTTTTGTAAAAAATTAAGAGCAAACTACAAGGCAACTGCAGTTCAAATTTGACCCACTTCCATCTGAATCGGCAGAAATTTGTCTTTTTCACGAGAGATGGATTAAACCTTTTTACACCCAACCATTTGGTCAATTGTGCATTAAATGTGTCCTAGTATTTTAGAAAATTGATTTGGTGCAATTTTGCAACAATTATTTGGGAAGTCCTTCACAAAAAAACCTCCTTTTGGGCACTCAAAAAATGGAAAATGATTTTTTCGTCCAAAACAATAGTGCACTCTATTGATTTATTTTTAACAAACTATAAGTTGTTAATATGTTGAATGTTTGCCCTGAATAAGAGAATAAAAACTATAAGAAAAACAACAGTTTTTTTACAGAACCTTAATTTTGATTGGTGTATACAACTATGGCATGGATCGATGACATGGCGAAGATCCGTCCATCCATACATCCATCCACCCGTCCATCCAATCCTCCCATCCCACGACCATAGCCAGATCCGCAGCCACCCCCCGACCCCACGACCTAACCTAACCTACCCATTCCTCCCCAACCCCACGACCTCTCCTCTCCTCTCCTCCACATCCGCCGCACCCACCCACCCACCGCCGCCGGCGACCTCCACTCCACCTGCGACCTCCACTCCACTGGCGACCTCCGCCCTCTCCCTCCTATCCTCTCCACCTGCCCTCACCTTCTACCCCAAGGCGAGCCCCTAGATTGAGGAGGCGGGCGCCGTCAGATCCACTCCACCATGGTCCCCTTCTTCGCCGACAAAGCCAGCGCCGCGGTCGAGCTCTAGTGCACCGCCTCCCACCCCTTCGACGACACCCAAGACGACGGCTCAGCCGCGGCTGCCGACACCGACGGTGCCGCGGGAGGGTATGCCTCCTTCGCGGACGCCGGGTACACTCATCCTTCGCCGACGCCGGCCCCAAGGAGGATGAGGTGGTGGACGAGGAGATTGTCGTGCACTCCAACGGAGGCGGGGTCCCCGTCCGCCACGTCTCCGGCGGGTAGGCCCCCTCGCATTTCTTCGCCGACTCGGACTTCGGGGGCGGGGACGACGACAGCCCCGTCCTGCCGCCGCCTGCCGAGATGGTGAGAACCGCCTCACTGATCCGTTTTCGCGTGTTGCTTTCCGATTGCTGGTCCTGACAGAGCTAGGGTTCCGGCACAAACTGAAATAATCAGTCATGCCGAAAGAGTGCTTATATAGTCTCTATTTCCTAAAGCACAAACTGAACTAATCACTTTGGCTCTAGCTATGAACCATTGTTCATTCATGTAGGGTTGATAGATAAAAGTGGTGTGCTTTACATCTCATTCTCTTAGACTCGCTGGGTTTTTGGACTAATGCTTGCTACTACAGATTTATGAACCAATCGATAATCAGGTTTCACTCATTCTGGTGCTCTTTTAGAAGTATATTTCTAGATACACTGCATAGCACATTCTCATGGAGAAACTTGCAGTTGTGAAATTCCTTCGATCGTCTTTTCTTGAGACATTTTCCATAAGATTTTCTGTCTGCACCTTCCCATATTGTTGTTTGTTAAGTGTCCAGCAGTGCCTGTGGGTTCTGAATTCTATGTAGTTTTTGTACAACCAACTGATTATCTGCACTTGTCTGCTTATCGATGTTGTTCTGTTCTAGTTCTGTCTCTACACTGTATTACTGCCATGCAACCTGATCCTGAAGCCACACCTTATTTTGTTTAAGTGCATATCTGATTTGGGGTCTCTCCATGATGCAAGATGAAATGGTGGAGTCATCGGAGGACGAGCCATGCTCAGGGGACACCGGTGCATCCGACGTCGGCATGCAAGAGCAGAGTTCCCGGTTGGCCGACCGCGAGCTCAGGGGAATGCTGCTCAACAAGTACAGCGGCTGCCTCAGCCACCTCCGGACTGAGTTCCTGAAGAAGAGGAAGAAAGTGAAGCTCCCCAAGGATGCTCGGCTTGCTCTCATGGACTGGTGGAACACACACTACAGCTGGCCTTACCCCACGGTACATGTTGTGCCTCGCGCCTTTCTTTCGGCAAATACATCTCCCACCCCTGCTGCATCAAACCTTGATCGACAATCGTCTAGAACTCTAAACTAGTTTGAACAAGCAATCGAGGCAGAAATGCCAATTTCTTATGTATGGCATACATGTTGAATGTTGTTAGATGATGATCTAACCATTTTTCTCATCACATAGTATGCATCGGCAATATAATTTGCAGCATTACTTAGGTATTGCTGTAGTCATTTTTAGAGTTCTCTTGTATGAGTAAAATGCTACGAGTAAGAGTAATGCTATGAGTAAATTCCGATTTCCTTGCTTTAGGCATAAGAATAAGCTGATAAGTACAGAATATTGATACTTTGCATGCTATGAGTAAAATGCTCTATTTTCTTTCGTCACCTTTCTTGTCTGAATGAGTATTTCATTTTAACTAGCTGGAGAATGAAAGCATTGTACTAGCTGAATTTGTCTTATCATTCTAAAGAACATGTTTATTTTTCTACAACGTCTACAAGAACTTAGGTAAAATGCTCTATTTTTTCTTGTGTCACCTTTCTTGTATGACTGAGTATATCATTTTAACTATCTGGGGAACAAAATTCATTGTATTAGCTGAATTTGTGTTATCATTCTAAAGAACTTGTCCTTTTTGTTGATGGTTTGTTCATAATATATTGGCTCTAGTGTTTTGATTCTTCTCTTCTGATTCATGTAACAGGGGGATGGCCGAAGGCATGATGATAGTTCTATTGTTGTTCTAGTGTAGCGAAGGTGGCCTAGTCGACTATGGCCGCCTAGTGAGTCGTGCATACGGTTTCATCTGCCTAGAGCAGGAGCCCACTTTGTGCTGATTGTCAATTCTCACTGTGATTATCCCTATATCTGCGTGATAGTGATTGTATTTGTATCTGTGTTATTACACTAGTAAAGCTTGTAACTGTGTCATGACAGAAGGAGCCCAGTATATTTGTGTGACTGGTTGATTATCGTTGTTGTTATTTGAAATATTACTTGTGTTTTTAGTATGTTCTTATTTAAATATGGTTATGTATTTCTGTCAAATTGTAATCCGAATAATATGATGCTGTCAAAAGGGTCCCACTTTAATAGAACCTGACAATTGGGATCCATCTGACTAGTGGACCCATTTAATAAAAAAAGAAATGAAATTGTCCAGACAAAAAGCCCACGACCCATGAAATAAAAAGGCTGCAATGTTGGGCTTGGTCCGTGAAGCTGGCAAAAAATTCATAGGAAAAAAACATTAAAAAGGCTGAATTATTGGGCTAGGCCCATGTAGAAAATCGAATTGGACCGGGCTGATTCTTGTGCCTCATCAGATTGCCACGTCGGATGCCTACGTGGCCTGGGGAGGCTGCTAGTGACCAAAACAAGACAGTAGGCATATTTTAGTCATAAACGTCTATGACCTTCTCACAGAGAAGGTCGTTAATTTCAGTTTACGACCCTCAGCTTTTGAACATCTGTTTTTAGTCACAAAAAGGTCACAAATGGAAAATAATGACCATTCAGTGACCAATAGTCAAGGTCACAAGTTGACATATTTCTTGTAGTGCGAGTTTGTGTAATCGGTCTCACCGAGATTACGTTATGCCCTAACCCTAATGAAATCGGTCCTACCGAGTTGATCATATCGGTCCCACCGAAATGCCTAACGGTCACATTATGAACTAAATCGGTCAGACTGAGTTTCATGATTCGGTCCCACTGAGTTTGGTAAATTGTGTGTAATGGTTAGATTTTGTGTGGAGGCTATATATACTCCTCCACCCACTCTTCATTCGTGAAGAGAGCCATCAGGACATACCTACACTTCCATTACTCACTGTTTTGAGAGAGAACCACCAACTCATGTGTTGAGACCAAGATATTCCATTCCTACCATATGAATCTTGATCTCTAGCCTTCCCCAAGTTGCTTTCCACTCAAATCATTTTTCCATCAAATCCAAATATGTGTGAGAGAGGGTTGAGTGTTGGGGAGACTATCATTTGAAGCACAAGAGCAAGGAGTTCATCATCGACACACCGTCTATTACCTTTTGGAGAGTGGTGTCTCCTAAATTGGTTAGGTGTCACTTGGGAGCCTCCGACAAGATTGTGGAGCTGTACCAAGGAGTTTGTATGGGCAAGGAGATCGCCTACTTCATGAAGATCTACCCTAGTGAGGCAAGTCCTTCGTGGGTGATGGCCATGGTGGGATAGACAAGGTTGCTTCTTCATGGATCCTTCATGGGTGGAGCCCTCCGTGGACTCGCGCAGCCGTTACCCTTCGTGGGTTGAAGTCTCCATCAACGTGGATGTACAATAGCACCATCTATCAGAACCACGCGTAAAAAAATCTTCGTGTCTACATTGTGTTTGCTCCCTCAAACTCCTCCCTTTAACTTCATATGCAATTGTTTTACATTCCGCTGCTATACTCTTAGAATTGCATGTGTTGGTTGATTACTTGACTTGTGCTAAGTTGCTAAAATCTGTCAAGAATTAAAATTGGGAAAGGGCTAGATTTTTATTTGGTCAAGTAGTCTAGTCACCCCCCCCCCTCTAGACATACTTTCGATCCTACAAGTGGTATCAGAGCTTTGGTCTCCATTTGCCTTGATTTCCATAGCTTTCGTGATCATAGCCTTGGTTTCACAACCTAGGAGAGTATGGCGTCTAGCGAGGGAAGTTACCACCGTAGAGGTCCTTACTTTGATGGTACAAATTTTGCTAGTTGGAAGCATAAGATGAAAATGCATATTCTTGGACATAAACCTGCCGTTTGGGCTATTGTATGTATTGGTTTGCAAGGTGAATTGTTTGATGGGAAGGAACCAAATCGTGAAGCTACCGTGGAAGAATTGAAGATTTTGCAATACAATGCTCAAGCTTGCGATATCCTCTTCAATGGATTGTGCCCCGAATAATTCAACAAAATCAGCCATCTTGAGAATGCAAAGGAAATTTGGGATACTTTGATTGATATGCACGAAGGTACCGACTCCATCAAGGAATCCAAGTTGGATGTGCTTCAAAGTCAACTTGAAAATTTCAAGATGAAGGATGGTGAAGGTGTCGCTGAAATGTACTCCAGGCTTGCTCTCATCACAAATGAGATTGCCGGCTTAGGAAGTGAAGAGATGACCAACAGATTCATCATCAAGAAGATCGTAAGAGCCTTGGATGGAAAATATGATACCGCGTGCACATTGATCCAAATGTTGCCCAATTACAAAGATCTCAAGCCAACGGAAGTCATTGGAGGAATTGTTGCTCATGAGATGTCACTCAAAGATAAAGAAGAGCTTCACAACAAGTCTAGTGGTGCTTATAAAGCCTCATGTGATGCTCCTACATCATCAAGTGAGAACCAAGTCTTTGATGAAGAATTGAGCTTAATGGTGAATAACTTCAACAAGTTCTACAAGAATAGAAGAAAAGAAAGAAGTTTCAAGTCAAGTTCCTACAATGACAAAAGATCTTCTAGTCGTGATCGAAATTTCTACAATTGTGGAAGACCCGGACACTACTCCAATGAGTGTACGGCTCCCCACAAAAGAAGAGAAGACTCACCTAAAAGGAGAAGTAGAAGAGAAGAATCACCACCAAAAGAGAGAAGGAGTAGAGATAATCGTTATGAACGAAGACCCTCTCGTAGAAGCAAGGATTCGGAAAGGAAGGACAAATCATCAAGGAGCTATACAAGACGAAGACATCAAGCTCATGTTGGTGAATGGGTATCCTGTTCCGACTCCGATAACCACTCCGAGAGAAGCTGTTACTCCGACTCCAAAGACACTCAAGATGAAGGTGTTGCTGGAATTGCTCTTGTGTCAACCAACTCCTACGATATATTTGACTCACCAAATGAAGGAATTGGAAGATGCTTCATGGCTAAAGGCCCTAAGGTATGACACCCCGAGTATCTTGATTTCAGTAGTGATTAAGATGACTTGCTAGGAGAAGATGATTTACTTGTTGGTAGCAATAGTGATGAAACGTATGATGAAAACTATGATGAAATTGCTATTAATCATGCTAATCAAGATAAAACGAATGACAATGATATGGAGAAGATTGAGCGTCTAACTAAAGAATTAAACACTCTTAAGTTAGCTCATGAAACGACCTTGGAAGATCATCGAGAACTTTTAAAGACTCATGAGAAGTTACGCTTTGAAAAGCTCAACCTTGAGCAAGAGCATGAGTTCTTAAAAGCAATCAATGATGATCTTCGCAAGAGAAGTTCTTCTTACATTGCCAAGCGTTTACTCTTGTCTACTTACATGCCACAAGTAAAATCTGGCAAGAAGAACAAGAAAGATTCTTCCTCTAGTAGTAACAACAATCACGATAAATCCAATATTGTTGCTTCTAGTAGTTCTCTTGTTTCCACTAATGATTCTCTTAGCCAAGTTACACTTGAGAAAGAAAATAGCTTATTGAAGGGAATTATAGAGAAAGGTGTTTACAAGAGCCTTACCAGGAGTAAGCAATTTGAGGAAATTGTACGCAAGCAAGGAAGACACCGGAAGAATCAAGGTGTTGGTTTGGAACGAAAGTTCAATGCCAATGGAGTTGAGTGGGAAGAAGATCAATACCCCAAGACGAAGTTTGTTCCTCAAAAAGAGAAGTATGACCCTACTTCTTTCCAAGGGACACAAGCACAAGATGATCTTCCACCACAAGACCACAAGCTAAAGGGCAAGGACAAGCTTCAAGAAGAGATAGATGCATTTGAAGAAGCTCCTAAGGCCTTGGTAAAGTGGGTTCCCAAGACTACATCAAGTTCTACTTCATCAAGTACATCTACAACTCCAAGGATTCCCATCAAGATGGTGTGGATCCTGAAGAAGAAGAACTAGAGAGTTCTTGAGGGTGACTCCGTGATACGTCCAAAACGTATCTATAATTTCTGCTTGCGCCATGCCTCTTTTGGGTGATATTGCTATGATATTTATACACTTCCATAAACTTTTGATCATATTTGGACTAACCAATTAACTCAGTGCACCCCAGTGCCAGTTTCTGTTTTCGGCTGTTTTTGTATTTCAGGTTTTCACGTTACGAGAACTACCAGGAAAAATCCAGAAAAATTATATAAAAAATCAGCGTTCCAGAAACTACCGTGCGCCCGAAGGACAGCCGGGGGGGGGGCACCAGGGCTCCAGGCGCCCTGGCGGCGCGCCCCCCCCCTGGGCCGCGCCGGGGGGGCGCCTGGGCCCCCCGAGGCTCCTCCGATGCCCCCCTTTGGCATATATTTAAAGCGTCTCCCGAAACCCTCGAGGGAAGGAACTCTTTTCGCGATCTCATCTCTGTTCCGCCGCCGCCACCGCTTCCAAGATCGGGAGCACCAGGAGAACTCTTCCCGGCACCCTGCCGGAGGGGAGGATCACCACCGGGAGCCTCTCCACCACCATGGACGCCTCCCGGATGAGTTGTGAGTAGTCTCCCTTGGACCATGAGTCCATGACCAGTATCTATGTGATGTTCTCCTCCCGTTCTTGTGCTTCACTAATTAGTCCTCGTGAACTTCCCTACATGATCGAGGCACATATGTAATCCTTATGCTGTTGCTATGATGAGTTTGCTGGGATCCGATGGATTATGAGATTATGTTCAGATTGTGCTTGAGTCATATATTTGATCTACCTCTTTTATATTTATGTTCGTAAGTAATTCTTGCATGTTCTCCGTTGTTATTTATTGCTTTGGCCAAGTAATAGGTAGTGACTCCAAGAGGGAACGTTATGCTTGATTGTGGGTTCATGCTCCTCGATGACTAGTTTGAGTGACAGAAACATGAGTCTAGGGGATGTGTTGTTGCCACAAGGGGGAAAACAACGGTGCTTGTGCCCGCGGGTGCAAGGATTGTTTACTTTACGCAAAGTTCTTTTAATGCAGTGTTCTGTTGCATTGAGTTTACACTATGGGTGGGACTCGCAACTTAATACCAGCGAGAAGTTCTGGATAGATATCTCAAGGTGGATGATTAGTAGTAGATATTGATGGATTTCGGTCTACTTACTTTGGCGTACCGCCCATGCTTTGAACCTCAACCTTTCTTGCAATGTAGTCAGCATTGGTTTGCGCACATGGTCCTGTCAATTGCCCAGCTATAATTCGTTTACCTCACATAGCTGTTTTATCGTCTTTTGGGAGAGAGACATTACTAGTGAACATCATGAGACTCCGGTCCATATTACCATCATTGATCACACCCGCTATTTACTTTTCGCTTTTATTTACTATTGCAATTATATCTATCACTACTATCACTTGCGTTTAATCCTTTGTGAACTACAAGGCCGGAGGGATTGACAACCTCTCTGTACTCGTTGGGAGCAAAGTATTTGTATCTGTGTGCAGGTCCACGTTGATTGCTAATATCTGGCGCCGTAGCAGTTGACACCTTCTTGTTGAACCTAGGACTCTTTGGGGATTCGATCCTTGGTATCTTTGCCAAGGGAAAAACTTCCGCAACACTACATCTCACACCTTCCACTTGGGGTAACCAACAAGGGGCGAGAAGCCTAGCAAGAGTTTTTCTGGCGCCGTTGCCGGGGACTCCACTCTTCAAGATAGGAGAGTTGCATGCTATCTTTTACATTTGCTTTTAGTCTTGTTAGTTTACCTTTCAGTTTTTGCTTTAGTATCTTTTATCGAAAATCACAAAAATAGTTATCTCGTTCTTTAGTTGTCATTATGTCGGGTCCTTTTGTCTTTGACGAGGCAGAAGTTCTCACCTTTAGACAAAGAGGTGGGGAAAGTTTGAAAGATGCTTGGTATAGAATTAATGATTCACAAAAAAGAGCCACCAAGAAGCAACCTACTACTATCCTGCTTAGAAATTTTTATGTTGGAATTACTTCTTGGAATAGGATTATTCTAGATACTGCTATCAATGGGAATTTCCTAGAGGCCCCAGTTTGGGACGTCCCTTTTTACGCACCGTTGATGCTATCATTGACATGAAAGAGGGGAATATAAAATTTCAGTTGCCTCTCAAGAAAGGGATGGAACACTTCCCTCGAAAGAAGATCAAGTTACCTTTTGAGTCCGTTGTACGGGCTAGCTATTCTTTTACTCTTGATAAAACTTGATCTATATGCATTATGCCTAGCTTAAAGGCATAAAAGAAAGCGCTTTTGGGAGGCAGCCCACATGAATAAATTTATTTTGCTTTTGTTGTGTCTTGATGTTGTTACTACTGTAGCATCATCATTGTATCTTTGCTTTTCAATTTTGTGCCAAGTGTAGCCTCTGATTGCTAGAAAGTTCAAAAGTTGTGAGGTGCTGTCCAGGAAACAGATTCTGTCCATGGATAGAAAAATTCGTATAAAATCACCAGATCATATTTTTGGTCTGAATGTTTACGACAGCGTGCTCTATATAATTGTCTTTCGTGCGTCTGTTCTGAGTTTTTTGATTAGAGTTGCAGAAGTGCCCCGAACAAATCAATTACTACCTGTTGTTCTGTTTTTCACAGATTCTGTCCTGTTTTGCTTTTCCTTCATTTTGCAAACTAAGAGCTTGCTTTTTCTTTGCAAAAACCTTTTGGCAATCTTGAGAAACAGTAGACCTTCAGGAATATCTTTATTTCCAGCAAGGTAAAATTATTTTATTATGGGTACTAACCTCGCTAATCAGATTATGATGAGTTATGTATGATGGGAGTTTTCAAGTGTGCGAGGGAAGATGATAAAAAGATTCAGGAGTGTCAAGCGCTCAAGCTTGGGGATGCCCCCATGCACCCCCAAGAAATATTCAAGGAGACTCAAGCGTCTAAGCTTGGGGATGCCCCCGTGCATCCCCTTCTCCATCAACATTATCATTTCGTCTTTCATTCCACTATATTTTAATCACTTCATGTGTTATGTGCTATGCTTGGAGCGTCTTGCTTTTAGTTTTCTTTAGTTTTTCATAACGAGTCGGAACTCAGCTTTCTTTATGTGGGAGAGAAACACGCTCCACTTCTACCTAGAACATAACATAGAATTTTCATGTCTATCCTTGCTGTGTGTGTTCTTTGTCTTTTAATAGCTACTATCATGTTCAGCTCTTAGCTTTCATGCTTATCTTTTCAAAGAGCTTTTGTTTAGTTGGTTGCTTGAACTCTCTTTAATTACCATGCTCACCTTATTAAGAGAGTTTGCTTCCGTTGCATTGGTTGATATGTCTATGATAAAGATGCTACGTGCATGATGGTGCTTAGTAGTTCATGTTTTCTTATGGTTAGTCTCAAATAGCTGGAGGGTTCCCAATGTGTTATTAGAGTACCAACGTGATTTGTTTGCCTATGATGTGGTATGGTTTAGTAATATCTTCCTTCAAGAATTTATTTTGATTGACTTGGCGTATGCTCACGCATATTTAAGACTGTAAAGAAAGTCTGTCAAGCCTGGATGATCTTTTGTTTCTGAGTAGCGATATAACTACCATGCCTGATTCAATGTTGCTTTGTCGCTCTGCATGATTATGACCGTCATTGCTCTCTTAGTTGGTCGCTCCCAGTCTTTTGCTAACCTTCGCCTGTACTAAGCGGACTGACTGCTTGTGCATCCACATCCTTTAATCCAGTTATGCCATATGAGTCCACCATACCTTCCTACATGGTATTTACCTGCCATTCCTAACGGAGACTTGCATGTGCCATCTCGAAATTATTCAAAGAAAAAGCATTCTTATTTTGTGCCTCTGTTGTAAGTTCATGAAGAAGTAGTGGTTAATTCATGACCTTTTTAAGTTGGACAAGCTTCACCCCGGGATTGCATGTATAATGTGCAAACCCATAATACGAGAAGGAACTGGCATTGAGTGCGCCCGGCTCAAAAAGATAATATAACAAACAAACCCTCCTTCACGCTTTGTTCATGAGAAATCAGAAAACTTTGGCAGTGATAAACAAAGGAGATTAAGAGGATGTGATCGTCCTCATTCGGGAGCCGTTCCTCGAAACTTGTCCATCTCGAAAAGTGATTGAGTTGTCTGCTAGCATTCTTTGACGAAACATGCATGATCTAAAATAAATTATTACCTCTATTTTAAAGCCAAGAGCTCCGGTACATGTTTTGTCTTTGTTTCCGACTACGGGTTTTCAACCTTGCCAACAAAAGCCACGGTTCGAGAGTCTCTGCCTTCTTTTTAAAAGCACCAACTACTGAGAGCATGATTGTCATTCTGAGTGTAATGTGCATTGTCCCAAAGTAGCATTGTCTTTTGCATGATTGTGATATCGTTTATTCTGAAATCATTGTATCTAGTCATCACTTAAACCTTGGAGGTGCCCCTGCATTTATGTTTTGCTTCACTAAATGGGGCAAGCTAGATATCACTTTATCATATTTGCACATCATGTTCATTGCAAATCTATTTGATGTTTCAGTACCATATTGTAAAACTTTCAGTCCTTTGTGATTTTCTCATGAGGCAACTTAATTACTATAGATTCATTGTCCCAGTAAGCTTTTATCATATGACTATGAAAAAGTCCTATATGGTTAATAGCATGTCACCACAGAAATTATTCTTGTTATCATTTACCTACTCGAGGACGAGCAGGAATTAAGCTTGGGGATGTTGATACGTCCAAAACGTATCTATAATTTCTGCTTGCTCCATGCCTCTTTTGGGTGATATTGCTATGATATTTATACACTTCCATACACTTTTGATCATATTTGGACTAACCTATTAACTCAGTGCACCCCAGTGCCAGTTTCTGTTTTCGGCTGTTTTTGTATTTCAGGTTTTCACGTTACGAGAACTGCCAGGAAAAATCCAGAAAAATTATATAAAAAATCAGCGTTCCAGAAACTACCGTGCGCCCGAAGGACAGCCGGGGGGGGCACCAGGGCTCTAGGCGCCCTCGCGGCGCCCCCCCCCCCGGGGCCGCGCCGGGGGGGGGGGGGGGCGCCTGGGCCCCCCGAGGCTCCTCCGATGCCCCCCTTTGGCATATATTTAAAGCGTCTCCCAAAACCCTCGAGGGAAGGAACTCTTTTCGCGATCTCATCTCTGTTCCGCCGCCGCCACCGCTTCCAAGATCGGGAGCACCAGGAGAACTCTTCCCGGCACCCTGCCGGAGGGGAGGATCACCACCGAGAGCCTCTCCACCACCATGGACGCCTCCCGGATGAGTTGTGAGTAGTCTCCCTTGGACCATGAGTCCATGACCAGTAGCTATGTGATGTTCTCCTCCCGTTCTTGTGCTTCACTAATTAGTCCTCGTGAGCTGCCCTACATGATCGAGGCACATATGTAATCCTTATGCTGTTGCTATGATGAGTTTGCTGGGATCCGATGGATTATGAGATTATGTTCAGATTGTGCTTGAGTAATATATTTGATCTAACTCTTTTATATTTATGTTCGTAAGTAATTCTTGCATGTTCTCCATTGTTATTTATTGCTTTGGCCAAGTAATAGGTAGTGACTCCAAGAGGGAACGTTATGCTTGATTGTGGGTTCATGCCCCTCGATGACTAGTTTGAGTTACAGAAACATGAGTCTAGGGGTTGTGCTGTTGCCACAAGGGGGGAAACAACGGTGCTTGTGCCCGCGGGTGCAAGGATTGTTTACTTTACGCAAAGTTCTTTTAATGCAGTTGTCTATTGCATTGAGTTTACACTATGGGTGGGACTCGCAACTTAATACCAGCGAGATGTTCTGGATAGATATCTCAAGGTGGATGATTAGTAGTAGATATTGATGGATTTCGGTCTACTTACTTTGGGGTACCGCCCATGCTTTGAACCTCAACCTTTCTTGCAATGTAGTCAGCATTGGTTTGCGCACATGGTCCTGTCAATTGCCCAGCTGTAATTCGTTTACCTCACATAGCTGTTTTATCGTCTTTTGGGAGAGAGACATCACTAGTGAACATCATGAGACTCCGGTCCATATTACCATCATTGATCACACCCGCTATTTATTTTTCGCTTTTATTTACTATTGCAATTATATCTATCACTACTATCACTTGCGTTTAATCCTTTGTGAACTACAAGGCCGGAGGGATTGACAACCTCTCTGTACTCGTTGGGAGCAAAGTTATTTGTATCTGTGTGCAGGTCCACGCTGATTGCTAATATCTGGCGCCGTAGCAGTTGACACCTTCTTGTTGAACCTAGGAGTCTCTGGGGATTCGATCCTTGGTATCTTTGCCAAGGGAAAAACTTCCGCAACACTACATCTCACACCTTCCACTTGGGGTAACCAACGAGGGGTGAGAAGCCTAGCACTCCGCCAACATACTTCACTCATATCACTTTGGCAAGGACAAGTGCAAACAACTTCCATATCTTGCACTAGTTCAAGGAGTCACAAACCCTCTTGTTGGTAAGACAAGGGACAAGGTAACCTAATGCTTTCATGGACATCATCTTATGTGCATTTCACTCTATGTCCATGGACATATTTGCTTGTTCCTTGTGGGACTAAGCCGTGTAGGTATTGAAAGTGCAACTCACTCCAATGGATGGCTCCAAATGATCTACATCAACATTGAGCATCTATATCTTCAACACCTACATGAAGTCATCATCGACAAAACCCAAGGTTAGTTCATCCCTCTTAGGGGGGATATCACATCTAGGGGGGAGCTTTACACTAATCAATTGAGCTAAAGCAACTCTAATGATGTGAACACAACAATGCTTTATGTAAAAGTGGTAACCCCACTTGTGCTTAAATGATGAGTATGACCTATGATCAAATGTTCTCATTTGACTCCTAAGTCAATATACTCATATATAGATGACCTAGTCATCCCCAATTGCTTGATAGATGCTAGATTGGTTGTGCATGCTTTGACACATGTTTCATTTGCTATCTTATTGTGTGAGCATGTTGAATGCATATTTTTCTCATTCGTGGACATCCATTTGTTGCTATGGTTGTTTGGCTCTTTTTCTTTTGCCAAATGGATGGACCAGAATGCCTAAAATCCCCTCTAGCTATCTATGATTTTCTCGTCTCAAACTCTATTCATGCTACATCACAAAGTTTGATCAATTCAGATTTGAACCACTCTGTGTGAGGAGCACTCGGAGTCCCTGATTTGTTATAGACTTAAACTTCCAAAACCTCTTTGTGCATTCCGGTATGACCGAGTCATCCGTTTCGGTCACACCGAGTTCACTAAGTTGATCTAGGTTTTCAATCTCGATGCAACCGATTTGAACTTTTCGATCACTCCGAGTTGTAGTAACTGCTAGCAATTTTGCATCTCGGTGCCACCGAGTTGTTCCACTCGGCCACACCGATAGGGTCACGTTATATATACCGACGGGCTGAATTTTGGAAAACTTTCCAAAACCTTCTCGCCCGCGCGTGACCTGCTCTACAGTCTCGGGTCTCCGGATCATCTCCTCGTCGCCAGCGACCTCTCGCCGCTGGCCTCCACCGCCGTCAACGGAAATCTACCCCGATGTAGCAAGTTCACCGCCGAGTTAGGGTATGAACTTGATCTTTGTGCTATTCCTTAACTCTGATTCGTAGCACAATTCTTTGCCATGATTCTTGCCACGATGGAAATCATCCTATCGAGCAGAAACATCCTTAGATTAGTTTTGATTCGAAAAATTTAGGGTTAGGTTTTCGCCAAACTCATCTCGGACCGACCGAGTTGTAGAAATCGGTCTCACCGATTTGGCTTAGGCCATTGCACTTGCACTTTTCGGCCTGACCGAAAATTGCAAATCGATGTGACTGAGTTCAACTCTCTGTGAAACCCTAGCAATCTCGGTGCCACCGAACTGTGACTCGGTTTGACCGAGTTCAGTAGTTTAGGTTCCAGAATTGCTTCGGTATCACCAAGTTTAAAAAATCGGTAGCTCCGAAATGCTTTCTATAGAGAACTAAAACTAAGTTTTTGAGTCATCTATTTTGCAAAAAATCTGCACTTTGTGATGCTCATCCACTCTACCTCATCTACATCTATTCACAGGGTCAACTATCAGTGTGTTTGCTAAGATGTCTAATCAGAGTGACAACCAGAACTTGTCTGAGGAGCAAGTCAACATGAGTGAGGGCACTAGTCCCGCTAGCAACTCTGATGAGGGTAGCAGGAGCACACCTACCAACTTGCCCAAGGCAGCTACCAAGACAAGAAAGAAAAAGACTTCTGACACTGATGATGGGGATTTTGTGGCTGATGAGGCGACTTCAAGAAGGTGCTCAGGAAAGAGTATGGCACAGCTGCTGTAACAAAACCAGGTTTGAACAAGAAGGCACCTGCCAAAAGGATTCTAATGTCAAAGGCCAGAGCCTCTACTCAAGAGACAATGGTTTTCACACTTGAAACCAGAGATGATGAGCCAGCTGGAGCAAAGAAGAGAGCTAGAAAAACCACAGCCATAGTGATTGCAAGCCATCCATGAGAGAGGATGATGATGATGAAGCTGCATAAGAAGAGGAAGAGGATGCTGCACCAGCTCCTAAAGCTCAAAAGCTGATGGGAGATGCAATCAAGTCTGGGCTGCTCCTTCAAAGCCCAAGACTACTCCCAAAGCTGCTGCTCAAACCACCAAGTCTGCACCCAAGAGAAGCACTAGGAACATTCCGGCTTTAGAGAAGAACAAGGCCCCAGTGCGTGAGATTGATGAAGATGCTGAGGTCCAAGTGCTCAGAAAGTTGAAGCCCAAGATTCCTTATCATGATAACACTCATATTGTTGCTGAGGACATGAAGTTCAGGAAAGATGCATGTCTCAGAAGATGGAGACAAAGTGACCCATATGCTGTGAGGAGAAGGACTGTTGTGGACTACATATTTCATACCAAAGAACAACAAGACTTCTATGAGACAATTCTGCTTGACAAGAAGCCCATAGTGTGTGATATGAGATGGGTTGATTGGGATTACATCAAGAACAATGAAGATCATTTTCCAAATGTGATTGAAAGTTTCAAAGCATGTGGTGTTGACAAGTTTGTGGGTCAAAAGCTGACCAAATGGAATGATGAATTCATCATGCAATTCTACTCCACAACTCACTTTTATCATGATGGTAGAATTTTATGGATGTTTGAAGGTACAAGGTACCAGTCAACTATTGATGAGTGGGCCAAGCTGATAAAAGCCCCTAAAGAGCATGAGGATTACTTGGATGTCTATGCAAATAAGAAGCAAGACCACAACTCGATGGCCAACATGTACAAAGAAATCCCTAAGAAAGCATTGGAAACGCATCAGTTTGGATCTATACATTTCTTGTTGTCTGCTCTAGCCACAATCAACACAATCTTGAGGCATACATTGTTGCCCAAATCTGGAGATCACAAGATGATCAGAGGCCATTCAATCAACTTGCTGCATATTTTTGATGTGCCTCAGAAATTCAAAGTCATGAGTCTGATTGTTGAAACAATCAAGAGGACTGCTTCAGATCAGAAGAGATCATGTGGGTATGCTCCACACATTCAGGAGCTCATCAACTCCAAGATGGCACAGGCATATACTTGTTGGACTAGGAGCATTTACCTCTATATCCAGAATTTGAGGACAACACAGTTGTCATGGATGAGAATGAACCTTCATCAGTGCAAGCACAGGAGAAGAAAGGTAAAGCCAGAGCTGAGAAAGCTACAAAGATGCCAACTGTTGAAGAGGCATCTCAGGTGTCCCTCAAGTCAAAACAAGATCAAATGGCTTATCTGAATCAAGCAACTTTGAGGATTGAGAAGGGCTTGGCCACCCCGACTCAGAATCAGAAGAGCTTGGAAAGGATCATTGAAACAAAGTTCTGTGATCTTGATTTGAAGGTGACTGAGATACAGTCTACAATTGAGCAACTCAAGGAGGAAGCAGAGGAGAGGAGAGGGCAGGCTACCACAGATGCTTTTCAGAGAGTGCCTCGAGGTCAGAGGTCTACTGCAGTGAATGTACCTGACACTAGAGCTACTACATCAGCACCAGCAGCCACAACTTCAGTGCCACCTCTAGCAGCCACTCCACCAGCTCCAACTACATCATCTGAAGCCTTCGTCCTTGGAGTTCTCTCTACACCACCTCCCGAAGACCAAGCCTGAGAGACGCATAGCACTATGCATTTTCAAACTTTTTGGTAACTTGTTGCCAAAGGGGGAGAAATATGTATAGATCATAGGCTTCGAGAGAGAGTTTTTTGCTTCTTGGTCTCTCTTGCTTTTGGTTGAACTTTATTATGTGCTTGATTTATACTCTATGTCCGTGTGGCAGATACTTGCTTGATCATGTGATTGATCATATGCTACCTTAATGCTTGCTTGAATGCCATTATCTTTTGAATCCCTATATGATCATTCACTTTGCTTGGTGATGAGTGCATGTTTTTAGTTTATATCATTTTGAGCGCTCCACCAAGATGTATGTGACATGGAAGAGTAACCCATGATCCTAATCGATTGTGCATTTGCATTCAAACGCAAATTTTAAATAATGCACAAATTTACGGGGAGCTCTTGCTTATAACATACTTCTCAAAGCGACGATGTATTTAAATCTTATTATCATTTATCAAAGCTTTGATCTATATGTTGTCATCAATTACCAAAAAGGGGGAGATTGAAAGTGCAACTATCCCTGGGTGGTTTTGGTAATTCCTAACAACATATAGCTCATTGAACTAATGCTCTTTCAAGATCATCATTTCAGAAAGTTCACTGATTGGCATGGCATGGATTAGGAATGTGGACCCCACAAAATACTAAGGACACATATTGGCTCAAGCTCAAGACTCTACATTTTCTATTTTAGTGATCCAAGATCACATTGAGTCCATAGGAAAGCCAATACTATTAAAAGGGGATGAGGTGTTGCTTAATGGGTTTTTTTGCTCAAAGTGCTTAGTGATATGCTCCAGAACTCTCGACCACTTTCTCACATCTGCATATGTGCCAAACCAAAAGTCAAACTCGGCCCCACCGGAAAGTTCTATCCGGCGCCACCGAGTTCATTTGACATAGCCACTGCCACAAAACCCTAATCATTTCGGTCTCACCGAAAGGGGTCTCGGTCTCACCGAGATGGCATTGCAAACTCTCTGTTTCCCTTCGTAACATTTTGGTCCAACCGAGATGAGCGATCGGTCCCACCGAGTTCTCAATGCAAACTCTTTGTTTCCCTTTTGTAACATTCCAGTCTCATCGAAACAAGCAAATCGGTCCCACCGAGTTTGCCTGACCAACTCTTTGTTTAGTCTATTACCAAAATTGGTCCTACCGAGTTTGTGTAATCGGTCTCGCCGAGATTACGTTATGCCCTAACCCTAATAAAATTGGTCCTACCGAGTTGATCAAATCGGCCCCACCAAAATGCCTAACGGTCGCATTACGAACTAAATCGGTCTGACCAAGTTTCATGATTCGGTCCCACCCAGTTTGGTAAATTGTATGTAACGGTTGGATTTTGTGTGGAGGCTATATATACTCCTCCACCCACTCTTCATTCGTGGAGAGAGCCATCAGAACATACCTACACTTCCATTACTCACTGTTCTGAGAGAGAACCACCTACTCATGTGTTGAGACCAAGATATTCCATTCCTACCATATGAATCTTGATCTCTAGCCTTCCCCAAGTTGCTTTCCACTCAAGTCATCTTTCCGCCAAATCCAAATCTGTGAGAGAGAGAGAGTTGAGTGTTGGGGAGACTATCATTTGAAGCACAAGAGCAAGGAGTACATCATCGACACACCATCTATTACCTTTTGGAGAGTGGTGTCTCCTAGATTGGTTAGGTGTCACTTGGGAGCCTCCGACAAGATTGTGGAGTTGAACCAAGGAGTTTCTACGGGCAAGGAGATTGCCTACTTTGTGAAGATCTACCCTAGTGAGGCAAGTCCTTCGTGGGCGATGGCCATGGTGGGATAGACAAGGTTGCTTTTTGTGGACCCTTCGTGGGTGGAGCCCTCCGTGGACTCGCGCAGCCGTTACCCTTCGTGGGTTGAAATCTCCATCAATGTGGATGTACGATATCACCACCTATCAGAACCACGCGTAAAAAATCTCCATGTCGACATTGCGTTTGCTCCCTCAAACTCCTCCCTTTACCTTCATATGCAATTGTTTTACATTTTGCTGCTATACTCTTAGAATTCCATGTGTAGGTTGATTACTTGACTTGTGATAAGTTGCTAAAATCTGCCAAGAATTAAAATTGGGAAAAGGCTAGATTTTTATTTTGTCAAGTAGTCAAATCACCCCCTGTCGGGGGAAACTGTCCGCCACGAACACCTATGGGACCGGAGCCCCTTGTCTGTGCGGTACGAGGGCGGAGGGAGCACGAAGAGCAGATCGAGGCAGACGCGCGGGCAGTTTTTACCCAGGTTCGGGCCGCACGGATGCGTAAAACCCTACTCCTGCTTGGTTGTGTATTGAGTTGAGCGCTCGGGAGCTTGAAGAAGCAGCTACACCGTGCGTGAGAGTAATCTAGGTTTCGAACCCCCTCCACGTTGTGCATGGGCCTCCTTTTATAGTGCAAGGGGTCACCGACAGGTGTCAACGTAGGAGAAAGGGGTAAAAATGTAAAAGAGGTGGTAGTTGTAACAGTGCGGGAACAGTGGAGCTACAGTACAGAACAGTGGTCTATACCTACTTCAACAGTGGGGGACAAGGGCATTTAATGCCCGTCGCCGTCGACCCCAAAAACTCCCGCCGTTGCGTCTCCGTCTGCCACGGCGACGGATCCACTGCCGTGGAGTGCCACCGTGTCCCCCAGGCTGCACAGCCATCCGCCACGCGTCCCTGGAGTGGCCCCAGGGCGACGCGTGGGCCGATGAGCTGGAGCGCGGGCACACAACGCACCTCCCCCGGCAAGCACCTTGCCGGGGATCTCGACCTTGCCGGGCCCGGAAGCTTGCCGCTCCCCGAGCCCTTGCCGGGTTTTCTAAGATAAAATCTTCTATTCGTCCTGACAAGCTCCTCTTGCCAGGGCCTCGTGCTAGTTAAGCAATCTCGAGCCTGGGACGGCCTTCCCGGCAAGCTCCTCTTGCCGGGGTCTTGGTCTTCTGTCTTGTATACTTTGTTTTTGAATGGCTAGATAAGGGGCAGGAAGGTCTCCGGCAAGCGCGTGGTGAACCCTGCCGCGGGGACCTGCCGCTGCCCGTGCACAAGTTGGGGTACTAGGGTACCCCTACCTTAGTACACCGACAGGAGCCCCCGGGCCTGGGCCACACACGGTGCCGAGCGCTGTTGGGCCAGGCCCAGAACAGTGCACGGGCACCCGCGGCCCGCGGCGCGCCGAATCCACTTCCATATCCGCCGCACCCCACGGCAACGGCACGCGTCGATTGCGGCGCCGTGGGATGGGACGTGCCCACGATTTCTTTAATGGGAAGGGCGAAACGCCCCCCCACTCTCCCATAAAAGCAGAGAGAGCGGCGCGGTTCCCCTCCCTGCGCACTCATTGCCATCGTCTTCTTCCTTAGATTCCTCTGCGCTTTGCCTCTACTCCTCCGCCACCACCAAGCTCTTCGTCCCCTTCCTTCCACCGCGTCCGCCATGGCCCCAAAGACCGACAAGGCGAAGTCGGAGAAGTCCAAGCGGGAGAAGTCAGATCAGGCGGCGAAGCTCGCCGCGTACCGGAAGGAGCACATTGTCTTCGCGCCGAAGCTCGGCGTGCGGGAGCTCTGGAACAAATATTATTTGTTCTGGGCCAAGGAGACCCCAGCGCACCCCCGCACGCGCGTCTACCCGGCCGTCGCCAAGGACCACTACCCCGGCGGGTATTACTTTTTCGCAGCCTTCTTCCACTGCGGTCTGTGCCCTCCCTTCTCAAACTTTTTCTGCGATGTCATGAATACTTATGGCCTCCACCTCCTCGACTTCACTCCCAACGCCATCCTCACCATGTCCGTTTTCGCACACATGTGCGAAAACTTCGTAGGAATCCAGCCCAACGTAGCTCTCTTTAGGCACTTTTTCATCCCCAGAGTAGAGGCCGACGCCCCCCTCTCCGGAGGAATCTCTTGGGTGTTTAGGCTGAATAAGAAATCAGCCTACTTGCCGGGGGAGCTCCGCGGCAAGTGGGAAGAGTGGCGCGCGGAGTGGTGCTGGGTCGTCGAGGAGCGGCCGCAACACTTCACCGCGCCGCGCACATCGCCCATCGTGCGCGGCAGGGATTGGAGTAATTTCGATTCCGACGATTCCAAGCTGGATATCGCTCTCGTCAGAATCCTTCGTCTTCGGATGGCGCCACTGTCTGTCGCTGAAGTGGGCGCGGACTTTCTTCGTCGCCGGATCGCCCCCCTCCAAGACCGGAAAAGGCCGGCGTGGCAATACGGCGGCCCGGCAGACATCATGAGGCTGCGCCCCGGCCTCAATTTTAACTTCACAACACTCGAGCTGCGGGGTATGGTCAGGGAACTTTTCAAGTTCGACCCGGCACACCCCGAGTACTTCCGCGCTCCCCGGGGAGTGGTGCCGCTCTGCGCCAGCAGCGCCCGGGATCGCCTTGTCGCTATGATGCCCGCGTGCGACTCTCATGGATTGGAGCGCACGTGGATTGCGCCCAAGCCTATCGACGTCCTCGAGTTCTACGACAACCTTGTGGAGGGGTTGGAGAAGACGGACGATCTCAAGCTGCACACGCGGGCCACCACCGACCAAGAGATTGCTTACATGGCTTCTCGCGCTGAAGAAGTCGCCGCAGCCGCGGCGGCGGGAAACTTTGGATACACACCCGCGGAGGCGGAAGCCGCGGATGCCTCCAGCCAGGCGGATAAGGAGGAGATTCGCAAGCTGCTAGAGCTCCCTCCCGACGCGCTCGCCGGGGTCCCCTCGCTGAGGCACTCCGGGATCAATGGGATCGCGACGGAGGCCGCGGCAATGGAGGGCACAGCCGGAGGAAGCAGGGGTGCCGCGAGGAGTGGAGGCGCCGGACGAAGCGGGGCCACCAAGGGGAAGGGGCCCGCAGTGCAAGGCGCTGGGGCCAGCGAACTGGCCGAGGGAGAGGAGGGGGAGGAGGAAGACACCGGCGGATCCACCGAGCTCTACGCCGACGACCTCTCCTCGTCGGAAAGCTCCCCGCCCCCGGCGAGCCCGAGGCAGTCCCCATTGAAGCGTCTCCGCAAGGCGGCGACGGGGGAGCAGGCGCGAGCGCCCCGGCAACAGCCAGCTCGCCGGGCAGCTCCCCGGCCGAGCCAAGACGCGCCAAGGGCGACCGGCGTGCCGGCCACGGCAGAGGCCCCGCGCGCGCGGACCACGACAGAGGCGTCCCGCAGGCCGGCACCGAGCCGGCAAGGATCTTCTCGGAGCGGAGCAGCTGCTCCGCCCACTTCTCGGGCGCCGGCCACCACAGGGGCTGGGCCTACGCAGCCCCCAGCCCCGGTGGCTCCGAAACGCGCGAGGGAATCTTCATCCTCCGCTCCTCGCGCCGACGCGCCCACCGTGGAGTTTGACTTCTCCGCGCTGAGCGAGGACGACGAGGAGGACCAAGAGTAAGGACCCGAGACCTTACTCCTTCTTGATTTTTATATCTCGATTGTTGCTGACGCTTGACTTTGCTTGTTGCTTGTGATTGCAGGACCTTGGAGCAGCGCGCGAAGAGGGTCAGGGTGCCCACAGTTGAGGTCGTAGAAGACCCATCCGTCGCGGAAGCAGGGATCGCGCCGGAGCCGAGCTTGCCGGACCCGAGTGCCGCTCCGGGGAGCAGCCCCCAGCGCAGCCCCCAGCGTAAGTTAGAGGTTTACGGTTTTTGCTCGTCGGGGCGCGCTTAGGGCTTTGATCTCTCTCTTTTTTTTTGAATGTCTTGGTTCTTCTATCTTCTCTTGTGCAGAGGTGGAGCCGCAGCGGGAAGAGCGCCCGGAGACCGTTACCGAGGAGCCGCAGGCCCCGCCGTCCCCGGCAAGGCAAAACTCTCCGGCAAGGGAGAGCGCTCCGCCAAGGCAGAGTACCCCGCCAAGGGCGAGCAGCCCGGCGAGGACGGCCACTCCGCCAAGGCCGAGCTCCCCGGCAAGGGAGCCCGCCGCAGAGGACGTCCGCCAAGGTACGTTCTGTACTTGGTTTTCTTGACTTTGCTTCTTTTTGGATCTTTGCTTGATTTTGAACTTCTTTTTCTTCTTCTCCTAGATCTTCCTCCTCCTCCTCCCGCGCCGATGGAGACCGAGGTCATCAATATCGAGGATGAGGAGGGCGCGCAGGGCGGCGGCGATGACGTTCCCGTCGTCGTGGAGATGGCCGAGGCCACCGAGGAGGCGACCGAGGCCACCGAGCCGGCCGCGCAGGAGGCCACTCCGGCCGCTGACGCCGCGACCGGGGAGGGTGACGGCGACCGCACCGCCGACCCGGAGGTGGCGGGAGCACCGGATGCTACGCCGGCCGCCGGCCCCTCCACCGGCGAGAAGCAGGCGTACTATCTTCGTGCCCCCAATGGCGTCTTTATCCAAGTGCCTTGGGGGTCTTCATCAAGAGCTCCCGCGGAGGGCGAGGCGTTTGACGGAGAAGTCCTCGCCTCCGCGGGTCTGACAGTCGTCGAGGCGCCCGGCGAAGGAGATGGGCCCGAGGAGGAGAAGCTTCTCCACCAACTCCTGGCCCTTTACCGGGCCAGGCAGGCGAAGCTTGCCTCCCGGGAAGCCCTTGCTGCCCAGGCCGCCGCCGAAATGGAGAAGCGTGCGGCGGAGCTCAGCGCTGCCCACAAGGCGGGCCTCCGCGAGGTGGCGGAGGAGCGCGAGCGTCTCGCCGGTGAATATCAAGAGTGGCTTTTGGAGAAAGCCGAGGCTGAAGAACAGCAACGGCTCGCCGGGGTAGAGATGTCCCGGCGAGAAGGAGAGCTCGCGCAGCGGAAGGTGGATCTCGACTCCCATGAGGAGGACCTTGCCGCTCGCGAGGCTGCCCTTGGCGGGGAGCTGAAGGAGGCGAAAGCCGCTGCTGCTGCCGCGGAAGACGCCAAGAAGGAGCTTGCCGCCAAGGTTGAACAACTGGAGAAGGCGGTGAAGGTGAGCGCCGAGAAGGTTGCCGCGCTCATCCTGGAGCGCGAGAAGGATGCTCACACCAACTCAGAGCTCCAGGTGAGTTTGTCCCAGAGGGGTGACGAGCTGAAGGCCGCCAAGGATTCCATTGAAGACTTGGAGCTGAAGGTCACCACCCTGAAGGAATCGCTTGACGCTGCCCGGGCCCAGGAGGCAAAGCTGAAGGATGAGCTCCGCAAGGAGCGAACCTTGATGGAGAGCGTCAACAAGGCCTCCGAGCTCTTCCGGCAGACTATCGAGGTGTGGACCGAAGAGCTGGTTTCTTCTGCGTCCAATATTGACCAGGAGTTGCTTGCTTTGAAGGTCGAACATCTTATCTACTCGCCGGATCCAGATCTCCCGCACAGCGCCAAGCTCAGCCTCTTCTTCAGAGGCGTCGCTCCGGCCCTTGCAGGTCTCCGGAACCGCATCCCCGCGCAGCTGGCCGAGGAGTCGCGCCGTCTCTGCGCGGGAACTCTGGAGCGGGTCTTGACGAAGATCGTGTTCCGCAACCCGGGGATCAACCTCACGAACGTTCTTCGCAGCTTGCCGGCGGATGCAAACACGGAGGCCCTGAAGGAGCAGGTCGGCCATATCATCGCCAAGGTGGCAAAGCTTGGCAGGAAGGAGGGCGACCGCGTAGACTAGGGCCCCATTTATCTTTATCTTTTCGTTGCTGCACATTATGTTATGAACTCATTAGTCCATTGCGACAAGTTATCCTTGTAAGATATTTGCTTTACTTCAATCAATCAGTGCAATGTTATCTTCCTTGTTCCCATCTTTGACTTTGTATGTTTTTCACCCTACGCTCCCGGGGAGCTTGCCGGCAAGGGGCCCTTGCCGCGAGCGCTGAGCGCTGGACCCTGAGCAGCCTGCTGGCCAAGGTCCTCGCCGGCAAGCAACCTCGCCGCAGCAGGTCGCAACGCACTTAGCTTGCTGAGTGTACTCGGAAACGAAGCAAGGGTGCGACACTTGTCGCAACTCACTTAAATCGTTGAGTGGACTCGAAGACAAGATAAGGGTGCGGCAAGCCACGGGTAGGTTCCTCCGCGCACAGGTTTTCCATACAAAGTGTGATCGTTCAAGGAAGACAACCAAAATTTAAAATTTGAACTGGTCAAATTCTAACAACTTATCTTTCTTATGCCGCATGCTCATGTTGTCCGCTTTCCGGTAAGGCTCTTCTTACTTGAACGGCACTTAGTTCCTCCTCCATCTCCTTCCCCCCCGGCAAACTTGTGCGCGAGGAACGTTCCTTCTGCTTAAGAGAAAAAGGAAAAGGAGAGGGAAACAAGCATATTGCCTTCCGGCGTAATAGCGCTTACCGAATGTCTAAGTGTTGCATCAAATGCCAAATAAAACATGCAAATAGCAAAGAGAAGCATGCGAAAGGCAATCGATGCGAAAACACGAAATCTTTACTGATGCACGGGGTCTGCGCCCGGCTTTGTACAAAGGGTTACATGCAACAGCGGCAAGGCTTGTACAAAAGGTGGTTGCCGGAGCGGATCACGGCAACCGCGCCTTAGGGGTGAAACTTGCGAAGATGCTCTATGTTCCAGGAGTTGCTCACCGGTAAGCCTTCTTCGGTCTCGAGGCGGACAGCGCCGGGCCTCGTGACTTGTCTCACCCGATAAGGGCCTTCCCACTTCGGCGTCAACTTGTTGGAATTCTTGGCGGACTGAACACGCCGAAGAACAAGGTCGCCTTCCTCGAGACTCCTGGCCTTAACCTTGCGGCTATGGTAGCGACGCAAAGCTTGCTGGTATCGAGCAGCTCGTACAGCAGCCTGGAGACGTCCCTCCTCAAGGAGCAATGCGTCAACTTGCCGCAGTTGCTCTTGCTCGAGCTCATCATAAGCGAGCACTCGAGGAGATCCGTATACGAGTTCCGTGGGGAGAACTGCTTCTGCTCCATAGACTAGAGCAAAAGGTGTCTGTCCGGTGGCTCGATTTGGTGTCGTTCTGATCGACCAAAGAGCCGCCGGGAGCTCCTCTATCCAATTCCTTCCGCACTTGCGCAGCCTGTCAAAGGTCCTTGTCTTGAGTCCGCGCAGCACTTCAGCATTTGCCCTCTCCGCTTGGCCGTTGCTCCTCGGGTGAGCAACAGAAGCGAAACAGACCTTGGCGCCAAGGTCTTGGACGTACTGCATGAAGGTGCGACTAGTGAATTGCGTACCGTTGTCGGTGATGATCCTGTTAGGGATCCCGAAACGGCAAACAATCGACCTGAAGAACCTGACCGCTGACTGTGCTGTCACCTTTCTCACTGGCTCCACTTCTGGCCACTTTGTGAACTTGTCGATTGCAACATACAAGTACTCAAAGCCCCCGACAGCGCGAGGGAAAGGGCCGAGGATATCGAGCCCCCAGACCGAGAAAGGCCAGGACAAAGGGATTGTTTGGAGAGCTTGAGCTGGCTGATGAATTTGCTTTGCATGGAACTGGCACGCTTCACACTTGGTTACTAGTGCAGTTGCATCTTGGAGGGCTTCTTGCCAAAAGAACCCTTGCCGGAAAGCTTTCCCGGCAAGTGCCCTTGCGCCAATGTGGTGGCCGCATATGCCTCCGTGTATTTCTGCCAACAGCTTCTGTCCATCTTCCCTGGAGATGCACTTCAACCTGACACCATTGAGTCTTCTTCTGTACAGCTCGTTATCCACAAACTGATACATACTTGACTGCCTGGTTATCTTCTCTATCTCTTGAGGGTCGTCGGGAAGTTCTCCAGTTTGTAGAAAACGGACGATCTGCTGTGCCCATGCCGGAGCCCGGGGCTCGACGGCAAGGACTAAAGGCTCGAGGGCCGCTGCGGGAACCCCAGCTTCTACGGCAAAGACCTCTGGTCCTGTCGGAGCTGGCGGTCCCCCGGCAAGCTCGCCGGGGCGAGGCTTGTCGGGAACACTTGCTTCAACTGCACAAGCCCGAGGGCTTGCAGGAGCAAACTGTTCCTCAGCGTTGTCGTTGATCCTGGGAACCTTGGCGGCGGGTTCAGGAAGATCCGCCGGCAAGTAGTCGCCGGAGACCAACTTTCTCTTCTTGGACTGCCCAATTGATGGTGTAACTGATGGTTGAGTCAGCTTGAGCAAAAAGGTCCCTGGTTCCACAGGTAACTTCATTGCGGCGCACTTTGAAAGGCCATCTGCAATCTCATTTTGGGCTCTTGGGACGTGCTCCATCTGCAAACCTTCAAAGTGCTCTTCAAGCTTTCTCACTTCATCGACATATGCTTCCATCAAAGGACTCTGATAGCTTTTGTTAACTTGTCGGACCACCAGCTGAGAATCGCCCCGCACAATCAGCTTCCTGATCCCAAGTTCGGCCGCAATCCTGAGGCCGGCAAGCAAGCCTTCATATTCTGCGGTGTTGTTTGTCGCCTGCTCCCTGGGAAAGTGCATCTGGATAACATATTTGAGGTGTTCTCCGGTGGGCGCGATGAGTACCACGCCAGCACCGGCGCCTTGCAATGAGAAGGCACCATCAAAATACATTACCCATTCACTTGTAGCTTCTTGTACGGGTACACTTGTTTCTGGAACTTCCTCGTCGGGCGTTGGGGTCCATTCAGCAATGAATTCTGCCAAAGCTCGGCTCTGTATGGTTGAAGTACTTTCAAACTTGAGTCCGAAGCTTGACAGTTCCAGTGCCCACTCGACGATCCTGCCTGTTGCCTCTGGATTGTGCAATATCCTCTTCAATGGAAAGCGAGTGACCACCGTTATCTCATGGGCTTGGAAGTAGTGGCGCAGCTTTCTTGAAGCCATGAGGAGGCCAAAAAGCAATTTTTGCACACCAGAGTACCTTGATCTAGCTCCCTGGAGAAGGGAACTTACAAAATACACTGGGCGCTGCACCATCTTCTTCCGCACTTCTCCTTGTTCCTGCGCAGAGTCTTCCTTGTCGGGGCCAGAGCTTGTCGGGACAGCCCCCTGCTTGTCGCTAGATTCGCTTGCCGGTGATGCTGTCTCCTCGTCGGACTCCCTCTCCGCTACTAACGCAGCACTAACCACCTGGTTGGTTGCCGCTAAGTATAGCAACAACTTTTCCTGTGGTTTAGGTGCGACAAGTATAGGAGTGGAGGACAGGTACCGTTTCAAATCCTGCAACGCCGCCTCCGCTTCCGGAGTCCACTTCATGGGACCTGCCTTCTTCAAGATTTTGAAGAAAGGTAGGGCGCGTTCTGCGGATTTTGAAATGAACCTACTGAGGGCAGCAACGCAACCTGCAAGCCTTCTGACATCTTTGACGCGCTTTGGAGCTTCTATCTGCTCGATGGCTTTGATCTTGTCGGGGTTGGCTTCAATCCCCCTTTGTGATACAAAGAACCCGAGAAGCTTGCCGGAGGGAACTCCAAAGACGCACTTCTCGGGGTTCAGCTTGAGTTGTATCTTGCGCAGGTTCTGAAACGTTTCTTCCAAGTCTTGAATCAGTGTTTCTTTGCTCTTGCTCTTCACCACGATATCATCCATGTAGGCTTCTACATTCCTGTGGATCTGTGGCTCAAAAGCAGTGTACACTACCCTTGCAAAAGTTGAGCCTGCATTCTTCAGTCCAAATGGCATGCGGATAAAGCAGTAAGTGCCACATGGAGTGATAAATGCAGTCTTCTCCTCATCTTCCTTGGCCATGAAAATCTGGTGATAGCCTGAGTATGCATCAAGAAAACAGAGTAGCTCACATCCGGCGGTGGAGTCAACGATCTGGTCAATGCGCGGCAAAGGGAAGGGATCCTTTGGACATGCTTTATTGACATCAGTGAAGTCTATACACAGTCTCCACTTCCCGTTGGCCTTGCGCACGACGACTGGGTTCGCCAACCACGTCGGATGGATCACACCTCTAACTAGGCCTGCTGCCTCTAGTTTCTTGATCTCCTCATTGATGAACTCTTGGCGCTCCACGGCTTGCTTCCTTACTTTTTGCTTGATGGGCCGCGCATGAGGACAGACAGCAAGCTTGTGCTCAATCACCTTCCTGGGAACACCGGGGATGTCAGATGGTTGCCAAGCAAACACATCGACATTCGCCCGCAGGAAGGCGACGAGCGCGCTTTCCTATTTGCTGTCAAGGGTGGCACTGATGGTGAAGGTACCACCAGTGCCATCCTCCTTTGCGGACACCTTCTTGGTTGCCGGAGGAGCAGCCATTCCTTTCTTGCTCTTGCCGGTGGAGCTCGATGGAACGTCCTCGACGGCAGCGCAGCACTCCGAAGAGGTGCGGTTGCCGGAGTGTGTCCCAGAGCACTTGCCGGACTTGGTCTTCGTCTTCTTCCCCCCGGGAGCTTCAGCGGCAAGAGTATCCTTCTCGGCCGCAGCTGCCGCGTCCCGGTAAATCTTGTCGGCGCAAATAAGCGCATCTTTCTTGTCGCTGTGGACAGTGATGACGCTTATCGGCCCCGGCATCTTCAGCACGTTGTAGGCATAGTGGGAAGCTGCCATGAACTTGGCGAGGGCGGGACGGCCGAGTATCCCATTGTAGGGCAATGGAATATCAGCAACGTCAAAGGTGATGCGCTCAGTCCTGAAGTTGAGCTCCCCGCCAAAGGTCACCGGCAGAGTAATCTTTCCCTTGGGCTTGCTCCTTCCCGGGTTGATTCCTTGGAATGAACCGGTCTCTTCGAGCTCGCCGTCTTGAATCTGGAGCTTCTTGATCACAGCAGAGGAGATCAAGTTCAGCCCGGCCCCGCCGTCAACCAACATTTTGGTGACCTTGAGGTTGCGGATGGTGGGTGAGACCAGCATCGGCAAGCACCCGACCGCCGTGGTGCGGTCAGGGTGATCCTCAAGGTCAAAAACGATGGGCGTGCTGGACCATTTGAGGAGCCTGCGCGACTCCACGGGCGGCTCCGCTGCATTCACCTCACGCACCCACTGTTTCAGCTGGCGGTGGGAGGTGTGCAGGGAGGCGCCACCGTCGACGCACAGGACCTCCGTGGCCTTCTGGAACTCCTGCTCGCTGTTCTCGTCGTCCTCCATATCTTCATCGTCGTCTTCGTCGTTGTCGCGGCCCCGGGGAGGTCGATCTCCTTGCCGCTGCTTGGCCTTGCCGCGGCGTCCTCCCCGGCCATTGAATGGCCGCTTCTTGCTGGGCTCTTCCCCGCCACCTTGGGCCTTCTCCTTGTCGCGCCTCTCGTACTCAGCTTTTTGCTGCTCGACGAGGTACTCGACGCGCTTGCAGTTGGAGAGGTCGTGACCCTTGGTGCGGTGAATCTTACAGTATTGCTTGTCGGAGCTACTCGGCTTGTCGGCCGCCGCCGCAGGGGCAGGCTCCTTGCCGGAGCCGCCAGCCTGCGCTTGCTTTGCGGGGGCCTCCTTGCCGGACTTCTCGACGGCAAGCACTTCCTTCTTGCCCTTCTTCCTGTTGTTCCGCCGCCGGCTCTTCTTTGCCGGGGCGGCGTCGTCGCTGTCGCTTCCCCCTGCGCCAGCATCCTCCCCGGGGAGTCTCCTCCCCTCTTCTGCACGGGCGCACTTGTCGGCAAGAGCGTAGAGCTCGCTGACGTCCCTGATCTTGGTCATCGCCATCTCCTCACGCATGCGGCGGTTACGCACGTTCTGATGGAACGCGCTGATAACCGCAGCAGGGTGAACGTCGGGGATGTTGTGCTGTACCCGGCTGAAACGTTGGATATACTTGCGCAGGGGTTCGCCTTCCTTCTGGGCCAAAATGTGGAGATCACTCTCCTGGCCATGGGGTTTGTGGCCGCCGGTGAAGGCGCCAACAAACTGATGGCAGAGGTCGGCCCAAGAAGAGATAGAGCCTTCCGGCAAGTGCATGAGCCACGAACGGACGTTCGGCTTCAGCACGAGCGGGAAGTAGTTGGCTAGGATCTTCTCGTCGCGCCCCCCGGCAGCTTGCACTGCTATGGTGTAGACGCTGAGAAACTCTGAGGGGTGCGTCTTGCCGTCGTACTTCTCCGGTACGTCGGGCTTAAAGTTCTTCATGTTGGGCCACTGGACGCGCCGCAGCTCGCGGGTGAACGCAGGGCAGCCTGCCGCGTACGGCAAGTCGCCTGGTTCACCGGGCGCGGGTGCGTCGACAGTGTTCCCAGCTCTCTTGTCGGATTGTCGCCGAGCTTCTCGGCGGCGCTCGATCGTGGTCCGAGCGTCTTCATCTCGTCGGTCGTCGAGGACCTGGCGCTGGTCCCGACGGGCCCGCGGGTCCGACGAGGCTGTGGAGCCGTCGTCGGGGTTGTTCCGGCGGGGCGGCGTCTTCTGCTTTTGCGGCGGGGAGTGCACGCTTGTCGCACCCCCGGCAGTCTTGTCGCCGATAGCCTTCGTCTTCTCGGCCTGCCGCGGCCGTGAGGCCGACGGCTGCTGCGGAGAGTCGTTGTTGGCGAAGTCTATCAGGCTCCGGATAGTGGCCCTCCATTCCTCGGCCTTGTCGGCCGCTGGAGGAAAATCGAGGAGCAGCTGCGCCCTTGCGAGCGCTTCTGCCGGAGTAGTGGGGAACGCGGGCGAGCGGTGCGAGGAGCGGGATACGCTCGGACTTCTAACAACGTTAGAAGGAGCGGGGTCCCGCGCCGGCGCCTTCGCTTTGCTTGTGCCCGGACGGGGGTCCGGGGCGTCCCGCGAACCTCCAGCATGGCCTTGTCCCAGCAAGCGGATACCACCTCCCGTGGTATGGCGCTGCGGGGTCGTTGTGTGCTGTGATGGACGCGGCGCGTCCACGGAGACCGAAGTCCGGTCGTCCGTCTTGTTCTTGGATCTGGTGGCGCCGTGAGTGTCCTCGCCGGCCACCACCCTTCCGACGGCGTCTCCCCCGCCCACCGTTGGCTCTGGTGGCGGCGGATGAGACGCAGACGGGCCTCCGACCTCCGAAGGCTTCTTCTTCGGGGCCATGGAGTTGTCGCTGATGAAGTTGTTGATGAAGCTGGAGAGGTTGATGAAGATTGCGCCCGCGCGAACGCCGGATCAGGTTCGCACAACCTCGACGCCCCCCTACCTGGCGCGCCAAAGATGTCGGGGGAAACTGTCCGCCACGAACACCTATGGGACCGGAGCCCCTTGTCTGTGCGGTACGAGGGCGGAGGGAGCACGAAGAGCAGATCGAGGCAGACGCGCGGGCAGTTTTTTACCCAGGTTCGGGCCGCACGGATGCGTAAAACCCTACTCCTGCTTGGTTGTGTATTGAGTTGAGCGCTCGGGAGCTTGAAGAAGCAGCTACACCGTGCGTGAGAGTAATCTAGGTTTCGAACCCCCTCCACGTTGTGCATGGGCCTCCTTTTATAGTGCAAGGGGTCACCGACAGGTGTCAACGTAGGAGAAAGGGGTAAAAATGTAAAAGAGGTGGTAGTTGTAACAGTGCGGGAACAGTGGAGCTACAGTACAGAACAGTGGTCTATACCTACTTCAACAGTGGGGGACAAGGGCATTTAATGCCCGTCGCCGTCGACCCCAAAAACTCCCGCCGTTGCGTCTCCGTCTGCCACGGCGACGGATCCACTGCCGTGGAGTGCCACCGTGTCCCCCAGGCTGCACAGCCATCCGCCACGCGTCCCTGGAGTGGCCCCAGGGCGACGCGTGGGCCGATGAGCTGGAGCGCGGGCACACAGCGCACCTCCCCCGGCAAGCACCTTGCCGGGGATCTCGACCTTGCCGGGCCCGGAAGCTTGCCGCTCCCCGAGCCCTTGCCGGGTTTTCTAAGATAAAATCTTCTATTCGTCCTGACAAGCTCCTCTTGCCAGGGCCTCGTGCTAGTTAAGCAATCTCGAGCCTGGGACGGCCTTCCCGGCAAGCTCCTCTTGCCGGGGTCTTGGTCTTCTGTCTTGTATACTTTGTTTTTGAATGGCTAGATAAGGGGCAGGAAGGTCTCCGGCAAGCGCGTGGTGAACCCTGCCGCGGGGAGCTGCCGCTGCCCGTGCACAAGTTGGGGTACTAGGGTACCCCTACCTTAGTACACCGACAGACCTGAACACCAAAGTGATATGTCGGCTCATCAAAATTTGAGCTGTAATTGCGATAACTTTCATTTTTTCCAATCCTGCAGGCCATTTTTGAGGGCCAAGACGACCCTTTTTGGGCTCAGAATTTTCCACGCACGTGATCCTGTGTGTGCACGTATGTAAAATCCTCCAGATCGTAAAAACTAGAAGTCCTATCACCTCAATTCCCCAATAGCTTTCCAACGCCTATGAAAACGACGAAATCGGTGCTTGTTCTCACTTGCTTTGAGAGTCTCGATCAATTCGGACTCGAGGTTGATTTTTGTATTTTCTTTGATCACCGTTTCTTCACGAGAGTTGGCCTAACACCCTATTGTATCCATACATGGGTGGGGCACCAAGGACCTGAACACCAAAGTGATATGCCGGCTCATCAAAATTTGAGCTGTAATTGCGATAACTTTCATTTTTTCCAATCCTGCAGGCCATTTTTGAGGGCCAAGACGACCCTTTTTGGTCTCAAAATTTTCCGCGCACGTGATCCTATGTGCGCACGTATGTAAAATCCTCCAGATCGTAAAAACTAGAAGTCCTATCACCTCAATTCCCCAATAGCTTTCCAACGCCTATGAAAATGACGAAATCGGAGCTTGTTCTCACTTGCTTTGAGAGTCTCGATCAATTCGGACTCTAGGTTGATTTTTGTATTTTCTTTGATCACCGTTTCTTCGCGAGAGTTGGCCTAACACCCTATTGTATCCATACATGGGTGGGGCGCCAAGGACCTTGTCGGGGGAAACTGTCCACCACGAACACCTATGGGACCGGAGCCCCTTGTCTGTGCGGTACGAGGGCGGAGGGAGCACGAAGAGCAGGTCGAGGCAGACGCACGGGCAGTTTTACCCAGGTTCGGGCCGCACGGATGCGTAAAACCCTACTCCTGCTTGGTTGTGTATTGAGTTGGGCGCTCGGAGCTTGAAGAAGCAGCTACACGAGCGTGTGAATGATCTAGGTTTCGAACCCCCTCCACGTTGTGCATGGGCCTCCTTTTATAGTGCAAGGGGTCACCGACAGGTGTCAACGTAGGAGAAAGGGGTAAAAACGTAAAAGAGGTGGTAGTTGTAACAGTGCGGGAACAGTGGAGCTACAGTACAGAACAGTGGTCTATACCTACTCTAACAGTGGGGGACAAGGGCATTTAATACCCGTCGCCGTCGACCCCAAAAGCTCCCGCCGTTGCGTCTCCGTCTGCCACGGCGATGGATCCACTGCCGTGGAGTGCCACCGTGTCCCCCAGGCTGCACAGCCATCCGCCACGCGTCCCTGGAGTGGCCCCAGGGCGACGCGTGGGCCGATGAGCTGGAGCGCGGGCACACAGCGCACCTCCCCCGGCAAGCACCTTGCCGGGGATCTCGACCTTGCCGGGCCCGGAAGCTTGCCGCTCCCCGAGCCCTTGCCGGGTTTTCTAAGATAAAATCTTCTATTCGTCCTGACAAGCTCCTCTTGCCAGGGCCTCGTGCTAGTTAAGCAATCTCGAGCCTGGGACGGCCTTCCCGGCAAGCTCCTCTTGCCGGGGTCTTGGTCTTCTGTCTTGTATACTTTGTTTTTGAATGGCTAGATAAGGGGCAGGAAGGTCTCCGGCAAGCGCGTGGTGAACCCTGCCGCGGGGAGCTGCCGCTGCCCGTGCACAAGTTGGGGTACTAGGGTACCCCTACCTTAGTACACCGACACCCCCCCTGCCCGCCCCTCTAGACATACTTTCGATGCTAAAGTGAGGTAGTAGACGGTGGATGAAAAGTAGCCCGTGGAGTCCCGTTTTGTGGTACGCCACACCCCTCCCGATGAACAAGACCCCTGTTTCGACCGTAGCGCTCCAACAGAAGTCTGTTTCCTCCGTTTTGCGGTACACCAGACCCCTCCCGGTGAACAGGATCCCGTTTTGACCGCAGCCGGTCGAGCAAAAGGTTGTTTCCTTCGTTTTGCGGTACGCCAGATCCTTCCTGATGAACAACACCCCGTTTCGATCGTATGCGGTCGAACGGAAGGCCGTTTTCCTCCGTTTTGCGGTACGCAGACCCTGTTTTGGTTGTTCCATCCAAGCCGAATGGCTCCCGAAGAACAGGAGGCGTTCCGTTGCCTCCTGATAACACGATGTTGTTTCTCTTTTCTGACCCAGCCGGTTGGCTACCAATGAACAGGACGCCGTTGCTACTGTATGTTGGCTCTCCATGTACACGAGCCCCGGCCGTACGTATGCGACTATGCATTCGAGACCCCGCCCATATGTATGTAAATTCCCGTAGTTTTTGGGGTGTGGTTGTACGTACGTGTACTACATTTAGATGGGACTGCATGGACTGCTATGTAGGGACCAGACTGTACTAGCACTTGCAGGCGTGCGGCCATGGACCATGTGGGTCCCTACTGTCAACCTCTCATCATGCATCCCTCTTCCGATGGCTGTCATTTGTTGACCACATTGACAACGCCGCGCTGAGAGCATCAACGCGGTGGGCGACAGCGACGCCCAGGAAGGTAGTGACTAGCAGGCGGCGAAGCCACAACAGTGGAGGGATGTGGGAGAATAGAGGGATGACATTGCCAGTGGTCGGAGCAGGAGTGGGCGATGAGCCCTGCGCGGCAGCATAGCCGACCACGGGAGGCGGGAGCAGGCGGTCCCTCTGGCACTGGATTCGGCAACTGAAGCAAGAAGATCAAAGATTGAAGAAGCATGACGGTCATTGGATTGATTACCAACAGTCACTTCTGCTAGAATCGTTTGCGACTAATATATAATAAGTAAAAATCTTGCATACGTGCCAACTTAATAGCCCAACAAGTATGCCCATTTGCTATTTATTAATAATTTAGAGCTCATTTGCAAATTCTTATGCAATTTATTGTAATCCATTTTCTTCTTGTTGGCCAGGACCAGGGTTAAAAAATTAAATGAAATTTTACATATTTCGGTGAGGTACAAACTATTTTTTATACCAAAATGTTGAGCTATATTAAAAGTACTTTCAATATATATTTAAATTAAGTTAAAATCCAATGAAATTAGAAACCTGGAAATGTGAAAAAAATCAGAAATTTGAATGTAATTGCCAATTTGCCGTGTGTTTTCTATATTTATAGCCCATTTCATATTATTTTAAGATTTATAGCCGTCTTGAAAGAGTTGCAGCCCAGCAGGGCGGAGAAAAATAATAGGTCTAGGTTGGGTTGGCCTGAATTGGGTATTCTTCAAAAAAAAAATTGGGCTAGCATTCAAAGAAAATTAGCTAGTCTGATCTGTGGTGAACGTAAAATAAAAGCCTAGGCTAGACGGGACATAGCCCAGTTGAAACCCTGCTTCCCTCTCAACAATAACAAAAAAATGCTCGAGCAGCTACGTCCCAGGTGTCAGCCGCTCGTGTGCAGTTCTATTGTCTATTGAATAGACACTGATGATGGCTGCTAAAGCTACGTCGGTTTTTCCCCAAAGAGGGAGGGATGATGCAGTATAGCAGTGGTAGGTATTTCCCTCAGGAATGAAACCAAGGTTATTGATCTAGTAGGAGAACCAAGCAACACAATGTAAACAACACTTGCACATAAATAACAAATACTCGCAACGCGACGTGTAAAAGGGGTTGTCAATCCCTTTCGGGTAACAGACGTGAGAGAGATATAAATATTGGTAGATTGAACGGTAAATAAGATAGATTGCAGCAAAGTATTTTTGGGTTTTTGGTTTAATAGATCTGAAATAAAAGTAAAGGAAAAATATATCGCAAAGGCAAAATATATGAGAAAGAGACCCGGGGGCCGTAGATTTCACTAGTGGCTACTCTCGAGAAAATTGCAAACGGTGGGAAAACAATTACTGTTGGGAAATTGATAGAACTTCAAATAATCGTGACGATATCCAGGCAATGATCATTATATAGGCATCACGTCCAAGATTAGTAGACCAACTCCTGCCTGCATCTACTACTATTGCTCCACACACCGACCGCTATCCAGCATGAATCTAGTGTATTAAGTTCATGGAGAAACGGTGTAATGCAATAAGAATGATGACATGATGTAGACAAGATCTATTTATGTAGAAATAGACCCCATCGTTATATCCATAGTAGCAACGATACATATGTATCGGTTCCCCTTCTATAACTGGGATCAAGCACCGTAAGATCGAACCCACTACAAAGCACCTCTTCCCACGGCAAGATAAAGAGATCAAGTTGGCCAAACAAAACACAATATCGGAGAAGAAATATGATGCTATAAGCAATCATGCATAAAAGGGACCAAAGAAACTCAAATACTTTCATGGATATAGAAAGATAGATCTGATCATAAACTCGAAGTTCATCGGATCCCAACAAACACACCGCAAAAAGAGTTACATCATATGGATCTCCAAGAGACCATTGTATTGATAATCAAAAGAGAGAGATGAAGCCATCTAGCTACTAACAACGGACCCGAAGGTCTACAAGGAACTACTCACACATCATCGAAGAGGCACCAATGGAAGTGGTGAACCCCTCCGTGATGGTTTCTAGATTGGCTCTGGTGGTTCTGGACTCTACGGTGGCTGGATCAAAATTCCGTCTGCCCCCCTAGGGTTTCTGGAATATTGGGGTATTTATAGAGCAAAGAGGCTGTGCCGGAGGCCACCGAGGTGGGCACAACTCACCTGGGCGCGCCAGGGTGGCCTGGCGTGCCCTGGTGGGTTGTGCCCCCTCGGGGCACCCCCCAGGTGCAGCTCTGGCCCATCAGGTATCTTCTCGCCCATAAAAATTCTCCAAAAAAATTCGCGGTGTTTGGGCTCTGTTTGATATTGATTTCCTGCGATGTAAAAACATGTAGAAAACAGCAACTAGCACTTGGCACTATGTTAATAGGTTAGTACCAAAAAATGGTATAAAATGACTATAAAATGATTGTAAAACATCCAAGAATGATAATATATCATCATGGAACAATCAAAAATTATAGATACGTTGGAGACGTATCAGCATCCCCAAGCTTAACTCATGCTCGTCCTTCAGTAGGTAAGTGATAAAAACAGAATTTTTGATGTGGAATGATGCATATTGATAACCCACAAGTGTAGGGGATTGCAACAGTTTTCGAGGGTAAAGTATTCAACCCAAATTTATTGATTCGACACAAGGGGAGCCAAAGAATACTCTTAAGTATTAGTAGCCGAGTTGTCAATTCAACCACACCTAGAAACTTAGTATCTGCAGCAAGGTAGTTTAGTAGCAAAGTAATATGGAGATAGCGGTAACAGCGATAAAAGTAACGGTAGTGTTTTTGTAGTTTTTGTAATAGTAGAAGCGGAAAAGTAAATAAGGAACAAGCAATATGTGAAAATCTTGTAGGCATTGGATCGGTGATGGGGAATTATGTCAGATGTAATTCATCATGTAAAAGTTATAACCTAGGGTGACACAGAACTAGCTCTAGTTCATCAATGTAATGTAGGCATGTATTCAGAATATAGTCATACGTGCTTATGGAAAAGAACTTGCATGACAACTTTTGTCCTACCCTCCCGTGGCAGCGGGGTCCTAGTGGAAACTAAGGGATATTAAGGCCTCATTTTAATAGAGTACCGGACCAAAGCATTAACACATAGTGAATACATGAACTCCTCAAACTACGGTCATCACCGGGAGTGGTCCCGATTATTGTCACTTCGGGGTGGCCGGATCATAACACATAGTAGGTGACTATTGACTTGCAAGATGGGATCAAGAACACACATATATTCATGAAAACATAATAGGTTCAAATCTGAAATCATGGCACTCGGGCCCTAGTGACAAGCATTAAGCATAGCAAAGTCATAGCAACATCAATCTTAGAACATAGTGGATACTAGGGATCAAACCCTAACAAAACTAACTCGATTACATGGTAAATCTCATCCAACCCATCACCGTCCAGCATGCCTACGATGGAATTACTCACGCACGGCGGTGAGCATCATGGAATTGGTGATGGAGGAAGGTTCATGATGACGATGGCGACGATCTCCACTCTCCTGAGCCCCGAACGGACTCCAGATCAGCCCTCCCGAGAGAGATTAGGGCTTGGCGGCGGTTCCGTATCGTAAAACGCGATAATTCTTCATCTATGATTTTTTTTCTCCCCAAAAGTGAATATATGGAGTCCGGGGGTACGTCGGTTGAGCATCAGGGGGCCCACGAGGCAGGGGGCGCACCCCCCACCCTCATGGATAGGGTGTGGGCCCCCTGACGTAGATATTTCCGTAGATATTTTTTATATTGTTCAAAATAATTTTCCGTGGATTTTCATGTCATTCCGAGAACTTTTTATTTCTGCACAAAAATAACACCATGGCAATTCTGCTGAAAACAGCGTCAGTACGGGTTAGTTCCATTCAAATCATGCAAGTTAGAGTCCAAAACAAGGGCAAACGTGTTTGGAAAAGTAGATACGTTGGAGACGTATCAACTCCCCCAAGCTTAAACCTTTGCTTGTCCTCAAGCAATTCAGTTGATAACTGAAAGTGATGAAGAAAAACTTTGACAAACTCTGTTTGCTCTTGTTATTGTAAATATGTAAGCCAGCCTTCAGGTTTTCAGCAAAGATCATGAACTAACCACATTCATAATAACTTTTAGGTATCATGTCTACTCACATCAATGTCATAATCGACTAGCGAGCAATAATAATAAACCTCGGATGACAACACTTTCTCAGAACAATTATGATATGACATAACAAGATGGTATCTCGCTAGCCCTTTCTGAGACCGCAAAACATAAATGCAGAGCACCTTTAAAGATCAAGGACCGACTAGACATTGTAATTCATGGTAAAAGAGATCCAGTCATGATCATACTCAATGCAAATTAATAGTAATACATGCAAATGACAGAGGTGCTCTCCAACTGGTGCCTTTTGGAAGAGGATGATGACTCGGCATAAAGTAAATAGATAGGCCATTCGCAGAGGGAAGCAGGGATTTGTAGAGGTGCCAGAGCTCGATTTTTAAATAGAGATGAATAACATTTTAAGCAGTATACTCTCATTGTCAACATAACAACCAAGAATCTCGATATCTTCCATGCTACGCACATTATAGGCGGTTCTCAAACAAAATGGTAAATTTTACACTCCCCCAACCACCAACAAGCACACTCCATGGCTAGCCCGAAACAACGGGTACCGTCCAAACCAACAACAGCCCTGGGGGAGTTTTGTTTAATTATTATGATTTTGAGCATGGGACTGGGCATCCCGGTTACCAGCCATTTTCTCATGAATGATGAGCGGAGTCCACTCATCATGAGAATAACCCACCTAGCATGGAAGATATAGACATCCCTAGTTGATACATGAGCTGTTCGAGCATACAAAACATTTGAAGGTTTAGAGTTTGGCACATACAAATTTACTTGGAACGGCGGGTAAATACCGCATATAGGAAGGTATGGTGGACTCATGTGGAATAACTTTGGGGTTTATGGAAGTGGATGCACAAGCAGTATTCCCTCTTAGTACAGGTGAAGGCTAGAAAGAGACTGGGAAGCGACCAGCTAGAGAGCGACAACAGTCATGAACATGCATTAAAATTAATCAACAATGAATGCAAGCATGAGTAGGATATAAATCACCATGAACATAAATAGCATGAAGGCTATGTTGATTTTGTTTCAACTACATGCATGAACATGTGCCAAGTCAGACCACTTGAATTGTTCAAAGGAAGATACCACCCTATCATACCACATCACAACCATTTTAATATCATGTTGGCACGCAAGATAGACCATTATAAACTCTCAGCTAATTAAGCATGGCATAAGCAGCTATGATCTCTAATTGTCATTGCAAGCATGTTTCATTCATAACAGGCTGAATCAGGAACGATGAACTATCATATTTACAAAAACAAGAGAGGTCGAGTTCATACCAGCTTTTCTCATCTCAATCAATTCATCATATATCATCCTTATTGCCTTTCACTCGCACGACCGAACGGTGTGGATAATAACAATAATAGTGCATGTGCATTGGACTAAGCTAGAATCTACGAGCATTTTAATACAAGAGAGAAGACAAGGTAATATGGCTCAAGGTTGAATAAACAATAAAGCATATGAGAGCCACTAAGAATTTTCAATCATGGTCTTCTACTCTTAACCCACAAAGAAAAGAAAAGAAACTATTTACATGGGAAAGCTCCCAACAAGCAAAAGAAGAACGAGAAATCTTTTTGGGTTTTCTTTTTATTACTACTACTACAAGCAAGGAAAGTAAACTAGCTAAAAGCTACAACTAATGTTTTTTGTTAAGGTTTTTCTAACACACAATAAAAAGATCAAGAAAAAGAATTGAAACTAAGCATGGATGGTACAATGAAAGAGTGTGAGCACCGACAACTAGAATAAGTGTGTGAGCATGTCGGGGGAAACTGTCCGCCACGAACACCTATGGGACCGGAGCCCCTTGTCTGTGCGGTACGAGGGCGGAGGGAGCACAAAGAGCGGATCGTGGCGAGCACGCGGGCAGTTTTACCCAGGTTCGGGCCGCACGGATGCGTAAAACCCTACTCCTGCTTGGTTGTGTATTGAGTTGAGCGCTCGGTAGCTTGAAGAAGCAGCTACACCGAGCGTGAGAGTGATCAAGGTTCCGAACCCCCTCCACGTTGTGCATGGGCCTCCTTTTATAGTGCAAGGGGTCACCGACAGGTGTCAACGTAGGAGAAAGGGGTAAAAACGTAAAAGAGGTGGTAGTTGCAACAGTGCGGGAACAGTGGAGCTACAGTACAGAACAGTGGTCTATACCTACTTTAACAGTGGGGGACAAGGGCATTTAATGCCCGTCGCCGTCGACCCCAAAAGCTCCCGCCTTAGCGTCTCCGTCCGCCACGGCGACGGATCCATCACCGTGGAGTGCCACCGTGTACCCCAGGCTGCACAGCCATCCGCCACGCGTCCCTGGACAGGCCCCAGGGCGACGCGTGGGCCGATGAGCTGGAGCGCGGGCACACAGCGCAGCCTCCCCGGCAAGCACCTTGCCGGGGGCCTTGACCTTGCCGGGCCCGGGAGCTTGTCGCTCCCCGGGCCCCTTGCCGGGGCGCATATAGCGCCGAGGCGTAGTCTTCTAGTCTTCATGGCAAGCTCCTCTTGCCAGGGTCTTGTGTTAGTGGGACAGTCTTGAGTCTGGTACGGCCTTCCCGGCAAGCTCCTCTTGCCGGGGCCTTGGTTTTCTTCCTCGTATACTTTGTTTTTGAATGGTTTAATAGGGAACAGGAAAGGTCCCCGGCGAGCACGCGGTAAACCCTGCCGCGGGAAGCTGCAACTGCCCGTGCACAAGTTGGGGTACTGAGGTACCCCCTACCTTAGTACACCGACAGGAGCCCCCGGGCCTGGGCCACACACGGTGCCGAGCGCTGTTGGGCCAGGCCCAAAACAGTGCACGGGCACCCGCGGCCCGCGGCGCGCCGAATCCACTTCCATATCCGCCGCACCCCACGGTAACGGCACGCGTCGATCGCGGCGCCGTGGGATGGGACGTGCCCACGATCTCTTAATGGAAAGGGCGAAACGCCCCCCACTCCCCCATAAAAGCAGAGGGAGCGGGCGCGGTTCCCCTCCTTGCGCTCTCATTACGTCGTCTTCCTCCTCCAAAGATTCCTTCTTGCGCTCTGCCTCCACATCTCCGCCGCCGCCGAGCTCTTCGTCCCCCTCCTTCCACCGCGTCCGCCATGGCCCCAAAGACCGACAAGGCGAAAGCGGAGAAGGCCAAGCGGGAGAAATCGGAGCAAGCGGCCAAGCTCATCGCGTACCGGAAGCGGCACGTCGTCTTCCCGCCGAAGCTCGGCGTGCGGGAGCTCTGGAACAAGTATTACTTGTTCTGGTCCAAGGGAACCGACGCGCATCCCCGCACGCGAGCATACCCGGCCGCCGCCAAGGACAGCTATCCCGGCGGGTACTACTTTTTTGCTGCCTTTTTCCATTGTGGTCTCTGTCCTCCTTTCTCGAACTTCTTTTGCGACGTCATGAAGACATATGGCCTCCATCTGCTTGACTTCACCCCCAACGCCATTCTCACCATGGCCGTTTTCGCACACATGTGCGAAAACTTCATAGGAGTCCACCCCAATGTAGCCCTCTTTAGACACTTCTTCACTCCTAGAGCCGAGGCCGATGCCCCCCTCTCCGGAGGAATTTCTTGGGTCTTTCGTCTGAATAAGAAAGGGGCGTACTTGCCGGGGGAGCTCCGCGGCAAGTGGGAGGAATGGCAAGCGGAGTGGTGCTGGATCGTAGAAGACCAGCCGCAAGCCTTCACCGCGCCGCGCACAACGCCCATCGTGCGCGGCAGGGACTGGAGTGAGCTGGACTCGGACGACGTCAAGCTCAACATCGCCCTCGTCCGGATTCTTCGTCTTCGGTTGGCCAATCTGTCAGTTGCTGAGGTGGGCGCAGATTTCCTCCGCCGGCGCATCGCCCCTCTCCAAGACCGGAAGAGGCCGGCCTGGGAGTACGGCGGCCCGGCAGACATCATGAGGCTGCGCCCCGGGCTCAATTTTAACTTCACCACTCTGGAGCTGCGGGGAATGGTACGAGAACTCTTCAAGTACGACCCGACGCACCCCGAGTGGTTCAGGACTCCCCGGGAAGTGGTGCCGCTCTGCAACAACGCCGTCAGGGATCGGATCCTCGCCATGATGCCCATGTGTGACTCGCATGGCTTGGACCGCACGTGGATCGCCCCGAAGCCCATCGACGTCCTCAACTTCTACGACAACCTTGCCGAGGTGGCGAAGAACAAGGAGGACCTCAAGCTGCACACGCGGGACACCACCGACCAGGAGATCGCCTACATAGCTTCCCGGGCTGAGGAGGCCGCCGCAGCCGCGGCAGTAGGAGTCTTCGGATTCTCGCCGGAGGAGGCGGAGGCTAAGGACGCGTCCACCCAGGCGGAGGAGGCGGAGATTCGCAGGTTGCTGAATCTTCCACCCGACGCGCTCGCCGGGGTCCCCTCGTTGAGGCACTCCGGGATCCACGGGATCGCGGCGGAGGCCGCGGCAATGGAGGGCACCGCCGGAGGGAGCAGAGGCGCCGCAAGGGGCGGAGGCGTCAAGGGAAAGGGGGCCGCGGCGCAGGACGCCGGGCCCAGTGAGCCGGCCGGGGCAGAGGAGGAGGAGGAGGCCGAGGACTCCGGCGGATCCACGGAGTTATACGCCAACGACCTCTCCTCGTCGGAGAGCTCTCCGCCCCCGGCAAGCCCGAGGCAGTCCCCGGCGAAGCGCCTCCGCAAGGCGTCGACGGGGGAAAGGGCGCAGGCGCCCCGGCAACAGCCACCTCGCCGGGCAGCTCCCCGGGGGAGCCAAGCCGCGCCAAGGCCGTCCGGCGCACCAGCCGCAGCGGAGGCGGCCCGTGCGCGGACCACGACGGAGGCGCCCCGCAGGCCGGCAGGGAGCCGGCAGGGGCCTTCTCGAAGCGGAGCAACGGCTCCGCCTGCTCCTCGGGCGCCGGCAGCCACAGGGGCTGGGTCTTCGCAGCCCCCAGCCCCGGTGAACACCAAGCGCGCGAGGGAATCTTCGTCTTCCGCTCCTCGCGCCGACGCGCCCACGGTGGAGTATGACTTCTCCGCCCTGAGCGAGGACGACGAGGAGGACCAGGAGTAAGAATCCAAGACTTTATATCTTCTTGATTTTTGCCTTGATTTTTTGTTGATGTTGACTCTGTTTATTGTTCTGATTTCAGGACCCTGGCCCATCGCGCGGCGAAGAAGGCCAAGGCGCCCGAGGTTGAGGTCGCAGAAGACTCGGCAGCCGCGGCAACAGGGGGTGTGCCGGAGCCGAGCCTGCCGGATCCGAGCGCTGCTCCGAGGAGCAGCCCCCAGCGTAGCCCGCAGCGCAGCCCCCAGCGTAAGTCTGGGGTTCTCTCTTTTCGCTTGTCGGGGTACGCCTGAGGATTTGATTTTGTCTTCATGTCTTGACGTTTCTTGTCTTGTTCTGTGCAGAGGTGGAACCGCAGCGGGAAGAGTGCCCGGAGACCACCGCTGAGGAGCCGCAGGCCCCGCCATCCCCGCCAAGGCAGAACTCTCCGGCAAGGGAGAGTGCTCCGCCAAGGGCGGGTACTCCGCCAAGGCAGAGCACCCCGCCAAGGGCGAGCAGCCCGGCGAGGGCGGCCACTCCGCCACGGCTGAGCTCCCCGGCGAGGGAGCCCGCCACTGAGGACGTCCGCCAAGGTAAGTTCCGTGACTTGTTTTCTTGGCTTGCCTCTTTTTTGGATATTTGCTTGAGTCTTGAACTTCTTTTTCTTCTTCTTCTTTTTAGATCTTCCTCCTCCTGCGCCCATGGAGACGGAGGTCATCGACCTTGAGGATGAGGGCGCGCAGGACGGCGGCGGCTACGCCCCTGTCGTCGAGGAGATAGCCGAGGCCGCCGAGCCGGCCGCGCAAGAGACTGCTCCGGCTGCAGACGCAGCGGCCGGGGAGAGGGACGGTGACCGCACCGCCAACCCGGAGGCGGCGGGAGCATCAGATGCTGCACCGGTCACCGGCCCCTCCGCCGGCGAGGAGCAGAGGTACTATCTCGAGGCCCCCAACGGCGTCTTCATCCAGATGCCTTGGGGGTCTTCATCGCGAGCTCCTGCGGAGGGCGAGGCGTTCGACGGAGAAGTCCTCGCCTCCGCAGGCTTGAAAATCGTCGAGGCGCCCGGCGGGAGTGAGGGGCCCGAGGAGGAGAGGTTGCTGCACCAGCTCCTGGCCCTTTACCGGGCCAGGCAGGCGAAGCTGGCCTCCCGGGAAGCCCTTGCCGCCAAGGCCGCGGCGGAAATGGAGAAGCGTGCGGCGGAGCTCAGCGCCGCCAATCAGGCAGCCCTCCGCGAGGTGGCGGAGGAGCGGGAGCGTCTCGCCGGCAAGTACCAGGAATGGGTGCTCGAGAAAGCTGAAGCGGAAGAACAGCAGCGTCTCGCCGGGGTGGAGATGTCCCGGCGAGAAGGAGAGCTCGCGCAGCGGAAGGTCGAGCTGGACTCCCATGAGGAGGACCTTACCGCTCGCGAGGCTGCCCTTGGCGGGGAGCTGAAGGAGGCGAAAGCCGCCGCGGTTGCCGCGGAAGACGCCAAGAAAGAGCTCGCCGCCAAGGTTGAACAGTTGGAGAAGGCGATGAAGGTGAGCGCCGAGAAGGTTGCTGCGCTCATCTTGGAGCGCGAGAAGGATGCTCACACAAACTCCGAGCTTCAGGTGAGTCTCTCCAAGAGGGGTGACGAGCTGAAGGCTGCCAAGGACTCTATTGAGGACTTGGAGCTGAAGGTCACCACTCTGAAGGAATCGCTCGATGCTGCCCGGGCTCAGGAGACCAAGTTGAAGGATGAGCTCCGCAAGGAGCGGACCTTGGTGGAGAACGTCAACAAGGCGTCCGAGCTCTTCCGGCAGACCATTGAAGTGTGGACCGAAGAGCTGGTTTCTTCTGCGTCCAATATTGACCAGGAGTTGCTGGCGTTGAAGGTCGAACATCTCATCTACTCGCCGGATCCGGATCTCCCGCACAGCGCCAGGCTCGGCCTCTTCTTCAGAGGGGTCGCTCCGGCCCTTGCAAGTCTCCGGAACCGCATCCCCGCGCAGCTGGCCGAGGAGTCGCGTCTGCTCTGCGCGGGAACTCTGGAGCGGGTGCTGACGAAGATCGTGTACCGCAACCCGGGAATCAACCTCACGAACGTTCTTCGCAGCCTGCCGGCTGACGCAGACACGGAAGCCCTGAAGGAGCAGGTCGGCCATATCATCGCCAAGGTGGCAAAGCTTGGCAGGAAGGAAGGCGACCGCGTAGACTAGGGCTCCATTATCTTTATCTTTTTGTTGCTGCACATTATGTCATGAACTTATTAGTCCATCGCGACAAGTTTATCCTTTGTAAGATATTTACTTTATTTTGATCAATCAGCGCAATGTTATCTTCTTTGTTTCAATCTTTGACTTTGTATGTTTTTCACCCTACGCTCCCGGGGAGCTTGCCGGCAAGGGGCCCTTGCCGCGAGCGCTGAGTGCTGGACTCTGAGCAGCCTGCTGGCCAAGGTTCTCGCCGGCAAGCAACCTTGCCGCAGCTAGTCGCAAACGCACTTAGCTTGCTGAGCGTACTCGGAAACGAAGCAAGGGCGCGACACTTGTCGCAGCTCACTTAAATCGTTGAGTGAACTCGAAAACAAGATAAGGGTGCGGCAAGCTACGGGTAGGTTCCTCCGCGCACAGGTTTTCCATACAAAATGTGATCGTTCAAGGAAGGCAACTAAATTTTAAAATTTGAACTGGTCAAATTCTAACAACTTATCTCTCATATGTTGCTTGCTTTCCGGTAAGACTTCTCTTTCTTGAACAGCACTTAGATCCTCCTCCACCTCCTTCCCCCCCGGCAAACTTGTGCGCGAGGAACGTTTCTTCTGTTTAAGAGGAAAGAAAAGGGAGAGGGAAACAAGCATATTGCCTTTCGGCGTGCTAATGCTTACCGTATACTTGAGTGTTGCATCAAATGCCAAACAGAACATGCAAACAGCAAAGAGAAGCATGCAAAAGGCAATCGGTGCGAAAAACACGAAAGCTTTACTGATGCACGGGGTCTGCGCCCGGCTTTGTACAAAGGGTTACATGCAACAGCGGCAAAGCTTGTACAAAAGGTGGTTGCCGGAGCGGATCACGGCAACCGCGCCTTAGGGGTGAAACTTGCGAAGATGCTCTATGTTCCAGGAGTTGCTCACCGGTAAGCCTTCTTCGGTCTCGAGGCGGACAGCGCCGGGCCTCGTAACTTGTCTCACCCGATAAGGGCCTTCCCACTTCGGCGTCAGCTTGTTGGAATTCTTGGCGGACTGAACACGCCGAAGAACAAGGTCGCCTTCCTCGAGACTCCTGGCCTTGACTTTGCGGCTATGGTAGCGGCGCAAAGCTTGCTGGTATCGAGCAGCTCGTACAGCAGCCTGGAGACGTCCCTCCTCAAGGAGCAATGCGTCATCTTGCCGCAGTTGCTCTTGCTCGAGCTCATCATAAGCGAGCACTCGAGGAGATCCGTATACGAGTTCCGTGGGGAGAACTGCCTCTGCTCCGTAGACTAGAGCAAAAGGTGTCTGCCCGGTGGCTCGACTTGGTGTCGTTCTGATTGACCAAAGAGCCGCCGGGAGCTCCTCTATCCAATTTCTTCCGCACTTGCGCAGCCTGTCAAAGGTCCTCGTCTTGAGTCTGCGCAGCACTTCAGCATTTGCCCTCTCCGCTTGACCGTTGCTCCTCGGGTGAGCAACAGAAGCGAAACAGACCTTGGCACCAAGGTCTTGGACGTATTGCATGAAGGTGCGACTAGTGAATTGCGTACCGTTGTCGGTGATGATCCTGTTAGGGATCCCGAAACGGCAAACAATTGACCTGAAGAACCTGACTGCTGACTGTGCTGTCACCTTCCTCACTGGCTCCACTTCTGGCCACTTTGTGAACTTGTCGATTGCGACGTACAAGTACTCAAAGCCCCTGACAGCACGAGGGAAAGGACCGAGGATGTCGAGCCCCCAGACCGAGAAGGGCCATGACAAAGGGATTGTTTGGAGAGCTTGAGCTGGCTGATGGATTTGCTTCGCATGGAACTGGCACGCTTCACACTTGGTTACTAGTGCAGTTGCATCTTGGAGGGCTTCTTGCCAAAAGAACCCTTGCCGGAAAGCCTTCCCGGCAAGCGCCCTTGCGCCGATGTGGTGGACGCATATGCCTCCGTGTATTTCTGCCAACAGCTTCTGTCCGTCTTCTCTGGAGATGCACTTCAACCTGACACCATTGAGTCTTCTTCTGTATAGCTCATTATCCACGAACTGGTACATACTTGACTGCCTGGTTATCTTCTCTATCTCTTGAGGGTCGTCGGGAAGTTCTCCAGTTTGCAGAAAACGGACGATCTGCTGCGCCCATGCCGGAGCCCGAGGCTCGACGGCGAGGACTAAAGGCTCGAGGGCCGCTGCGGGAACCTCAGCTTCTACGGCAAGGACCTCTGGTTCTGCCGGAGCTGACGGTCCCCCGGCAAGCTCGCCGGGGCGAGGCTTGCCGGGAACGTTTGCTTCAACTGTACAAGCCCGAGGACTCGCAGGAGCAAACTGTTCCTCAGCGTTCTGGTTGTTGATCTTGGGGACCTTGGCGGCGGTTTCAGGAAGGTCCGCCGGCAAGTAGTCGCCGGAGACCAACTTTCTCTTCTTGGACTGCCCAATTGATGGTGTAACGGATGGCTGAGTCAGCTTGAGTAAGAAGGTCCCTGGTTCCACAGGTAACTTCATCGAAGCGCACTTTGAAAGGCCGTCTGCAATTTCATTTTGAGCTCTCGGGACGTGCTCCATCTGCAAACCTTCAAAGTGCTCTTCAAGCTTTCTCACTTCATCGACATAAGCTTCCATCAAAGGGCTCTGATAGCTCTTGTTAACTTGTTGGACCACCAACTGAGAATCTCCCCGCACAATCAGCTTCCTGATCCCAAGTTCGGCTGCAATCCTGAGGCCGGCAAGCAAGCCTTCATATTCCGCAGTGTTGTTTGTCGCTTGCTCCCTGGGAAAGTGCATCTGGATAACATATTTGAGGTGCTCTCCGGTGGGCGCAATGAGTACCACGCCGGCACCGGCGCCTTGCAGCGAGAAGGCACCATCAAAATACATTACCCATTCACTTGTCGCCTCTTGCACGGGTGCGCTTGTTTCTTGAACTTCTTCATCTGGCGTTGGGGTCCACTCAGCTATGAATTCTGCCAAAGCTCGGCTCTGTATGGTTGAAGTACTTTCAAACTTGAGTCCAAAGCTCGACAGCTCCAGTGCCCACTCGACGATCCTGCCTGTTGCTTCTGGATTGTGCAATATCCTCTTCAACGGAAAGCGAGTGACCACTGTTATCTCATGGGCTTGGAAGTAATGGCGCAGCTTTCTCGAGGCCATGAGGAGGCCGAAAAGCAATTTTTGCACACCAGAGTATCTTGATCTAGCCCCCTGGAGAAGGGAACTTACAAAATACACTGGGCGCTGCACCATCTTCTTCCGCACCTCTCCTTGTTCCTGCGCAGAGTCTTCCTTGTCGGGACCAGAGCTTGTCGGGACAGCCCCCTGTTTGTCGCTGGATTCGCTTGCCGGTGATGCTGACTCCTCGTCGGACTCCCTCTCCGCTACTAACGCAGCACTAACCACCTGGTTGGTTGCCGCTAAGTATAGCAACAACTTTTCCTGTGGTCTAGGTGCGACAAGTATAGGAGTGGAGGACAGGTACCGTTTCAAATCCTGCAACGCCGCCTCCGCTTCCGGAGTCCACCTCATGGGACCTGCCTTCTTCAAGATTTTGAAGAAAGGTAGGGCGCGTTCTGCAGACTTTGAAATGAACCTACTGAGGGCAGCAACACAACCTGCAAGCCTTCTGACATCCTTGACGCGCTTCGGGGCTTCTATCTGCTCAATGGCTTTGATCTTGTCGGGGTTGGCTTCAATCCCCCTCTGTGATACAAAGAACCCGAGAAGCTTGCCGGAGGGGACTCCAAAGACGCACTTCTCGGGGTTCAACTTGAGCTGTATCCTGCGCAGGTTCTGAAACGTCTCTTCCAAGTCTTGAATCAGGGTTTCCTTGCTCTTGCTCTTCACCACGATGTCATCCATGTAAGCTTCTACATTTCTGTGGATTTGTGGCTCAAAAGCAGTGTACACTACCCTTGCAAAAGTTGAGCCTGCATTCTTCAGTCCAAATGGCATGCGTATGAAGCAATAAGTGCCACATGGAGTGATAAATGCAGTCTTCTCTTCATCCTCCTTGGCCATGAAAATCTGATGATAGCCTGAGTATGCATCAAGAAAGCAGAGTAGCTCACATCCGGCAGTGGAGTCAACGATCTGGTCAATGCGCGGCAAAGGGAATGGATCCTTGGGACATGCTTTATTCACATCGGTGAAGTGTATACAGAGTCTCCACTTCCCGTTGGCCTTGCGCACGACGACTGGGTTTGCCAACCACGTCGGATGGATCACACCTCTAACTAGGCCTGCTGCCTCTAGCTTCTTGATTTCCTCGTTGATGAACTCTTGGCGCTCCACGGCTTGCTTCCTCACTTTCTGCTTGATGGGCCGCGCATGAGGACAGACAGCAAGCTTGTGCTCAATCACCTTCCTGGGAACACCGGGGATGTCAGATGGTTGCCAGGCAAACACATCGACATTCGCCCGCAGGAAGGCAACGAGCGCACTTTCCTATTTGCTGTCAAGGGTGGCACTGATGGTGAAGGTACCACCAGTGCCGTCCTCCTTTGCGGACACCTTCTTTGTTGCCGGAGGAGCAGCCATTCCTTTCTTACTCTTGCCGGTGGAGCTCGATGGAACGTCCTCGACGGCAGCGCAGCACTCCGAAGAGGTGCGGTTGCCGGAGTGGGTCCCAGAGCACTTGCCGGACTTGGTCTTCGTCTTCTTCCCCCCGGGAGCTTCAGCGGCAAGAGTATCCTTCTCGGCCGCAGCTGCCGCATCCCGGTAAATCTTGTCGGCGCAAATAAGCGCATCCTTCTTGTCGCTGTGGACAGTGATGACGCTTATCGGCCCCGGCATCTTCAGCACGTTGTAAGCATAGTGGGAAGCTGCCATGAACTTGGCGAGGGCAGGACGGCCAAGTATTCCATTGTAGGGCAATGGAATATCGGCGACGTCAAAGGTGATGCGCTCAGTTCTGAAGTTGAGCTCCCCGCCAAAGGTCACCGGCAGAGTGATCTTTCCCTTGGGCTTGCTCCTTCCCGGGTTGATTCCTTGGAATGAACCGGTCTCTTCGAGCTCGCCATCTTGAATCTGGAGTTTCTTGATCACAGCGGAGGAGATCAAGTTCAGCCCGGCCCCGCCGTCTACCAACATTTTGGTGACCTTGAGGTTGCGGATGGTGGGAGAAACCAGCATCGGCAAGCACCCGACCGCAGTGGTGCGGTCAGGGTGATCCTCAAGATCAAAAACGATGGGCGTGCTGGACCATTTGAGGAGCCTGCGCGACTCCACGGGCGGCTCCGCTGCGTTCACCTCACGCACCCACTGTTTTAGCTGGCGGTCGGAGGTGTGTAGGGAGGCGCCACCGTCGACGCACAGGACCTCTGTGGCCTTCTGGAACTCCTGCTCGCTGTTCTCGTCGTCCTCCATGTCTTCATCGTCCTCTTCGTCGTTGTCGCGGCCCCGGGGAGGTCGATCCCCTTGCCGCTGCTTAGCCTTGCCGCGGCGTCCTCCCCGGCCGTTGAACGGCCGCTTCTTGCTGGGCTCTTCCCCGCCACCTTGGGCCTTCTCCTTGTCGCGCCTCTCGTACTCAGCTTTTTGCTGCTCGACGAGGTACTCGACGCGCTTGCAATTGGAGAGATCGTGACCCTTGGTGCGGTGAATCTTACAGTATTGCTTGTCGGAGCTACCCGGCTTGTCGGCCGCCGCCGCAGGGGCAGGCTCCTTGCCGGAGCCGCCAGCCTGCGCTTGCTTGGCGGGGGCCTCCTTGCCGGACTTCTCGACGGCAAGCACTTCCTTCTTGCCCTTCTTTCTGTTGTTCCGCCGCCGACTCTTCTTTGCCGGGGCGGCGTCGTCGCTGTCGCTTCCTCCCGCGCCAGTATCTTCCCCGGGGAGTCTCCTCCCCTCTTCTGCGCGTGCGCACTTGTCAGCAAGAGCGTAGAGCTCGCTGACGTCCCTAATCTTGGTCATCGCCATCTCCTCACGCATGCGGCGGTTACGCACGTTCTGATGGAACGCGCTGATAACCGCGGCAGGGTGAACGTCAGGGATGTTGTGCTGCACCCGGCTGAAGCGTTGGATATACTTGCGCAGGGGCTCGCCTTCCTTCTGGGCCAAAATATGGAGATCGCTCTCCTGGCCATGGGGTTTGTGGCCGCCGGTGAAGGCGCCAACAAACTGGTGGCAAAGGTCGGCCCAAGAAGAGATGGAACCTTCCGGCAAGTGCATGAGCCACGAACGGACGTTCGGCTTTAGCACGAGCGGGAAGTAATTCGCCAAGGTCTTCTCGTCGCGCCCCCCGGCAGCTTGTACTGCGATGGTGTAGACGCTGAGAAACTCCGAGGGGTGCGTCTTGCCGTCGTACTTCTCCGGTACGTCGGGCTTGAAATTCTTCATGCTGGGCCACTGGACGCGCCGCAGCTCGCGGGTGAACGCAGGGCAGCCTGCCGCGCACGGCAAGTCGCCTGGTTCATCGGGCGCGTGCGCGTCGACAGTGTTCCCAGCCCTCTTGTCGGATTGTCGCCGAGCTTCTCGGCGGCGCTCGATTGTGGTCCGAGCGTCTTCATCTCGCCGGTCGTCGAGGACCTGGCGCTGGTCCCGACGGGCCCGCGGGTCCGACGAGGCTGTGGAGCCGTCGTCGGGGTTGTTCCGGCGGGGCGGCGTCTTCTGCTTCTGCGGCGGGGAGTGCACGCTTGTCGCACCCCCGGCGGTCTTGTCGCCGATAGCCTTCGTCTTCTCAGCTTGCCGCGGCCGTGAGGTCGACGGCTGCTGTGGAGAGTCGTTGTTGGCGAAGTCTATTAGGCTCCGGATGGTGGCCCTCCATTCTTCGGCCTTGTCGGCCGCCGGAGGAAAGTCGAGGAGCAGCTGCGCCCTTGCGAGCGCATCTGCTGGAGTAGAGGGGAACGCGGGTGAGCGGTGCGAGGAGCGGGATACGCTCGGACTTCTAACAACGTTAGAAGGAGCGGGGTCCCGCGCCGGCGCCTTCGCTTTGCTTGTGCCCGGACGGGGGTCCGGGGCGTCCCGCGAGCCTCCGGTTTGGCCTTGCCCCAGCAAGCGGATACCACCTCCCGTGGTATGGCGCTGCGGGGTCGTCGTGTGCTGCGATGGACGCGGCGCGTCCACGGAGACCGAGGTCCGGTCGTCCGTCCTGTTCTTGGATCTGGTGGCACCGTGAGTGTCCTCACCGGCAACCACCCTTCCGACGGCGTCTCCCCCGCCCACCGTTGGCTCTGGTGGCGGCGGGTGAGACGCAGACGGGCCTCCGACCTCCGAAGGCTTCTTCTTCGGGGCCATGGAGTTGTCGCTGATGAAGTTGCTGATGAAGCTGGAGAGGTTGATGAAGAATGCGCCCGCGCGAACGCCGGATCAGGTTCGCACAACCTCGACGCCCCCTACCTGGCGCGCCAAAGATGTCGGGGGAAACTGTCCGCCACGAACACCTATGGGACCGGAGCCCCTTGTCTGTGCGGTACGAGGGCGGAGGGAGCACAAAGAGCGGATCGTGGCGAGCACGCGGGCAGTTTTACCCAGGTTCGGGCCGCACGGATGCGTAAAACCCTACTCCTGCTTGGTTGTGTATTGAGTTGAGCGCTCGGTAGCTTGAAGAAGCAGCTACACCGAGCGTGAGAGTGATCAAGGTTCCGAACCCCCTCCACGTTGTGCATGGGCCTCCTTTTATAGTGCAAGGGGTCACCGACAGGTGTCAACGTAGGAGAAAGGGGTAAAAACGTAAAAGAGGTGGTAGTTGCAACAGTGCGGGAACAGTGGAGCTACAGTACAGAACAGTGGTCTATACCTACTTTAACAGTGGGGGACAAGGGCATTTAATGCCCGTCGCCGTCGACCCCAAAAGCTCCCGCCTTAGCGTCTCCGTCCGCCACGGCGACGGATCCATCACCGTGGAGTGCCACCGTGTACCCCAGGCTGCACAGCCATCCGCCACGCGTCCCTGGACAGGCCCCAGGGCGACGCGTGGGCCGATGAGCTGGAGCGCGGGCACACAGCGCAGCCTCCCCGGCAAGCACCTTGCCGGGGGCCTTGACCTTGCCGGGCCCGGGAGCTTGTCGCTCCCCGGGCCCCTTGCCGGGGCGCATATAGCGCCGAGGCGTAGTCTTCTAGTCTTCCTGGCAAGCTCCTCTTGCCAGGGTCTTGTGTTAGTGGGACAGTCTTGAGTCTGGTACGGCCTTCCCGGCAAGCTCCTCTTGCCGGGGCCTTGGTTTTCTTCCTCGTATACTTTGTTTTTGAATGGTTTAATAGGGAACAGGAAAGGTCCCCGGCGAGCACGCGGTAAACCCTGCCGCGGGAAGCTGCAACTGCCCGTGCACAAGTTGGGGTACTGAGGTACCCCCTACCTTAGTACACCGACAGAGCATGAATGTAAAGTCGGTGAGAAACACGTCCTCCCCCAAGCTTAGGCCTTTGGCCTAAGTTGGTCTATGGCCACGGATGGAAGCTACTCTCTCAAGTGTACTGAGATGTGTCCTCTGGGTGCCACTGGTTGGCAAGCTCGTCCAGATCCCACCCATAAACAGACTGACGGTAAGGATCGAGTGGTGGCTCTGGCACGGGCTCTGAAGCCTGTGCCTTGTTCTGGTACTTGTAGAAGGCATCTGACATAAGGAGATATATTCCTGTAGACAGATCAAATAGAGATGGTGCAGGCAAGGTAACAATCTCACAATATTTTTCATCAAACCTCAATGTATAATTAAGCAACTTCTCTTTGTCTTTAACAATAAAATCATGTGCTATCATACTCTTATAATCTAGATAAACAGGGCCAAGCAATTTTTCTTCCTTCTCATGATGCCTAATAGGTATTCTAAAATGTTCAGCAAGGCGAGAAGCAAAGATGCCTCCAAAGACGGGGCCCTTTGAGCGGTTCAAACTTTATCATTTAGCAACGACGGCACCCAAGCTAAAAGTCAAAACAAAGCATGGTGTAAAATAACAATATCAGGGGCACTGAGATTCCCACTGTTCCCGCGGCCAATTAAACATCTACTAGCAAATAAAGGAAAGTAGCACAAAACAGGGAAATGTATACCAGTAATTCTTGCCCCTGAGACTTGTCTAGTTTCCCCTACAGCTATCATGTCAATAAACCCTTCAACGTCTTCACGACGTGGTTCATCAAGTCTACCTTCAAAGGTATCTTGCATACTTCAAAAAATTCAAAGAATGACATCTCCTTAACCTCATCGTATAAAGAAACTCCACTGAAGGTGGTGTTTTCTTAGCATGAAAATGAAAATTTTGCGTGTAAATATTAGTGAGTAAGAGATACTGTTCACGCTGGTCGTGGAGGAAGTCGGTGAGGCATCCATTGTTCGCCAAATAATAAAAGTCTTCGTAAATCCCAGCGCCTCTCATGAACTCACTACAAGGCCATTCACACGACCGAACTTCCGCCATGCGAGGAAGATTATATTTGGGCTTCTTATTTTCTTCCTTCTTCTTATCCTCTGAACTTTTACTGGAGGAGCCTCTCAAAAATCTCTTTATCATTTTCTTCCTCTGAAAATTTCTAAAAAAATTAGTAACTCGAAATAAAAGTGAACGAAACTCAACAAGATTGATAGCAACAACTCCTACAAGTGCCTAGAGACTATATCATGCATTAGAACTACTTGGGACCAAAGAAATTTGACATGCAAGCTCAAGAACAAGGTCACCACAGCAGCAAAAATTTGCAATAAATAAAGCACTAGAACAAAAACTAACTGGACCAATGGAGGAGTCGCATACCAAGGAACAATCTCCCCAAACAGTTTTGTGAATGGAGCTTTGAGCAAGGAGATCAAAAATGGCAGCAAGATGAGCTAGAACTCATGCTTGAGCTGGCTAGTGATTTTTTTGGCAGGAAGAAGAAGGGTATGGGTGCAGGAATAAGTGGAGGGGGCACGTGGGGCCCACGAGGCAGGGGGCACGCCCTGGACCCTCGTGGCCAGGTGCTGGCTCCCCTCGCTGTGTTGTATGTGCCATATATTCTCAAATATTCTAGAAAAAAAATCATATTTCATTTTCAGGGCATTTGGAGAACTTTTATTTTCGGGGTATTTTTTGTATTGCACAGATAAGTCTGAAAACAGACAGAAAATACTATTTTTTCTTTATTTATTCTAATTAACAGATAGTAAAAGGAGGGCACAGAAGGTTGTGATATCTAGATTCACCCATCTCATGCTCATGAAAAGGAATCCATTAACAAGGTTGAACAAGTCTTGTTAATAAACTCTTTCCGAATAACATGAAACCGGAGAATTTTCGAACAACACTAGGTTACCTCAACGGGGATATGTATGTCCCCAACAATAAGAATGGCATATGTCTTCTTGACAGTAGGAAGAGGAAATTCAAAACCTCCAATATTAATAGTTGAATTTTTTTCCAATATAATTGATACTGTGGACCTGAGGTTGTTTCCTCAAAAAGTGTACCGTATGCTCATTACCATTGACATGAAAAGTGGCATTGCCTTTGTTTCCATCAATAACAGCCCCTGCAGTATTCAAAAATGTTCTACCAAGGATAATAGACATACTATCATCCTCGGGAATATCAAGGATAACAAAGTCGGTTAGAATAGTAAAATTTGCAACTATAGTAGGCACATCCTCACAAATACCGACAGGTATAACAGTTGATTTATCAGCCATTTGCAAAGATATTTCAGTAGGTGTCAACTTACTCAAGTAAAGTATACGATATAAAGAAATAGGCATAACACTAACACCGGCTCCAAGATCACACAAAGCAGTTTTAACATAGTTTCCTTTAATGGAGCAAGGTATAGTGGGTACTCCTGGATCTCCTAGTTTCTTAGGTATTCCACCCTTAAAAGTGTAATTGGCAAGCATGGTGGAAATTTCCACTTCAGGTATCTTTCTTTTATTGATAATAATAGCCTTCCTATATTTAGCATAAGGATTTGTTTTGAGCATATCAGTCAAACGCATACGCAAAAAGATAGGTCTAATCATTTCAGCAAAGCGCTCAAAATCCTCATCATCCTTTTTCTTGGATGGTTTTGGAGGAAAAGGCATGGGTTTCTGAACCCATGGTTCTCTTTCCCTACCGTGCTTCCTAGCAACAAAGTCTCTCTTATCATAACGTTGATTCTTTGATTGTGGGTTATCAAGATCAACAGCAGGTTCAATCTCTACATCATTATCATTGCTAGGTTGAGCATCATCATGAACAACATCATTAACATTATCACTAGGTTCATGTTCATTACCAGATTGTGTCTCAGCATCAGAAACAGAGATATCATTGGGATTCTCGGGTGTGTCAGCTACAGGTTCATTAGAAGCATGCAAAGTTCTATCATTTTTCTTTTTCTTCTTCTTAGAAGAACTAGGTGCATCTAAATTAGCTCTCTCAGAATCTTGCTCAATTCTCTTAGGGTGGCCCTCAGGATACAGAGGTTCCTGAATCATTTTACCACCTCTAGTTGCAACTCTAACAACATAGTCATTATTCTTACTATTTAATTCATTGAGCAAATCATTCTGAGCTTTAAGTACTTGTTCTACTTGAGTGGTAACAATAGAAGCATGTTTACAAATGAGTTTCAATTCACCTTTCACTCTGGACATATAATCACTCAAGTGTTCAATCATACAAGCATTGCGTTGCAATTGTCTACCAACATAAGCATTAAAGTTTTCTTGTTTCACAATAAAATTGTCGAACTCATCTAAGCATTGGCTAGCAGACTTATAACGAGGAATATCACCTTCATCAAATCTATAAAGAGAATTTACCTTTACTACCTGTGTCGGGTTATCAAGACCATGTATTTTTTCAATAGGTGGTAAATTCTTAACATCTTCAACTTTAATACCTTTTTCTTTCATAGATTTCTTTGCCTCTTGCATATCTTCAGGACTGAGAAATAGAACTCCCCTTTTCTTCGGAGTTGGCTTAGGGGCTGGTTCAAGAAGTGTCCAATTATTTTCATTGGCCAACATATTATTCAATAGTAATTCAGCTTGATCAACTGTTTTTTCCTGAAAACACAACCAGCACAACTATCCAGGTGGTCTCTGGAAGCATCGGTTAGTCCATTATAAAAGACATCAAGTATATCATTCATCTCAAGAGGATGATCAGGCAAAGCATTAAGTAATTGGAGAAGCCTCCCCCAAGCTTGTGGGAGACTCTCTTCTTCAATTTGCACAAAGTTATATATTTCCCGTAAGTCGGCTTGTTTCTTATGAGCGGGAAAATATTTAGCAGAAAAATAATGCATCATATCCTGGGGACTACGCACATAACCTGGATCAAGATAATTAAACCAATTCTTAGCATCAACCTTTAACGAGAACGGAAACAACTTAAGGATATATTAATAACGAATATTTTCATCGTTGGTAAACAGGGTGGCTATATCATTCAACTTAGTAAGATGTGCCACAACAGTTTCAGACTCATAGCCATGGAAAGGATCGGATTCAACCAAAGTAATTAGCTCAGGATCAACAGAGAAATCATAATCCTTATCGGTAACAAAGATAGGTGAGGTAGCAAAAGCAGGGTCATGTTTCATTCTAGCATTCACAGAATTTTCCTTTAACTTAGCTAATAATTTCATAAGATCATATCTATCATTGCAAGCAAGAAAGTCTCTACCAGTTTCTTCATCCATAACATAACCCTCAGGAATAACAGGCAATTCATATCTAGGGGACAAGCTTCATCATCACTTTCATAAATATTATCAGTTTCATGTAGCGACCCGACCCGAATGGATCAAGTCTCTGTGCTTAAGTGTCATCCCTGTATCGTTATGCTGACACACAGTACTCGAGGATTTACAACAGAGGTAAATCACATGTATAAAGTAACGTAAATACTATTACCTCAATCAATCATAGTGGAAGCAACAAAGGTTGTGGATTCCCATCAACACCAACGGCAAAGTTGAGTGTAGACAGCGCAACCCTAACGTAACACTTACTCGTCGAATAAAATCCTGCAACATGAGACGTTGCAGCCATGTAGGTCAGTACATTGAATGTACTAGCAATTTCACACTGTTATGATAATGAACAAGACCTACAACTACATGCATATTTGGCTGGTGGAGGCTGTAAGGTTAAAGTTTTGGCGTAAAGCCAATTTTTTCCTACAACAAAGGAATAAATTTTCATTTAACTATCATGGTGGTTGTTGAACATTGAGAAGATAGACATCCTCTCAATCCCAATTAATCATCATCATTAAAACCCAACAATATTAATTAAAGTAACATGATGAGATTCACATGACAATCCAAGTACTAGATACTCAAGACGTCCATAATCGGGGACACGGCTAATCATGATTAGTTTATACACTCAACAGAGGTTTGTGCACTTTTCCCCACAAGACGCGATCTCCTCCGTTGGGATTCTCGCACTACATGATGTTTGAGAAACGGATGACCGAGACATAGTCACAGAAGCGCTAGCACCTTACGATCGGGTAGACTGTACCAACCTACATCCCCTACATCTTCTAGTCCACCACTGTAAGAGTTCGCACGAATTAGTCAACTATGCTAGAGCCCATAATAGCTTGTGGCTGCACACGGAAATTTCTAGTATGAAATACCTCATGATCCCTTTGAGCCTCGGTGGCGGTCCATAAAGAAAACAGGCAATCGCTGGAATACCCAGGTGCCTCAATCCACCCAGATGTGTGTTTAAGTTGCCACCTTAAGTAAAACTATTAATTTAACAATCTCACATCTGTCATGGATACACTCACCCAATCCACGTCTACGAGCATAGCACGGCAACCTAAGCATAACGTAGAAGTAACTCCCAAGGGTTTGAAAATAATGCAGGTAATAGGTTCTACCTCAATCTACTTCCCAGTCCCACAAGTTAATAGATCCTACTCATGCAAGTGTTTGAGGATAATACTAATGCAATGAAAACTGGGTATTGGAAAGTATGATCAAATTGTGAACTTGCCTTGTACTGACGATGTAGAAGATTCGCACTCAGAACTCGTGATAGATCTACTCGTCACACTCCGATCAATCTATCGTAAGCAAACAATAGTCACCACACATAAGCAATCACTCAGCATATCAGAAAGAACGAAGAAAGCACTTCGGAAAACTTCGAACACAAACGAATGACTCTTGAAACAGAAACCAATTTCTAACAATACCAAAATTATGTGAATTTGGCCTTATCAGAAAGTTTAGGTCAAGAGCTTCGATATGCAAAAAGAATCAACTAAATCGTAGTTACGGTTAAAAAGATATGATCAAAAGAAGTTTGAATATGAATTTGAACAAATTTCGAAATTTGAAAGTTGCAAAAAGTTTTTTTGATAAATTCACTGGATAGGTGGAATCAAAACGAAACTGTGGGCGCTGGTTTCATCTAATTTGGATGAATGAGTAAAAAGTTATGGCTATTTGAAAAATCAGGGCCAAGCTGTTTTACGGAAGAAAAAATTACTACGGCTAAAAGAATTCTAGGTCTAATGTATAAATACATAGACTAATTTATAAATCGAATTATTCTATCGTACTAGTCTAGAAATAATAAGCTACGGGAGTATATAAAAGAATACGAAGAAAGGTACCTTTATAAGGTAGAGAAAAGATGACTTTGTAGAGAGGAGACGACTTCCAGAAGTCCCGCCGGAGAGAAAAAAAACTATTTTTCTTTTATGAATTTAGTCAAACCAAAATATTGATTTAACCCGAATCGGATGATTTTTGGAGTCTCTATGGGTATATATTTATAGGTGGAATAGAGGCTTAAGAGTCAAAGGCTAGGCAATGTGGGAAACGTAGACGTGCAATTAAAATAGAAGGGAACCGCACGGGTTAAAAGCTACATGGCCGGCCGGCCGCACGCATGCACCGCTGCACTATGTTTTTTATTTTATTTTTAATATCGGCCTAAGAGAAAAAAAAAAGAAAAAAAAACTGAAAAGGAAAAAAGGCTTACTGGGCCTGGCACATGAACAAAAATAAAAAAAAGTGCGTCGCTGCTAACTATGCTGCACACGTGGGCGACGGATAAATAAAGGCGCATGCGCGGTTTAAAAAAAATAGTAACAGAGAAGAAAAACTAAATAAAGAAAATAAGGAAACTTTTATATAGGCATATTATATATCAAAATTTTCCGAAAAAGAATTCCTACAACATTTCTACAGTCAAATAAAATACTCACAAATTCTAATAAATCAAATAGTGCTACTGAAGTAATAAAAACCAATAAAAATCATTTTAATAATACCAAAATGATTTCAAAATTATTTCTCTCCAATTTTTTGTTGTAGGGAATCATGTTACCCTATTTTCCATATATTTTATTTTTGGAGAAAAATAATTTGAATAAAACACAATAACTCAAATTTTGAAAATGAGTTTCAAATACTTCAAAGGAACTTCCAACTCATATTTCCTATAATTTGAAGAAGTCATTTTATCTTCTCTCGGGAAAATCATTGAGTTGCATAAAGTTTCTGGATTTAAAATATTTCAAGAATGAAATTCAAAATCCTTTCAGAACCCTTTTTCATTTAATAAATGGAAGAAGTCATATTATCTTCACTCCAGGGTTTTGTGATGAAAATAATTTGAATTCCCGGAGATCAAAATGCAAAGTGAAAGTTTTGGGAAAGTCATTTTATTCACTCTCATTTAACTTTCAAAAGTTTCAAATTCACTCAATTTCACACAGCACATCAAACAAGCAATCAAATCTATCTATTTATATAACATTCCAAAATTTAGAATTTTGGATGTTACAAACCTACCACACTTAAAATGAATCTCGTCCTCGAGATTCGGAGAGGCTAGCAATAAATAGGTTAGAGTTTGGGGGTCTTCTAGCAAATGCATGATTGGTATGGTCTAGTGGCCTACCACACTTAGAAACACGGATATGGTTCCATCAAAACTCTTATACTCCATCCTTTAGCAGTGTTGGTCTTCTCAGATCCTCGGGGTAATTCCTTATCTGCGCTCTTTCGGTAGTGGCATAACCTTTGTCCTCAATTCTTGTGTCCTTTCATCCTGATAAGGTTCTTTCGAGACTGGTTCTCCATAGCTGACAGGTCTGGTGCCAATACTAAACAAATATCGATATCTCATGGTGGTCATCAAACATTTTGATTGGGTCCATGCAGAAAACGGGTCTGGGCTTCATTCTCACCGTATGACCTACGGTTGGCAACAACTGCCTTGTACAGGGAAAGCTTTCTATACCATTCTAAGGTTTAAACAAGGTTTTGTCATCGTCGTCTCTCTACTATAGGTAAGTCACTCAAATTTACCATCCCGTATAATAGAGGCGAATAATAAGAGTAAGTCGGTATGGTGATCAATCCATCCCGCACCCAAATCATTACCTTGTATATGGTTTAGTGAATCTCGAATTCTAACACTCGGTCATACTCACAAGCATTGCAGAATTTCATCTTGTCGACGAACTGAGTTCAGATAATTCCATTGATTCTGCAAGCCAAACAATCATCTATCGTTTCTTCCCAGCCCTCGGGTTTAGCGTAAACACCTATACGTTCGTCTGTTGACAAAGTCATAACTTCTACCAGGGGTTTTCCTTCAGCAAGAGTGAGCTTGCTTTCTTGACAGGTCCTGGGGCCTGTGGGTTATGGCTCACCTCCCACTAGTAACACTTGGTCTCATCATCGGGTTACAAATGATCATACTTCCAACATCCAACTCCTTGGTTTTTCTTAAGTCCATCCAATTTTTGTACGGTTTCACTTCCTTTTCTTGGTTCAAAACTGAGCGTAATTACTCACACTCATCCTTGGGCAATCCATTCCAAATCTATCGTCACTAGCTCTTGTATTCGGGAAATGGTGTTGGATTCTACCACACTTAAAATGAATAACACTAGTTTTCTTCAAAATATTGTTCCATGTATCATGTCTTCACCCTTCACTTATATAGTACCAACTCATAAAATACAAACTCAATGCCATGATACCAACCGTATCGATTCTCAACTCACTCCGATCTACTGCATTTCCATTGCATCCTTCAACTCAACTATTTAGCATAAGTCTCCTTCTACCTGGGACAATCTCTAGCATAGTGCTCTGCTTCATTACAGCAGAAATATATTACTACTGACAAGTCTCGTGGTTCCCTTGTGATTACGTAGCCTCCTTAGGTCCTCGGCGTATGGGTCCACTTGAGAACTTGTATATCCGTAAATCATTCTTGGAGTCATTATTGCTCCACACTACGGTATTACACCCTCTTTAAATCCAATTGTACTTCTTTCCTTCATATCCTTGGGGTAAGCTACATATCAAAATAAACTCCAACTTATTTTGTGCAAACTCTACTCCTTGGAGCAACACTTTCCTTTCTATTTGTCCAGGGTTCACTCAGAAAATTATCGCCCTAAAAAAATGCACTGGTTCATCCGTAATCCATATTCTCCTCATATCAAATCTCTTATTACATCATGAACCAGTATTCAAATCTCAATTTCCTAGGGTGTATCACTACAAATGCTACTATCCACATAGTCGGGTATGGTCAAACATTCCTCCCATCTTTATTCCTTTGTCCTAGCTAAGGACGCTTCAGTCCCACTGGAATTGTGCAAGGTGATCCTTGAAATCATCAATCTTTTGCTTCATCCTATTGGTCGTGTGCTTCGTCTCCATCATCTCTGCATGCATCCTACTCAGGCATTTCTGAGTTTAACTTCATTCTCCATGAAAGGGTAACCCTTGTAGACTGCATCTCCTTCCAGGTGAATATGCTTCATCATGTCCTTCAGGATCTTTGGGAAATTCCTGATCGCTAGTCAGGGTCCTGATGGTTTCCGGGCCTTTAAGAAAAGACTCGTAAAGGGTTGTCATCTATGGGTATGAGATGAAAGGGCATTCGGGACAATGTAGGTATTTCCTTGTGGTCGTTTGTCCGAGAAAGGTTTGGGGTCAGCTGGTCCATGGGTTCTAGGTCTTGGTCTAGGTGAGATAGCAAGAGAGGCACTCACAATCATCCAACAACTCATAGCATCTCCTTCTTAGATTAAAAAAATATTAACTTATATTGCTCCATGAATATTACAATGTTCTTTCCATAACTCAACTCAACATTGTAATAAAAGAGTGTTCCATTTAGCTACATGCTTCATTCCAATAACCAGATCTCAACTATGCTGATCAATCTTTTCCTTCGGTCTTAAATCTTCTCAGGAAAAAATGCTCTACTTCCTTGCAGCATAAAGTAATGGCATATGACCAGTCTAAGGACTTCATGGTGGCTGTCCTGGTTTACTCGGTTCTTCGCTTACTGGTTGGGCACTTGCTAGCATAATGACCTAAATCTTTGCACCTAAAACATGTGAGGTGACTCAGGTCCTTTTTCACCGAAATTGGGTTCTTCTAGGGACACATGCTCTTTCTCTTCCTCAACTTCTTCGTTCTTATTAATTCGCCTATCTTTTGTGGATCAAACTCCACTTCTTCCGTTGGGAAATCTCCCAGATACTCATGCCTTTCCTTCGTGCAATACTGTGAAAGGTGTCCTTCTTCTCCACATGAATAGCAAGCACGGGAGTAAAATCTGTTTAGGCCTTCTCCATCAAGGTCATCAATATCTTCCTCCATCGCGGATTCCTTTAAGGTTTCCTCGAGGACTTCTTTCATTGCTTCTTTCTTCTGTTGGATAGTTCGTTGTACCATGGGGTAAATGTGACACCGAGCAGGGTAGTGGGTAGTCCCTTCACAGAAGAAACAAGTAATCTGCCTAGTTGGTCATTCTTCAGCTAGGTGACTTCCTTCACAATTAGGGCATTCATCCTTGTGCTCCTCCTGGGTGTGTCCTATTTCTCCACAAATCCTGCAGGCACAAGGCTTCTTCTTCGGTTTGTCACCACGCTTTTGGATGAGACGGGATTTCAGCAGCATCTCCTTGAATTCCTCCCAACTTTTTGCTCCATTACATCCTTGTATGCCTTGATGCGTCTTCCACCATGTTACAACACTTTTTTGTAAAGTACCGAAGAGCGTAGTGAACCTCATACTTCCTTGCAGCCAGATTTTTTCCTGATGTGATCCTCCATGTTTTGTATCCATAGCTCTGCCTCCGGCTGGGTCATCGTTCCAGAGAATACAAGTCTATCTTCATTCATCCTCTATTGGGTCCAAGGGTTTTGGGATGAGATTCGGGAGATGGAGAGAGATACACTCAATACAAACAATAGTTTTAAAAAGTCGGTTTTTGTTTTGTGGCCATCGGAAAACATCAAACAAATGACGGCTCACAATCGTCGCATCTAACGTAAGTACATAACAAGGGTTTGGTCTTCTAAAGGTCATCATCTCTTCAAAGTTGTCAACTCTTCAAACCTTCGTAGTATCCATTGTTGTACCTTCAACACTTCCAATGCATAGTGAAATCATCTTTACTCCGAAGTGGTCCAAATGGTAAAGGGTATAGTCTAACTATTTGAGGTCAAAGGGAAGATTTGGCAAGGCTTGCAAAAGAGGAGAGGTATAGAATAAATTTTTTAAGATAGTTTTAGAGAAATCCTTTCCTATGGGCTTACCAGTTACTAGGGTCACGTCCTACAATCAACATGTGCTCTGATACCATCTTGTAGCGACCCGACCCGAATGGATCAAGTCTCTGTGCTTAAGTGTCATCCCTGGATCGGTATGTTGACACACACAATACTCGAGGATTTATAACAGAGGTAAATCACATGTATAAAGTAACGTAAATACTATTACCTCAATCAATCATAGCGGAAGCAACAAAGGTTGTGGATTCCCATCAACACCAACGACAAAGTTGAGTGTAGACAACGCAACCCTAACGTAACACTTACTCATCGAATAAAATCCTGCAACATGAGACGTTGCAGCCATGTAGGTCAGTACATTGAATGTACTGGCAATTTCACACTGTAATGATAATGAACAAGTCCTACAACTACATGCATATTTGGCTGGTGGAGGCCGTAAGGTTAAAGTTTTTGCGTAAAGCCAATTTTTTCCTACAAGAAAGGAATAAATTTTCATTTAACTATCATGGTGGTTGTTGAACATTGAGAAGATAGACATCCTCTCAATCCCTATTAATCATCATCATTAAAACCCAACAATATTAATTAAAGTAATATGATGAGATTCACATGATAATCCAAGTACTAGATACTCAAGACGTCCATAACCGGGGACACGGCTAATCATGATTAGTTTATACACTCTGCAGAGGTTTGTGCACTTTTCTCCACAAGGCCCGATCTCCTCCGTTGGAATTCTCGCACTACATGATGTTTGAGAAACGGATGACCGAGACATAGTCTTTCAGAAGCGCTAGCACCTTACGATCAGGTAGACCGTACCAACCTACATCCCCTGCATCTGCTAGTCCACCACTGTAAGAGTTCGCACGAATTAGTCAACTATGCTAGAGCCCATAATAGCTTGTGGCTGCACACGGAAGTTTCTAGTATGAAATACCTCATGATCCCTTTGAGCCTCGGTGGCGGTCCATAAAGAAAACATGCAATCGCTGGAATACCCAGGTGCCTCAATCCACCCAGATGTGTGTTTAAGTTGCCACCTTAAGTAAAACCATTAATTTAACAATCCCACATCCGTCATGGATACACTCACCCAATCCACGTCTACGAGCATAGCACGGCAACCTAAGCATAACGTAGAAGTATCTCCCAAGGGTTTGAAAATAATGCAGGTAATAGGTTCTACCTCAATCTACTTCCCAGTCCCACAAGTTAATAGATCCTACTCATGCAAGTGTTTGAGGATAATACTAATGCAATGAAAATTGTGTATTGGAAAGTATGATCAAAGTGTGAACTTACCTTGTACTGACGATGTAGAAGATTGGCACTCAGAACTCGTGATAGATCTACTCGTCACACTCCGATCAATCTATCGTAAGCAAACAATAGTCACCACACATAAGCAATCACTCAGCATATCAGAAAGAACGAAGAAAGCACTTCAGAAAACTTCGAAAACAAACGAATGACTCTTGAAATAGAAACCAATTTCTAATAGTACCAAAATTATGTGAATTTGGCCTTATCAGAAAGTTTAGGTCAAGAGCTTCGATTTGCAAAAAGAATCAACTAAATCGGAGTTACGGTTAAAAAGATATGATCAAAAGAAGTTTGAATATGAATTTGAACAAATTTCGAAATTTGAAAGTTGCAAAAAGTTTATTTGATAGATTCACTGGATAGGTGGAATCAAAACGAAATTGTGGGCGCTGATTTCATCTAATTTGGATAAACGAGTAAAAAGTTATGACTATTTGAAAAATCAGGGCCAAGCTGTTTTACGGAAGAAGAAAAATAACTACGGCTAAAAATTTTTTAGGTCTAATGTATAAATACATAGATTAATTTATAAATCTAATTATTCTACCGTACTAGTCTAGAAATAATAAGCTACGGGAGTATATAAAAAAAATACGAAGAAAGGTACCTTACTTCGTAGAGAGGAGACGATTTCGAGAAGTTCCGCCGGAGAGAAGATTTTTTTTTATGAATCTAGTCAAACCAAAATATTGATTTAACCCGAATCGGATGATTTTTGAAGTCTGTATGGGTCTATATTTATAGATGGAATAGAGACTTAAGAGTCAAAGGCTAGGCAATATGAGACTAAAAATAGACGTACAATTAAAATAGAAGGGAACCGTACGGGCTAAAAGCTCTGCACTATGTTTTTTTTAATATCGGCCTAAGAGAAAAAACAAAGAAAAAGAAAAAAAACTGGAAAGGAAAATAAGGCTTACTGGGCCTGGCCCATGAACAAAAAAAATAGGGCGTCGCTGCTAACTATGCTGCACACGTGGGCGACTGTCGGGGGAAACTGTCCGCCACGAACACCTATGGGACCGGAGCCCCTTGTTTGTGCGGTAAGAGGGCGGAGGGAGCACGAAGAGCAGATCGTAGCGAACACGCGGGCAGTTTACCCAGGTTCGGGCCGCGGTAGACGCGTAAAACCCTACTCCTGCTTAGTTGTGTATTGAGTTGGAGAGCTCGGGAGCTTGAAGAACCAGCTACACCGAGCGTATGAGCGATCTAGGTTCCGAACCCCTTTCACGTTGTGCATGGGCCTCCTTTTATAGTGCAAGGGGTCACCGACAGGTGTCAACGTAGGAGAAAGGGGTAAAAACGTAAAAGAGGTGGTAGTTGTAACAGTGCGGGAATAGTGGAGCTACAGTGCGTGAACAGTGGTCGCTACCTACTTTGACAGTGGGGGACAAGGGCATTTAATGCCCGTCGCCGTCGACCCCAAAAGCTCCCGCCTTTGCGTCTCCGTTTGCCACGACGACGACTTCACCACCGTGGAGTGCCACCGTGTCCCCCAGGCTGCACAGCCATCCGCCACGCGTCCCTGGAAAGGACCCAGGGCGACGCGTGGGCCGATGAGCTGGAGCGCGGGCACACAGCGCAACTCTCCCGGCAAGCACCTTGCCGGGGTCTTGACCTTGCCGGGCCCGGGAGCTTGCCGGGCTCTGAAGCTTGTCGCTTCCCGGGCCCTCGCCGGGATGCATATAGCGCCGAGGCGTGTCTTCTATGATGTAATCTTCTAGTCTTCCTGGCAAGCTCCTCTTGCCAGGGCCTTGCGTGAGTGAGGTAACCTTGAGCCTGGAACGGCCTTCCCGGCAAGCCCCGCTTGCCGGGGTCTCGATCTTCTGTCTTGTATACTTTGTTTTTGAATGGTCTAACATGGAGCAGGAAGGTCTCCGGCGAGCATGTGGTAAGCCCTGCCGCGGGGAGCTGCAACTGCCCGTGCACGAGTTGGGGTACTGAGGCACCCCTACCTCAGTACACCGACAGGAGCCCCCGGGCCTGGGCCACACACGGTGCCGAGCGCTGTTGGGCCAGGCCCAAAACAGTGCACGGGCACACGCGGCCCACGGCGCGCCGAATCCACTTCCGCATCCGCCGCATCCCCCCGTAACGGCACGCGTCGATTGCGGCGTCGTGGGATGGGACGTGCCCACGTTCTTTTAATGGAAAGAGCGAAACGCCCCCC
>LR738713.1:831514881-831625318 GCA_902687465.1 Secale cereale
CCCCCCACTTCCCCATAAAAGCAGAGGAAGCAGGAGCGGTTCCCCTCCTTACGCTTTCATTGCATCCTCTTCCACCTCCAGAGATCCCCTTTGCGCTCCGCCTCCACACCTCCGCCGTCGCCGCCTGCATCTCCGGCGCCGCCGGGCTCTTCGTCCCCCCTTTCTCCGCCGCCTCCGCCATGGCCCCGAAGACCGAGAAGGCGAAGGCGGAGAAGGCCAAGAAGGAGAAATCGGAGCAAGCGGCGAGGCTTACCGCGTATTGGAAGCGGAACCTCGTCTTCCTGCCGAGGCTCAGCGCGCGGGAGCTCTGGAACAAGTATTACTTGTTCTGGTCCAAGGGAACCAAGGCGCACCCCCGCACTCGAGCTTATCCGGCCGCCGCCAAGGACAACTACCCCGGCGGGTACTATTTCTTCGCAGCCTTCTTCCACTGCGGTCTTTGCCCTCCTTTTTCTGAGTTCTTCTGTGACATAATGCACACCTACGGCCTCCACCTTCTTGATTTCACCCCCAACGCCATCCTCACAATGGCGGTTTTCGCACACATGTGCGAAAACTATATAGGAATACACCCAAACGTAGCTCTGTTTAGGCACTTCTTCACCCCTAGAGCGGAGGTCGGCGCCCCCCTCTCCGGAGGAATATCTTGGGTTTTTCGTCTGAACAAGAAGGAGACCTACTTGCCGGGGGAGCTCCGCGGCAAGTGGGAGGAATGGCGTGCGGAATGGTGTTGGATCGTCGAGGACGAGCCGCAGCCCTTCACCGCGCCGCGCACAACGCCCATCGTGCGCGGCAGGGACTAGAGCGAGCTGGATTCGGACGACGGCAAGCTCGACGTCGCCCTCATTAGGATTCTCCGTCTCCGGGTAGCTAGGCTGTCTGTCGCAGAAGTAGGCACAGACTTCCTCCGCCGCCGCATCGCCCCTCTCCAAGACAGGAAAAGGCCGGCCTGGGAGTACGGCAACTCGGCGGATATCATGAGGTTGCGACCCGGGCTCAACTTTAACTTCACGTCGCTGGAGCTAAAGGGGATGGTCCGGGAGCTGTTTAAGCACGACCCGGCCCACCCGGAATGGTTCAGGGGGCCCCGGGGAGTGGTGCCCCTTTGCAACAGCACGGCCTGTGATCCTCTTCGCGCCATGATGCCCGCGTGTGATTCGCACGGCGTGGACCGCACATGGATTCCGCCCAAGCCATCAGACATCCTCAGCTTCTTCGACAACCTTGTGGAGGTGGCGAAGAACAAGAACGAGACCCGGGAGCTGACACGGGACACCACCGACCAGGAGATAGCGTACATCGCGTCTCGGGTTGAAGAGGCCGCTGCAGCCGCAGCGGCAGGAGAGTTCGGCTACACGCCCGAGGAGGCAGATGCTGCGGAAGCGTCCTGCCAAGCCGAGGAGGCGGAGATCCGCAGGCTACTGAAGCTGCCTCCCGACGAGCTCGCCGGGGTCCCATCCTTGAGGCACTCCGGGATCATTGGAATCCAGACGGAGGCCGCGGCGAGAGGCAACGCCGCCGGAGGGAACAGGGGCGCCGCAGGGAGCGGAGGCGCCGGAGGGAGTGGAGGTGCCAGAGGGAAAGAGGCCGCAGCGCAGGGTGCTGGGCCCAGCAAACCAGCCGGGGAGGAGGAGGAGGAGGGCGACGCCGAGGCCGCCGAGGACTCCGACGGGTCCACGGAGCTCTACGCCGACGACCTCTCTTCGTCGTCGGAGACCTCCCCGCCCCGGGCAAGCCCTAGGCGTTCTCCATTGAAGCGTCTCCGCAAGACGGGGACGGGGGCGAGGGCGCAGGCGCCCCGGCAACAACCAGCTCGCCGGGCAGCACGAGCTCCCCGGGGGAGTCAAGCTGCGACGGGGGCGACCGGCGCACCAGCCACAGCGGAGGCGGCCCGCACGCAGGCCACGGCAGAGGCACCCCGCAAGCAGGCCACAGCAGAGGCGCCCCGCAAGCAGGCGCCGAGCGGACAGGAGTCTTCACGGGGCGGAGCGGCGGCTCCGCCCGCTCCCCGGGCCCCGGCTACCACAGGGGCTGGGTCTTCTCAAATTTCGTCTTGATTATTGTTGATGCTAATCTTGTGTCTTGCTTTGATTTCAGGACCTTGGCCCAGCGCGTGGCGAAGAAAGCCAAGGTGCCCGTGGTCGAGGTCGCGGATGACTCGCCCACCGCGGCAACTGGGGACGTGCCGGAGCCAAGCCTGCCGGACCCGAGCGCTGCTCCGAGGAGCAGCCCCCAGCGCAGCCCTCAGCGTAAGTCTGGGTTCCATCCTTCCGCTCGTCGGGTGCGCTTGGAGATTTTGTCTTGTTCCAATATCTTGATGTTTTTGTCTTGACTTGTGCAGAGGTGGAGCCACAGCCGCAGGAGCGTCCGGAGGCCGCCCCCGAGGAGCCGCAGGCTCCGCCGTCCCCGCCAAGGCCGAACTCCCCGGCAAGGGAGAGCGTTCCGCCAAGGGCGGGTACTCCGCCAAGGGCGAGTACCCCGCCAAGGGCGAGCAGCCCGGCGAGGGCGGCCACTCCGCCAAGGCAGAGCTCCCCGGCGAGGGAGCCCGCCGCTGACGACGTCCGCCAAGGTAGGTTCTGTAACTTTGTCTTCTTGGAGTTGTCTCTTTTTGGATATTTGCTTGAACTTCTTTTGCTTCTTCTTCTTCTAGATCCTCCTCCCCCCGAGCAGATGGAGACGGAAGTCATCATCATCGAGGAGGAGGGCGCGCAGGGCGGCGGCGGCGACGCCCCTGTCGCCGAGGACACGGCGGGAGCCGCCGAGCCGGCCGCGCAGGAGACCGCTCCGGCTGCGGACGCAGCGGCCGGGGAGGGGGACGGCGACCGCACCGCCGGCCCGGAGGCGGCGGGAGCATCAAGTGCTGCGCCGGCCGCCGACCCCTCCGCCGGAAAGGAGCAGGCCGGCTACTACCTTGAAGCCCCCAACGGCGTATTTATCCAAGTGACGTGGGGTTCTTCGTCGCGAGCCCCCGCGGAGGGCGAGGCCTTTGATGGGGAGGTCTTCGCCTCCGCGGGCTTGAAGATCGTCGAGGCGCCCGGCGGAAGCGACGGGCCCGAGGAGGAGAAGCTGCTTCACCAGCTCCTGGCCCTTTACCGGGCCAGGCAGGCAAAGCTTGCTTCTCGGGAGGCCCTTGCCGCCAAGGCCGCCGCGGAGATGGAGAAGCGTGCGGCGGAGCTCAGCGCCGCCAACCAGGCTGCCCTCCGCGAGGTAGCGGAGGAGCGCGAGCGGCTCGCCGGGGAATATCAAGAGTGGCTGCTGGAGAAGGCCGAGGCCGAAGAGCAGCAGCGGCTCGCCGGGGTGGAGCTGTCCCGGCGAGAAGGAGAGCTCGCCCAGCGGAAGGTCAACCTCGACTCCCACGAGGAAGACCTTGCCGCTCGGGAGCAGGCCCTTGGCGGGGAGCTGAAGGAGGCGAGAGCTGCCGTGGCTACCGCGGAGACCGCCAAGGAGGAGCTTGCCGCCAAGGTCGCGCAGCTGGAGGAGTCGCTGAAGGCGAGCGTGGAGAAGGTCGCCGCGCTCAACACGGAGCGCGAGAAGGACGCCCACACCAACTCAGAACTCCAGGTGCGTCTTTCTGAGAAGGGCGATGAGCTGAAGGCCGCCAAGGACTCCATCGAGGATCTGGAGCTAAAGGTCTCCACGCTGAAGGACTCGCTTGACGCCGTCCGGGATCGGGAGACCAAGCTGAAGGAGGAGCTCCGCAAGGAGCAAACCTTGGTGGACAGCGCCAACAAAGCGGCCGAGAACTTCCGTCGTACCGTTGAGGTATGGACCGAGGACTTGGTATCTTCTGCGTCCAACATCGACCAGGAGCTGCTGGCGCTGAAAGTTGAGCATCTCATCTACTCTCCGGATCCAAACCTCCCTCACAGCGCCAAACTCAGCCTCTTCTTCAGAGGGATTGCGCCGGCTCTTGCAGGTCTTCGGAAGAAGATCCCCGCGCAGCTGGCCGAGGAGTCGCGCCTGCTCTGCACAGGAACCTTGGAGCGCGTGCTGACGAAGATTGTATACCGCAATCCCGGCATAAACCTCACCAACGTTCTCCGCAGCCTGCCGGCCGACGCAAACATGGAGGTGCTGAAGGAGCAGGTCGCCCACATCATCGCCAAGGTGAACAAGATCTCCAGGATCGAGGGCGACCGCGTAGATTAGGCCTCCTTTATCTTTATCTCTTTTTGTTGCTGCATAGGGTGTTGTGAACTCATTAATCCATTGTGACAAGTTATCCTTTGTAAGATATTTATCTCAATTTGATCAATCAGTGCAATGTTATCTTCCTCGTCTTGATCTTTTACTTTGTATGCTTTTCACCCTACGCTCCCGGGGAGCTTGCCGGTAAGGGGCCTTTGCCGCGAGCGCTGAGTGCCTAACTCTGAGCAGCCTGCTGGCCAAGGTCTCACCGGCAAGCAACCTTGCCGCAGCTAGTCGCAACGCACTTAGCTTGCTGAGTGAACTCGAAAACGAAGCAAGGGCGCGACACTTGTCGCAGCTCACTTAAGTCGTTGAGCGTACTCGAAAACAAGGCAAGGGTGCGGCTAGCTACGGGTAGGTTCCTCCGCGCACAGGTTTTCCATACAAAGTGTGATTGTTCAAGGAAGACAACTAAAATTAAAAATTTGAACTGCTCAAATCTTAATAACTTAGCTTTCGTATATTGCTTGCTTCTCGGTAAGGCTTCTCTTTCTTGAACAGCACTTGGTTCCTCTTCCATCTCCTTCCCCCCGGCAAACTTGTGCGCGAGGAACGTTTCTTCTGCTTAAGAGGCAAAGGAAAAGAAGAGGGAAACAAGTATATGGCCTTTCGGCGTGCTAATGCTTACCGGATGTGTATGTTGCACAATATGCCAAATAACACATGCAAATAGCAAAGAAGAGCATGCAAAAGGCAATCAGCGCAAAACACAAAAACTTTACTGATGCACGGGGTCTGCGCCCGGCTTTGTACAAAGGGTTACATGCAACAGCGGCAAAGCTTGTACAAAAGGTGGTTGCCGGAGCGGATCACGGCAACCGCGCCTTATGGGTGAAACTTGCGAAGATGCTCTATGTTCCAGGAGTTGCTCACCGGTAAGCCTTCTTCGGTCTCAAGGCGGACAGCGCCGGGCCTTGTGACTTGTCTCACCCGATAAGGGCCTTCCCACTTCGGCGTCAACTTGTTGGAATTCTTGGCGGACTGAACACGCCGAAGAACAAGGTCGCCTTCCTCGAGACTCCTGGCCTTGACCTTGCGGCTATGATAGCGGCGCAAGCCTTGCTGGTATCGAGCAGCTCGTACAGCAGCCTGGAGACGTCCCTCCTCGAGGAGCAATGCATCATCTTGCCGCAGTTGCTCTTGCTCGAGCTCATCATAAGCGAGCACTCGAGGAGATCCGTATACGAGTTCCGTGGGGAGAACTGCCTCTGCTCCATAGACCAGAGCAAAGGGTGTCTGTCCGGTGGCTCGACTTGGTGTCGTTCTGATTGACCAAAGAGCCACCGGTAGCTCCTCTATCCAATTTCTTCCGCACTTGCGCAGCCTGTCAAAGGTCCTTGTCTTGAGTCCGCGCAGCACTTCAGCATTAGCCCTCTCCGCTTGACCATTGCTCCTCGGGTGGGCAACAGAAGCGAAACAGACCTTGGCGCCAAGGTCTTGGACGTACTGCATGAAGGTGCGACTAGTGAATTGTGTACCGTTGTCGGTGATGATCCTGTTAGGGATCCCGAAACGGCAAACAATCGACCTGAAGAACCTGACTGCTGACTGTGCTGTCACCTTTCTTACCGGCTCCACTTCTGGCCACTTTGTGAACTTGTCGATTGCAACGTACAAGTACTCAAAGCCCCCGACGGCTCGGGGGAAGGGGCCAAGGATATCGAGCCCCCAGACCGAGAAGGGCCAGGACAAGGGAATTGTTTGGAGAGCTTGAGCTGGTTGATGAATCTGCTTTGCATGGAACTGGCACGCTTCACACTTGGTTACTAGTGCAGTTGCATCTTGGAGGGCTTCTTGCCAAAAGAACCCTTGCCGGAAAGCTTTCCCGGCAAGTGCCCTTGCGCCAATGTGGTGGCCGCATATGCCTCCGTGTATTTCTGCCAACAGCTTCTGTCCATCTTCCCTGGAGATGCACTTCAGTCTGACACCATTGAGTCTTCTTCTGTACAGCTCGTTATCCACGAACTGGTACATACTTGACTGCCTGGTTATCTTCTCTATTTCTTCCGGGTCGTCGGGAAGTTCTCCAGTTTGCAGAAAACGGACGATCTGCTGCGCCCATGCCGGAGCTTGGGGCTCAACGGCAAGGACTAAAGGCATTAGGGCCGCTGCGGGGACCTCGGCTTCTACGGCAAGAACCTCTGGCTCTGCCGGAGCTGAAGGTCCCCCGGCAAGCTCGCCGGGGCGAGGCTTGTCGGGAACGCTTGCTTCAACTGTACAGACACGAGGATCTGCAGGAGCAAACTGTCCCTCGGCGTTCTGGTTGTTGATCTTGGGAACCTTGGCGGCGGTTTCAGGAAAATCCGCCGGCAAGTAGTCGCCGGAGACCAACTTTCTCTTCTTGGACTGCCTAATTGATGGTGTAACGGATGGTTGAGTCAGCTTGAGCAAGAAGGTCCCCGGTTCCACAGGTAACTTCATCGAAGCACACTTTGAAAGGCCATCTGCAATTTCATTCTGAGCTCTCGGGACGTGCTCCATTTGCAGACCTTCAAAGTGCTCCTCAAGCTTCCTCACTTCATCTACATAAGCTTCCATCAAAGGGCTCTGATAACTCTTGTTAACTTGCCGGACCACCAACTGAGAATCTCCCCGCACAATCAGCTTCCTGATCCCAAGTTCGGCCGCAATCCTCAGGCCGGCAAGCAAGCCTTCATATTCAGCAGTGTTGTTTGTCGCTTGCTCCCTGGGAAAGTGCATCTGGATAACATATTTGAGGTGCTCTCCGGTGGGCGCGATGAGTACCACGCCAGCACCGGCGCCTTGCAGCGAGAAGGCACCGTCAAAATACATTACCCATTCACTTGTGTCTTCTTGTACGGGTGCACTTGTTTCTTGGGCTTCCTCATCGGGCGTTGGGGTCCACTCAGCTATGAATTCTGCCAAAGCTCGGCTCTGTATGGTTGAAGTACTTTCAAACTTGAGTCCAAAGCTCGACAGCTCCAGTGCCCACTCAACGATCCTGCCTGTTGCTTCTGGGTTGTGCAATATTCTCTTCAGCGGAAAGCGAGTGACCACTGTTATCTCATGTGCTTGGAAGTAATGGTGCAGCTTTCTCGAGGCCATGAGGAGGCCGAAAAGCAACTTTTGCACACCAGAGTATCTTGATCTAGCTCCCTGGAGAAGGGAACTTACAAAATACACTGGGCGCTGCACCATCTTCTTCCTCAGTTCTTCCTGCTCCTGCGCAGAGTTGTCCTTGTCGGGGCCAGAGCTTGCCGGAGCAGCCCCTTGCTTGTCGCTGGATTCGCTTGCCGGTGGTGTGGACTCCTCGTCGGCCTCCCTCTCTGCTACTAACGCAGCACTAACCACCTGGTTGGTTGCCGCTAGGTACAGCAGCAACTTTTCCTGTGGTCTAGGTGCGACAAGTATCGGAGTGGAGGATAGGTACCGTTTCAAATCTTGCAGCGCTGCCTCCGCTTCCGGAGTACACTTCATGGGACCTGCCTTCTTCAAGATCTTGAAGAAAGGTAGGGCGCGTTCTCCAGACTTCGAAATGAACCTACTGAGGGCGGCCACACAACCTGCAAGCCTCCTGACATCCTTGACGCGCTTCAGGGCTTCTATCTGCTCGATGGCTTTTATCTTGTCGGGGTTGGCTTCAATCCCCCTCTGTGACACAAAGAACCCGAGAAGCTTGCCGGAGGGAACTCCAAAGACGCACTTCTCGGGGTTCAACTTGAGCTGTATCCTGCGCAGGTTCTGAAATGTTTCTTCCAAATCTTGGATCAGGGTTTCTTTGCTCTTGCTCTTCACCACGATGTCATCCATGTAAGCCTCTACGTTTCTGTGGATCTGTGGCTCGAAAGCAGTGTGCACTACCCTTGCAAATGTTGATCCTGCATTCTTCAGTCCAAATGGCATGCGTATGAAGCAATAAGTGCCACATGGAGTGATAAATGCAGTCTTCTCTTCATCTTCTTTGGCCATAAAGATCTGATGGTAGCCTGAATATGCATCAAGAAAACAGAGTAGCTCACATCCGGCAGTAGAGTCAACGATCTGGTCAATGCGCGGCAAAGGGAATGGATCCTTGGGACATGCTTTATTCACATCGGTGAAGTCTATACACAGTCTCCACTTCCCGTTGGCCTTGCGCACGACGACTGGGTTTGCTAACCATGTCGGATGGATCACACCTCTAACTAGGCCTGCTGCCTCTAGCTTCTTGATCTCTTCGTTGATGAATTCTTGGCGCTCCACGGCTTGCTTCCTCACTTTCTGCTTGATGGGCCGCGCATGAGGGCAAACAGCAAGCTTGTGCTCAATTACCTTCCTGGGAACACCGGGGATGTCAGATGGTTGCCAGGCAAACACATCGACATTCGCCCGCAGGAAGGCAACGAGCGCGCTTTCCTATTTGCTGTCGAGCGTGGCACTGATGGTGAAGGTACCACCAGTGCCGTCCTCCTTGGCGGACACCTTCTTGGTTGCCGGAGGAGCGGCCATCCCCTTCTTACACTTGCCGGTGGAGCTCGATGGAACGTCCTCAACGGTAGCGCAGCACTCCGAAGAGGTGCGGTTGCCGGAGTGGGCCCCAGAGCACTTGCCGGACTTGGTCTTCGTCTTCTTCCCCCTGGGAGCTTCAGCGGCAAGTGTATCCTTCTCTGCCGCAGCTGCCGCATCCCGGTAGATCTTGTCGGCGCAGACAAGCGCATCCTTCTTGTCGCCGTGGACAGTGATGACGCTTATCGGCCCCGGCATCTTGAGTACGTTGTAAGCATAATGGGAAGCTGCCATGAACTTGGCGAGGGCAGGACGGCCGAGTATTCCATTGTATGGCAATGGAATATCGGCGCCGTCGAAAGTGATGCGCTCAGTTCTGAAGTTGAGCTCCCCGCCAAAGGTCACCGGCAAAGTGATCTTCCCCTTGGGCTTGCTCCTTCCCGGGTTGATTCCTTGGAAAGAACCGGTCTCTTCGAGCTCGCCATCTGGGATTTGGAGTTTCTTGATCACAGCAGAGGAGATCAAGTTCAGCCCGGCCCCGCCGTCAACCAACATTTTGGTGACCTTGAGGTTGCGGATGGTGGGTGAGACCAGCATCGGCAAGCACCCGACCGCAGTGGTGCGGTCAGGGTGATCCTCAAGATCAAAAATGATGGGCGTGCTGGACCATTTGAGGAGCCTGCGCGACTCCACGGGCGGCTCCGCTGCATTCACCTCGCGCACCCACTGCTTTAGCTGGCGGTGGGAGGTGTGCAGAGAGGCGCCACCGTCGATGCACAGGACCTCCGTGGCTTTCTGGAACTCCTGCTCGCTGTTATCCTCATCCTCCATGTCTTCGTCGTCTTCTTCTTCGTCCTTGTCGCGGCCCCGGGGAGGTCGATCACCTTGCCGCTGCTTGGCCTTGCCGCGGCGTCCTCCCCGGCCATTGAACGGCCGCTTCTTGCTTGGCTCTCCCCCGCCACCTTGGGCCTTCTCCTTGTCGCGCCTCTCGTACTCAGCCTTTTGCTGCTCGACGAGATACTCGACGCGTTTGCAGTTGGAGAGGTCATGGCCTTTGGTGCGGTGGATCTTGCAGTACTGCTTGTCGGAGCCGTCCTGCTTGTCGGCTGCCGCTACAGGGGCAGGCTCCTTGCCGGAGCCGCCAGCCTGTGTTTGCTTGGCGGGAGCCTCCTTGCCGGACTTCTCGACGGCAAGCACTTCCTTCTTGTTTTTCCTTCTGTTATTCCGCCGCCGGCTCTTCTTTGCCGGGGCGGCGTCGTCGCTGTCGCTTCCTCCCGCGCCAGCATCCTCCCCGGGGAGTCTCCTCCCCTCTTCTGCGCGTGCGCACTTATCAGCCAGAGCATAGAGCTCGCTGACATCCCGAATCTTGGTCATCGCCATTTCCTCACGCATGCGGCGGTTACGCACGTTCTGGTGGAACGCGCTGATAACCGCGGCAGGGTGGACATCAGGGATGTTGTGCTGTACACGGCTGAAGCGTTGGATGTACTTGCGCAGGGATTCTCCTTCCTTCTGGGCCAGAATGTGGAGATCGCTCTCCTGGCCATGGGGTTTGTGGCCGCCGGTGAAGGCGCCAACAAACTGATGGCAAAGGTCTGCCCAAGAAGAAATGGAGCCTTCCGGCAAGTGCATAAGCCAGGAAGGAACGTTCGGCTTAAGCACGAGCGGGAAGTAGTTCGCCAAAATCTTCTCGTCGCGCCCCCCGGCAGCCTGCACCGCGATGGTGTAGACGCTGAGGAATTCCGAGGGGTGCGTCTTGCCGTCGTACTTCTCCGGTACGTCGGGCTTGAAATTTTTCATGCCGGGCCACTGGACGCGCCGCAGCTCGCGGGTGAACGCAGGGCAGCCTGCCGCGTACGGCAAGTCGCCTGGTTCACCGGGCGCGCGCGCGTCGACAGCGTTCCCATCCCTCTGGTCTGATTGTCGCCGAGCTTCTCGGCGGCGCTCGATCGTTGTTCGGGCGTCTTCTTGTCGCCGGTCGTCGAGGACCTGGCGCTGGTCCCGACGAGCCCGCGGATCCGACGATGCCGTGGAGCCATCGTCGGCGTTGTTCCGGCGGGGCGGCGTCTTCTGCTTGCGCGGCGGGGAGTGCACGGTTGTCGCACCCCCGGCGGTCTTGTCGCCGTCGGCCTTCGTCTTCTCAGCTTGCCGCGGCCGCGAGGTCGCCGGCTGCTGTGGAGAGTCATTGTTGGCGAAGGCGATCAGGCTCTGGATGGTAGCCCTCCAGTCTTCGGCCTTGTCTGCCGCTGGAGGGAAGTCGAGGAGCAGTTGCGCCCTTGCAAGCGCTTCTGCTGGAGTGGAGGGGAACGGGGGCGAGCGGTGCGAGGAGCGGGATATGCTCGGACTCCTAACAGCGTTAGAAGGAGCAGGGTCTCGCCCCGGCGCCTTCGCTTTGCTCGTGCCCGGACGGTGGTCCGGGGCGTCCCGCGAGCCTCCGGTTTGTCCTTGCCCCAGCAAGCGGATACCACCTCCTGTGGTATGGCGCTGCTGGGTTGTCGTGTGTTGAGATGGACGGGGCGCGTCCACGGAGACCGAGGCTCGGTCGTCCGTCCTGTCCTTGGATTTGGTGGCGCCGCGAGTGTCCTCGCCGGCGACCACCCTTCCGACGGCGCCTCCCCCGCCCACCGTTGGCTCTGGTGGCGGCGGATGAGACGCAGACGGGCCTCCGACCTCCGAAGCCTTCTTCTTCGGGGCCATGGTGCTGTTGCTGATGAAGTTGCTGATGAAACTGGAGAGGTTGATGAAGAATGCGCCCGCGTGAACGCCGGATCAGATTCGCACAACCTCGACGCCCCCCTACCTGGCGCGCCAAAGATGTCGGGGGAAACTGTCCGCCACGAACACCTATGGGACCGGAGCCCCTTGTTTGTGCGGTAAGAGGGCGGAGGGAGCACGAAGAGCAGATCGTAGCGAACACGCGGGCAGTTTACCCAGGTTCGGGCCGCGGTAGACGCGTAAAACCCTACTCCTGCTTAGTTGTGTATTGAGTTGGAGAGCTCGGGAGCTTGAAGAACCAGCTACACCGAGCGTATGAGCGATCTAGGTTCCGAACCCCTTTCACGTTGTGCATGGTCCTCCTTTTATAGTGCAAGGGGTCACCGACAGGTGTCAACGTAGGAGAAAGGGGTAAAAACGTAAAAGAGGTGGTAGTTGTAACAGTGCGGGAATAGTGGAGCTACAGTGCGTGAACAGTGGTCGCTACCTACTTTGACAGTGGGGGACAAGGACATTTAATGCCCGTCGCCGTCGACCCCAAAAGCTCCCGCCCTTGCGTCTCCGTTTGCCACGGCGACGGCTTCACCACCGTGGAGTGCCACCGTGTCCCCCAGGCTGCACAGCCATCCGCCACGCGTCCCTGGAAAGGCCCCAGGGCGACGCGTGGGCCGATGAGCTGGAGCGCGGGCACACAGCGCAACTCTCCCGGCAAGCACCTTGCCGGGGTCTTGACCTTGCCGGGCCCGGGAGCTTGCCGGGCTCTGAAGCTTGTCGCTTCCCGGGCCCTCGCCGGGATGCATATAGCGCCGAGGCGTGTCTTCTATGATGTAATCTTCTAGTCTTCCTGGCAAGCTCCTCTTGCCAGGGCCTTGCGTGAGTGAGGTAACCTTGAGCCTGGAACGGCCTTCCCGGCAAGCCCCGCTTGCCGGGGTCTCGATCTTCTGTCTTGTATACTTTGTTTTTGAATGGTCTGACATGGAGCAAGAAGGTCTCCGGCGAGCATGTGGTAAGCCCTGCCGCGGGGAGCTGCAACTGCCCGTGCACGAGTTGGGGGTACTGAGGCACCCCTACCTCAGTACACCGACAGCGACGGATAAATAAAGGCGCACTCGCGATTTTGTTTTTTTTAAATAGTAACAGAGAAGAAAAACTAAATAACGAAAATAAAGGAAACTTTTATATAGGCATATTATATATCAGAATTGGCTGAAAAAGAATTCCTACAACATGAACATTTTTTTACAGTCAAATAAAATCCTCACAAATTCTAATAAATCAAACAGTTCTACTGAAGCAATAAAAACCAATAAAAATCATTTTACAAATACCAAAATGATTTCAAAATTATTTCTCTCCAATTTTCTGCTGTAGGGAATCATGTTACCCTATTTTCCATATATTTAATTTTTGGAGAAAAATAATTTGAATAAAACCCAATAACTCAAATTTTGAAAATGACTTTCAAATACTTCAAAGGAACTTCCAACTCATATTTCCTATAATTTGAAGAAGTCATTTTATCTTCTCTCGGGAAAATCATTGAGTTGCATAAAGTTTCTGGATTTAAAATATTTCAAGAATGAAATTCAAAATCCTTTCAAAACCCTTTTTCATTTAATAAATGGAAGAAGTCATATTATCTTCGCTCCAGGGTTTTGTGATGAAAAGAATTTGAATTCCCAGAGATCAAAATGCAAAGTGAAAGTTTTGGGAAAGTCATTTTATTCCCTCTCATTTAACTTTCAAAAGTTTCAAATGCACTCAATTTCACACAGCACATCAAACAAGCAATCAAATCTATCTATTTATATAACATTCCAAAATTTAGAATTTTGGGATGTTACATTTCAATATTTGCATTCTCCCTAACCTTAGCAATTTGTTCATCTAGAAATTCACCTAGTGGCACATTATTATCAAGCATAGAAGTAGTTTCATCATACATAGCAGAAGTGGCATCATCAAGAACATGTGACATATCAGATTCAATAGCAGGAGTAGGTGTCGCAAATTTCCTCATAATAGAGGGTGAATCAAGTGCAGAGCTAGATGGCATTTCCTTATCTCCCCTCGTAGTTGAGAGATAGATCTTGGTTTTTGAGTACTTCAAATTCTTCATAGTGATCAACAGATATTAATCCCAATTGACTTAAAGAATAGAGCTATGCTCCCTGGCAACGGCGCCAGAAAATAGTCTTGATATCCCACAAGTGTAGGGGATCGCAACAGTTTTCGAGGGTAAAGTATTCAACCCAAATTTATTGATTCGACACAAGGGGAGCCAAAGAATACTCTTAAGTATTAGCAGCTGAGTTGTCAATTCAACCACACCTGGAAACTTAGTATCTGCAGCAAGGTAGTTTAGTAGCAAAGTAATATGGAGATAGCGGTAACAGCGATAAAAGTAACGGTAGTGTTTTTGTAGTTTTTGTAATAGTAGCAGCGGAAAAGTAAATAAGCAACAAGCAAAATGTGAAAAGCTCGTAGGCATTGGATCGATGATGGGGAATTATGTCGGATGCAATTCATCATGTAAAAGTTATAACCTAGGGTGACACAGAACTAGCTCCAGTTCATCAATGTAATGTAGGCATGTATTCTGAATATAGTCATACGTGCTTATGGAAAAGAACTTGCATGACATCTTTTGTCCTACCCTCCCGTGGTAGCGGGGTCCTAGTGGAAACTAAGGGATATTAAGGCCTCCTTTTAATAGAGTACCGGACCAAAGCATTAACACATAGTGAATACATGAACTCCTCAAACTACGGTCATCACCGGGAGTGGTCCCGATTATTGTCACTTCGTGGTTGCCGGATCATAACACATAGTAGGTGACTATTGACTTGCAAGATGGGATCAAGAACACAAATATATTCATGAAAACATAATAGGTTCAGATCTGAAATCATGGCACTCGGGCCCTAGTGACAAGCATTAAGCATAGCAAAGTCATAGCAACATCAATCTTAGAACATAGTGGATACTAGGGATCAAACCCTAACAAACTAACTCGATTACATGGTAAATCTCATCCAACCCATCACCGTCCAGCAAGCCTACGATGGAATTACTCACGCATGGCGGTGAGCATCATGGAATTGGTGATGGAGGAAGGTTGATGATGACGATGGCGACGATCTCCACTCTCCGGAGCCCCGAACGGACTCCAGATCAGCCCTCCCGAGAGAGATTAGGGCTTGGCGGCGGCTCTGTATCGTAAAACGCGATAATTCTTCCTCTCTGATTTTTTTTCTCCCCGAAAGTGAATATATGGAGTCCGGGGGTACGTCGGTGGAGCATCAGGGGGCCCACGCGGCAGGGGGGCGCGTCCAAGGGGAGCGGGCGCGCCCCCCACCCTCGTCGACATGGTGTGGGCCCCCTGACGTAGATCTTTCCACAGATATTTTTTATATTTTCCAAAAGAATTCTCCGTGGATTTTCAGGTCATTCCAAGAACTTTTTATTTCTGCACAAAAACAACACCATAGCAATTCTGGTAAAAACAACATCAGTCCGGGTTACTTCCATTCAAATCATGCAAGTTAGAGTCCAAAACAAGGGCAATAGTGTTTGGAAAAGTATATATGTTGGAGACGTATCACCTATCATGTCATATCATATTATTTCCTTTATAGCATGGACATTTGGAATTTTATATGGTTCAAAGCAATATTCTAGTTTTGACGTAATAATTTAGATACTCAAGCATATCAATAAAAAACCATGTCTTTTCAAAATATCAATGCTAAAACAAGTTATCCCTAGCCCATCATGCTCGACCATTGATTCATTCATGAAACACACTCGCATATTAGTTACACCCAATGCTCAAATACGATCATAGTGTTTCCTAGTTGGTGCTTGTAGGAGAAGATGGAGACTCAAATTCAAAAATAAAAATTGCATAAGTAAAAGAAAGGCCTTTCAAACAGGGAAGTAGGAATTTGTAGAGGTGCCAGAGCTCAAAGCTTAAATTGAGAGATAAAAAAGTTCAGGAGGTATACTTTTCCCACCAACGAGAACGACTTGAGGTTCCCAACACTTTCCATGCTAGATATATCATAGGCGGTTCCCAAACAGAAAATAAAGTTTATTCCTTTTCCACCAAACTTTCACAAGCCATGGCTAGCCGAATCCACGGTTGCCTTCCATACCAACACTTTCCAAGGAATTTATTATTTGACAACATAAAGTAAATTTGTTTTTCATTTCGGGACTGGGCATCCCTAATACCTTTGCCTTACTCTCGTGCAATGACTAGTGAATAAACACTCATCGTGAGAATAACACATCTAGCATGGAAAATATTGGTGACCCCTCACCGCCTCGCGAGCGGTACGAGCACACAAAAGGGAAATTTATTTTGAAAATTAGAGATGGCACATACAAATTTTCTTAGATGGGCAAGGGAATACCACATATAGGTAGGTATGGTGGACTCATGAGGCAAAACCGGGATAAAGGATTTTGGATGCACAAGTAGTGATCATACTTATCACAAAATCAAGGCTAGCAAAACACTGGGAAGCACCAACCATGAAACGAATAATCTCATAAGCTAACATTGAGCATAAATAATACCGAATAATACACCACAAGTAGGCTATAATTTCATTGCATATTATTCACACTCATGCTTGCATAGGGAATCACAAACCTTGACACGAACATTCTTACTAAAGCATAATTACTCATCAACATGACTCACATATCATATCATCATGTCTCAACACTATTACAAGGAATCAAGTTTTTTTTTCTAATGATCTTCATGTAAGTTTTTACTATATCCTTCTTGGATATCTATCACGTTGGGACTAATTTTCATGTGTTGCTTTTGATAAGCTCGAGCAAATATAAGTGAAGATCATGAGCATATTTTTTCTTCATTCTCTCAAAATAATATAAGTGAAGCAAGAGAGAATTTCTTTAAAACTTTACTAACTCTCAAATAAATCTAAGTGAAGCAAAGCCTTAGGAACACGTTGGGTGTTAGTAGAATTAGTAAAAAATTATTGAAAACAACATCTCAACAGTGATATTAAAGGTTTTTTATTGAAAACAGCAAGGAAATAAAAAATCCAAAAGATACAAGTTGGGTTGCCTCCCAACAAGCGCTATCGTTTTACGCCCTTAGCTAGGCATAAATCAAGGATTTAAGTTTTCTCATCCTTGTTATCCAATTCCTTAATCACACATTTTGTAACATGCCAATTTTCAATTTGGATGTTAACATAGATCATTCATATGCATTCATCATTTCAGCATTTTGAATTTGATGTGTTTGGAAATTGATCCAAAGACTTTAAGCAACTTAAGGACCCAAGTGAGAGAGTTGGAAGTTTTCCAAAGAGAACCCACAATTTTTATTTTCCAAGTGGGGTTGGATAAAATATTATTTTTGCCAATTTTCATTTTCAATATTTTAAAATAAAGAGAGAAGATAATATGACCTCTTCAAAACAACAATAAAAATGTTGGAATTTCAATTTTGAGTAAAAATATTTTTATTGGATTTTTATTTTCAATTTATTAATTTTAAACTTCATTAAAAAGTTTATTTTATTTTAGGCACTTTAATTCACAAAAATGTTCACTTTGTGCCAAATATTAGGAGGGAACGATGAAAATTGTTTCTGAAATTTTTAGGATTTTATTTGAATTTTCTTCGGTGTGCGAATTTAAAAAATGTTTTCGGACCGGGCCGACTCGGCTGAAGCCTAGCCAGCCGGCCCAGCTCACCGCGCCACCGCCTTCCTCTCGCAGCCCCCGTGCGTCGGCCGGACTCTGACAAGTCCGACCCCACCACACCTCGCGTCGCCCCTCCCGCAAGAAAAGGGCCCCCCGAGCCCCTTTAAATAGCCGGCCGCCCCCTCGGACATCATCGTCGCCGCAGCCTGCAGCCGCCACCGACGTTGCCGCCTCGCCCTCCCCTCGCGCCAGCGCCGCCGCCCCGCACCGCCGTTGTCGCCGCCTTGCCTCGCCTCGCCGCCGCTCGCAACCCGCAACCCGATCCACTAGGTAAAAACCCGCTGTCGTTTTTTTTCGGTTTATCGTTTTCGGTTTTTTTAAACCCTAGATTCATTTTTTCTTGTTTTTTTACTAAACAGCGAATGTCATCCATTTATATCAGAAAAATGAACGTTTGCTAGTTAGTGTTTTTCTTTTTCTGTTATTTTCGTCAAGTCCTATCCGCGATTTAAGTTTTTACACATTAGTCCCCAACCTTCAAACGATCACTACTTTTTACTCGTTAGTCGGAATTAGGTGAAACCAACGTCAAACTCTTCATTTCGATCTGGTCTTTCCAGTAATACAACTCAAATCTATTTTTGAAGGTTTCAAAATTTGAATTCAAGCCGATTCGTATTTGAACTTCTTTTGATCGTAACTTGAGTTTCGTAACTCCGTTTGAGTTGAGTCTTTTTGCAAATCAAAGCTCTTGACCTAAAATTTCTAAGAAGGCCAAATTCATTTAATCTTGGTATTGTTAGAAATTTTTTTCTGTTGCAAGAGTTATTCGTTTGTTTTCGACATTTCTCGAGATCTGTTCTTTGATTCTGTTGTATGATTGCTTATGTATGTTATTGTTTGATTGCGATAGAATTTCTGGAGTGCGAAGCGTGCTACTATGAGTCACTAGGTTTCACCGATGGTCAGCAAGGCAAGTTCACAGAGGTTTTATCATACTTTTCAATACCCAGTTTCTATTGCATTAGTTCTACACTCAGAGATTTGCATGAGTAGGACTTGGTTACATGTGGTATTGTTGAGTAGTTCATGAGGTAGGAACCTAATGACTTGAGATCAATCTAGGGAATGTACGCTTTGTTACTTATTGCTTAGCCATGCTCGTAGACGTGGATTCGTATGTGAGATTCATGAAAGTTGTGAGTGTAATAACAACTAAGGGAAAGATTTAAGGTGGCAACTTTAATACACAACTGGGTGGATTGGTTGTAGGGAACCTGGAGAATCCAGTGTTTTCCTAGGATATCATGGAGGAACCGTGTGATTATCCTATGGAATGCCACCTAGGCTCAAAGGGATCATATATCATTCATGCCTAGAAACTTCCGTGTGCAGCCATAAGACATTATGGGCTCTGGCATAGTTGAGTATGTTGTGTGAGCTCTTTCAGTGGTGGAATAGCAGATGTCGGGGAAAGTAGGTGTACCGGTCTATCCAGGATAAAGAGTAAATGCTTCTGAAAGACTATGTCTCGGTCATCCGATCATGGATGTGGTCGAGTCTTGGGGGGAAAAGTGCGCAAATCTCTGTAGAGTGTACAATCTATTCATGAGTAGCCGTGTCCCCGGTTATGGACATCTTGAGTATCCTGGTATTTGAATTCTGGACTGATCTCAACACTCTATTTAATTAACTTGTAGGGTTATTAATGACTTTGGTAAATTTTGGGATTGAGATGGAGGAACCATTTCCCAATATTGCTTAATACAACTGAGTAGTAAATAAAAAAATATTCCTTTGTTGTAGGGAAAAATTAGCTTTATGCAAAAATAAACCTTACAGCCTCCACCAGCCAAATATGCATATAGTTGTAGACATTTGTTCATCATTACTTACTACAGTGTGTTCTTGCCAACATATTCAATGTGCTGACCTACACGGCTACAACGTCTCATGTTGCAGAGTTTTCTGACGAAAAATAAGGTGCGATTAGGTCGTTGTCATGCACTAAATGTTTGCCGTGGAGTTGGATGGACTCAATTTATCTTCGATGCTTCCACAAGTTCAGTTTAGTTTATTATTGTTAGATGGCCTTCAGCCATATTCTTGTAATAAGACTCGTTATGAGGATTTTCGATGTAATAAAGTGTGATTGAAACTCTGCAATAAATCCTCGAATTATTGTGTGTGTCAGCATACCGATCCAGAGATGACACCGAGCACAGAGACTCCGATCCATTGAGATCGAGTTCGCTACAGAGATGGTATCAGAGCAAACATTGACTGTAGGACGCGACCACTAGGATAAGCCACATGATACTCTTCTCTACTCATTCTAATTCTTCTCTATTTCTATTCTATAGATGTCAGACCGCGGGAGCAAGTTCACCCAGCCTGATGACGACACCCCGTTCGAAGACACTTTAAGGAAGTCACTAGATACCTACACATTGGAATACCAAGTATCGCTGGGACTTTCTATGCAACATTGCGGGAAGAGGAGTGCTGGAAGATGAAAGTTAGTGTTCCTGGGAGGACTATTGTACCAGTCACGGAACCTCTTGAACTTGCCTTTGATGCACCTACTTGGAGCTTGGGAAAGAGTATGACAGCTCACATCACCTTTGGACGCATATGTGAAGTCTAAAACAAGGATCTTGAAGACACCATCTACCAGATTCGTGGACGCCGAGATGAGCAATGGGAGATGATTCGTACCAGGAACGGCAAGTCCATTGCAGCATTCATCCAGGAGATGGACCAACACATTCGAAGCTACGAGAACCAGATGTGCACGCTCATGTTGAAGACCAAGATGGTGATGACACGGAATGTGGAGCTAGAAGAGGAACTCAAGACAGTACGTGATGGATATGAAGAGGAAATCGATGTAATATTGGAGCAGAATGAAGCACTTGAGAAGAAGGTTGGTGCATCCATGGTGAAGCCAGAACCCGAGATGGGCATCCATTCGGAGAACTACATTCTGATAGACGACTGATACGTCTCCAATGTATCTATAATTTTTTATTGTTCCATGCTATTATATTATCTGTTTTGGATGTTCAATGGGCTTTAATATGCTCATTTATATTATTTTTGGGACTAACCTATTAACCGAAGGCCTAGTGCCAGTTTCTGTTTTTTTGCCTATTTTAGTGTTTTGCAGAAAAGGAATAGCAAATGGAGTCCAAACAGAATGAAACCTTCGCGATGATCTTTCTTGGATCGAAATCAATCCAGAAGACTTGGAGTAGAAGTCTGGGAAGCCACGAGGCGGCCAGGAGGCAGGAGGGCGCGCCCAGGGGGTAGGCGCGCCCCCACCCTCGTGGGCCCCTCGTAGCTCCACCGACGTACTTCTTCCGCCTATATATACCCTTATACCCTAGATACATCGAGGAGAGAAACGAAACCACTTTTCCACCGCCGCAAACTTCTGTACCCGTGAGATCCCATCTTGGGGCCTTTTCTGGCGCTCCGCCGGAGGGGGGATCGATCATGAAGGGCTTCTACATCAACACCATAGCCTCTCTGATGATGTGTGAGTGGTTTACCATAGACCTTCGGGTCCATAGTTATTAGCTAGATGACTTCTTCTCTCTCTTTGATTCTCAATACAAAGTTCTCCTCGATGTTCTTGGAGATCTATTCGATGTAATACTTTTTGCGGTGTGTTTGCCGAGATCCGATGAGTTGTGGATTTATGATCAAGTTTATCTATGAATAATATTTGGTTCTTCTCTGAATTCTTATATGCGTGATTTGATATCTTTGCAAGTCTATTCGAATTATTGGTTTAGTTTGGCCTACTAGATTGATCTTTCTTGCAATGGGAGAAGTGCTTAGCTTTGGGTTCAATCTTGCGATCTCCTTTCCCAGTACAGCAAGGGCAGCAAGGAATGTAGTGTATTGTTGCCATCGAGGATAAAAAGACGAGGATTATATCATATTGCTTGAGTTTATCCCTCTACATCATGTCATCTTGCTTAATGCGTTACTCTGTTCTTATGAACTTAATACTCTAGATGCATGCTGGATAGCGGTCGATGTGTGGAGTAATAGTAGTAGATGCAGAATTGTTTCGGTCTACTTGACACGGACGTGATGCCTATATTCATGATCATTGCCTAGATACTTTCATAACTATGCGCTTTTATATCAATTGCTCGGCGGTAATTTGTTCACCCACCGTAATTTATGCTTTCTTGAGAGAAGCCACTAGTGAAACCTATGGCCCCTGGGTCTATTTTCTATCATATAAGTTTCCGATATACAAGTCTAGTTTCCTATTTATTTTATTTTGCAATCTTTACTTTGCAATCTATACAACAAAAATACCAAAAATATTTATCTTATTATCTTTATCAGATCTCACTTTTGTGAGTGGCCGTGAAGGGATTGACAACCCCTTTATCGCATTGGTTGCAAGGTTCTTAATTGTTTGTGCAGGTACTAGGGGACTTGAGCGTTGTCTCCTGCTGGATTGATACCTTGGTTCTCAAAAACTGAGGGAAATACTTACGCTACTTTGCTACATCACCCTTTCCTCTTCAAGGGAAAACCAACATATGCTCAAGAGGTAGCAAGAAGGATTTCTGGCGCCGTTGCCGGGGAGATCTACGCCAAGTTAAGACATACCAAGTACCCATCATAAACTCTTCTCCCTCGCATTACATTATTTGCCATTCGCCTCTCATTTTCCTCTCCCCCACTTCTAAAACAATTTTCGAAAACCTTTGCCTTTTTCTTCGCCTCTCTTTCGTCGTGTTCGCTTTTTTTTGTGTGCTTGTGTGTTGGATTGCTTGCTTTTTCACGATGGCTCAAGAAAATACCAAATTATGTGACTTTTCCAACACCAATAATAATGACTTTATTTGCACTCCGATTGCTCCTGCTACTAATGCGGAATCTTGTGAAATCAATGCTGCTTTATTGAATCTAGTCATGAAAGATCAATTTTCTGGCCTTCCTAGTGAAGATGTCGCATCTCATCTGAATAATTGTGTTGATTTATGCAATATGCAAAAGAAGAGAGATGTAGATAATGTTCTTGTTAAACTAAAACTATTTCCTTTCTCACTATGAGATCGGGCCACAACTTGGTTTTCTTCTTTGCCTAAAATATTATTGATTCATGGAATAAGTGCAAAGATTGTTTTATTGCCAAGAATTTTCCTCCCACTAAGATCATCTCCCTTAGGAACGATATTATGAATTTCAAACAACTTGATCATGAGCATGTAGCACAATCTTGGGAGAGGATGAAACTTATGATAAGAAATTGTCCCATGCATGGTTTGAATCTATGGATGATTATACAAAATTTGTATGCCGGTTTGAACTTTGCTTCTAGAAATCTTTCAGATTCGGCCGCGGGAGGTACTTTTATGGAAATCACTTTAGGAGAATCTACTAAACTCCTAGACAGTATAATGGTTAGCTATTCTCAATGGCACACCAAGAGATCTTCCACTAGTAAAAAAGTGCATGCAATTGAAGAAATTAATGTTTTGAGTGGAAAGATGGATGAACTTATGAAATATTTTGCTAGAAAGGGTTCTAATGGTGATCCTAATGATATACCCTTATCTACGTTGATTGATAATAGTAATGAATCTATGGATGTTAATTTTTTTGGTAGGAATAATTTTGGTAACAATGCTTATAGAGGAAACTTTAATCTTAGGCCTTTTCGTAGTAATCCGTCTAATAATTATGGAAATTCCTACAAAACTTCTTATGGAAATTATAATAAGATGCCCTCTGATTTTGATAATAGTGTTAATGAATTTATGATTTCACAAAAAAGTTGTAATGCTATGATTGAAGAAAAATTGCTTAAGATTGATGATTTGGCTAGGAACCTGGATAGAATTTCTCTTGATGTTGATTCTTTGAAACTTAGATCTATTCCACCTAAGCATGACATCAGTGAGTCTCTCAAAGCCATGAGAATTTCCATTGATGAGTGCAAAGAAAGAACCGCTAGGATGCGTGCTAAAAAAGATTGCTTTGTGAAAGCGTGTTCTTCTAGTTTTTATGGTAATAATGATGAAGATCTAAAAGTGATTGATGTGACTCCTATTAAATCTTTGTTTTCCAATATGAATCTTTATTAAGATGGGACTGGAGATTCGTCAACTTTAGATAAAATGCGTCCCAATGATTCAGAGTTTTTAGAACTTGATGCTAAAATTAATAAAAGTGGGATTGAAGAGGTCAAAACTTTACATAGCAATGAACCCACTATTTTGGATTTCAAGGAATTTAATTATGATAATTTCTCTTTGATAGATTGTATTTCCTTGTTGCAATCCGTGTTAAATTCTCCTCATGCTTATAATCAAAATAAAGCTTTTACTAAACATATCATTGATGCTTTAATGCAATCCTATGAAGAGAAGCTTGAACTAGAAGTTTCTATCCCTAGAAAACTTTATGATGAGTGGGAACCTACTATTAAAATTAAGATTAAATATTATGAATGCTATGCTTTGTGTGATTTGGGTTCTAGTGTTTCCACGATTCCAAAAACCTTGTGTGATGTGCTAGGTTTCAGTGAATTTGATGATTGTTCTTTAAATTTGCATCTTGCGGATTCCACCATTAAGAAACCTATGGGAAGGATTATTGATGTTCTTATTGTTGCAAATAGGAATTATGTGCCCGTAGAGTTCATTGTTCTTGATATAGATTGCAATCCTACATGTCCTATTATTCTTGGTAGACATTTCCTTAGAAAGATTGGTGCAATTATTGACATGAAAGAAGAAAATATTAGATTCCAATTTCCGTTAAGGAAAGGCATGGAACACTTTCCTAGGAATAAAATTAAATTTCTTTATAAATCTATTATGAGAGCCACTTATGGATTGCAAACCAAAGATGATAATACCTAGATCTATTCTTGTTTTTATGCCTAGCTAGGGGCGTTAAACGATAGCGCTTGTTGGGAGGCAACCCAATTTTTTTTTTGCTTTTTGTTTCTGTTTAGTAATAAATAAGTCATATAGTTTCTGTTTAGATGTAGTTTTATGTTTTAATTAGTGTTGACTTGGGTGAAGTCTTTGCGATCTTTCTGTAAAAACAGAAACTTTTGGGCTCACGAGATTATCTGTCAATTTTTACTAGAGAGTGCTTTTTGGTTGATTCTTTTTGGAGATGATTAATAGACAAATTCCTCACATCCAACAATTTATTTCAGAATTGTTAGAGGTACAGAAGTATTCGAAAGTTACAGATAACTACAGATTGTTCTGTTTTTGACAGATTATGTTTTTCGTGTGTTGTTTACTTATTTTGATGAATCTATTAGTAGTATCGGGGGGTATGAACCATAGAGAAGTTGGAATACAGTAGGTTAACACCAATATAAATAAAGAATGAGTTCAATACAGTACCTTAAAGTGGTGGTTTGTTTTCTTATACTAACGGAGCTCACGAGATTTTCTGTTAAGTTTTGTGTTGTGAAGTTTTCAAGTTTTTGGGTAAGGATTTGATGGACTATGGAATAAAGAGTGGCAAGAGCCTAAGCTTGGGGATGCCCAAGGCACCCCAAGGTAAAATTCAAGGACAACCAAAAGCCTAAGCTTGGGGATGCCCCGGGAAGGCATCCCCTCTTTCGTCTTCGTCTACCGGTAACTTTACTTGGACTACATTTTTATTCACCACATGATATGTGTTTTGCTTGGAGCGTCATGTATGATATGAGTCTTTGCTTTTTAGTTTACCACAATCATCCTTTCTGTACACACCTTTTGGAAGAGACACACATGAATCAGAATTTATTAGAATACTCTATGTGCTTCACTTATATCTTTTGAGCTAGATAATTTTGCTCTAGTGCTTCACTTATATATTTTAGAGCATGGTGGTGGTTTTATTTTATAGAAATTATTGATCTCTCGTGCTTCACTTATATTATTTTGAGAGTCCTTTATAACAGCATGGTAATATTCTTTCACTATAAAACTAGTCCTAATATGATGGGCATCCAAGATGGGCATACTAAAAACTTTCATATAAAGTGTGTTGAATACTATGAGAAGTTTGATGCTAGATGATTATTTTGATATATGAGGATGGTGATATTAGAGTCATGCTAGTAGAGTAGTTGTGAATTTGAGAAATACTTGTGTTGAGGTTTGCAAGTCCCGTAGCATGCACGTATGGTAACTGTTATGTTACAAATTTGAAGCATGAGGTATTTCTTTGATTGTATTCCTTTGTGTGGTGTTCGGGATCACGCGATGGTTAACTCCTACCAACCCTTCCCCTAGGAGCATGCGTGTAGTGCTTGGTTTTGATGAGTTGTAGATTTTTGCAATAAGTATGTGAGTTCCTTATGACTAGTGTCGAGTCCATGGATTATACGCACTCTCACCCTTCCACCATTGCTAGCCTCTCTAGTGCCGCGCAACTTTCGCCGGTGCCATACACCCACCATATACCTTCCTCAAAACAGCCACCATACCTACTTATCATGGCATTTCCATAGCCATTCCGAGATATATTGCCATGCAACTTTCCACCGTTCCGTTTATTATTACACGCTCCATCATTGTCATATTGCCTTACATGATCATGTAGTTGACATTGTATTTGTGGCAAAGCCACCATTCAGAATTTTTTCATACATGTCACTCTTGATTCATTGCACATCCCAGTACACCGCCGGAGGCATTCTTGTAGAGTCATATTTTGTTCTAAGCATCGAGTTGTAATCCTTGAGTTTTAAAAGAAATAGAAGTGTGATGATCATCATTATTAGAGCATTGTCCCGTGTGAGGAAAAAAAGGGGGGGAAGCCCAAAAAAAGAGAGAGGGCTTAAAAAATGAGAGAAAAAGAGAGAAGGGACAATGCTAGTATCTTTTTTTCACACTCGTGCTTCAAAGTAGCATCATGATCTTCATGATAGAGTCTCTTGTTTTGTCACTTTCATATACTAGTGGGAATTTTCATTATAGAACTTGGCTTGTATATTCCTACGATGGGCTTCCTCAAAATGCCCTAGGTCTTCGTGAGCAAGCAAGTTGGATGCACACCCACTTAGTTTCTTTTGTTGAGCTTTCATACATTTATAGTTCTAGTGCATCCGTTGCATGGCAATCCCTACTCACTCACATTGATATCTAATTATGGGCATCTCCATAGCCCATTAATATGCCTAGTTGATGTGAGACCATCTTACTCCTTTTTGTCTTCTCCACAACCACCACTCTATTCCACATATAGTGCTATATCCATGGCTCACGCTCATGTATTGCGTGAAAGTTGAAAAAGTTTGAGAATACTAAAGTATGAAACAATTGCTTGGCTGAAACCGGGGTTGTGCATGATTTGAATATTTTGTGTGACGAAGATGGTGCATAGCCAAACTATAGGATTTTGTAGGGATGAACTTTCTTTGGCCATGTTATTTTGAGAAGACATAATTGCTTAGTTAGTATGCTTGAAGTATTATTATTTTTATGTCAATATTAAACTTTTGTCTTGAATCTTTTGGATCTGAAAATTCATGCCATAATAAAGAAAATTGCATTGATAATTATGTTAGTAGCATTCCACATCAAAAATTCTGGTTTTATCGAGGACGAGCAGGAATTAAGCTTGGGGATGCTTGATACGTCTCCAAGGAATCTATAATTTTTTATTGTTCGATGCTATTATATTATCTATTTTGGATGTTTAATGGGCTTTAATATGCTCTTTTATTTTATTTTTGGGACTAACCTATTAACCGAAGGCCCAGTGCTAGTTTCTGTTTTTTTTTTGCCTATTTCAGTGTTTTGAAGAAAAGGAATACCAAACGGAGTCCAAACGGAATGAAACATTCGCGATGATCTATCTTGGACCGAAAGCAATCCAGAAGACTTGGAGTAGAAGTCTGGGAAGCCACAAGGTGGCCATGAGGCAGGAGGGCGCACCCAGGGGGTAGGCACGCCCCCCACCCTCGTGGGCCCCTCGTAGCTCCACCGACGTACTTCTTCCGCCTATATATACCCTTATACCCTATAAACATTGGGGAGAGCAACGAAACCACTTTTCCACCGCCACAACCTTCTGTACCCGTGAGATGCCATCTTGGGGCCTTTTCCGGCGCTCCGCCAGAGGGGGAATCGATCACGGAGGGCTTCTACGTCGACACCATAGCCTCTCGGATGATGTGTGAGTAGTTTACCACAGAGCTTCGGGTCCATTGTTATTAGCTAGATGGCTTCATATCTCTCTTTGATTCTCAATACAAAGTTCTCCTCGATGTTCTTGGAGATCTATTCAATGTAATACTTTTTGCAGTGTGTTTGCCGGGATCCGATAAAATGTGGATTATGATCAAGTTTATCTATGAATAATATTTGGTTCTTCTCTGAATTCTTATATGCATGATTTGATATCTTTGCAAGTCTCTTCGAATTATCGGATCTTTCTTGCAATGGGAGAAGTGCTTAGCTTTGGGTTCAATCTTGCGGTGTCCTTTCCCAGTGACAGCAGGGGCAGCAAGGCACGTATTGTATTGTTGTCATCGAGGAATAAAAGGTGGGGTTTATATCATATTTCTTGAGTTTATCCCTCTACATCATGTCATCTTTCTTAATGTGTTACTCTTTTCTTATGAACTTAATACTCTAGATGCATGCTGGATAGCGGTCAATGTGTGGAGTAATAGTAGTAGATGCAGAATCGTTTTGGTCTACTTGACACGGACGTGATGCCTATATTCATGATCATTCCGTAGATACTTTCATAACTATGTGCTTTTCTATCAATTGCTCAGCAGTAATTTGTTCACCCACCGTAACTTATGCTATCTTGAGAGAAGCCACTAGTGAAACCTATGGCCCCCGGGTATATTTTCTATCATATAAGTTCCCGATCTACAAGTCTAGTTTCATATTTATTTTATTTTGTAATCTTTACTTTCCAATCTATACAACAAAAATACCAAAAATATTTATCTTATTATCTTTATCAGATCTCACTTTTGCGAGTGGTCGTGAAGGGATTGACAACCCTTTTATCGTGTTGGTTGCAAGGTTCTTGATTGTTTGTGCAGGTACTAGGTGACTTGAGCGTTCTCTCTTACTGGATTGATACCTTGGTTCTCAAAAAATGAGGGAAATACTTATGCTACTTTGTTGCATCACCCTTTCCTCTTCAAGGGAAAACCAACGCATGCTCAAGAGGTAGCAACGACACTGATAGTGATGAAAGCAACTATGAAGACGAAGCTGGTGCAGATATCATGGAGTCTTTCGATGATAGTTATTAGATGACCACCATGTAATCATTAGTATTCTTCCAAGTAGTTAGAATCGTTCACTAGCTTTGTATTAGGATCTTTTGTGTGACCTTGTTTGAATGAGTGATATGATATGAAATTGTTTGTCTCATGTGCATATGGGTAGTGATTCCCCTAGACTTCATTCTATTCTTATTCTCATCCCTCTAACCCATCAGATGCCTCCGAGACGTGAGCCCGGATTCGAGTTCCCACCTGAGCTCACTCAGTTGATCCAGGAGAAGAACATTTTGATGCAACTACTTGTCCAGAACCAAGGTAATAACAACAACAACAACCCACCTCCTCCTCCCCATGGCAACCTGACTCGGTTTTTAAGGTTTAATCCGCCGGTGTTCTCTAGTAGCATCGAGCCTATTGTTGCAGATGACTGGCTCCACAAGATTGGAAGAGAGCTAGCAACTGCAGGATGCACAGATGCAGAGAGAGTGCGCTTTGCCGCACATTAGCTTGAGGGACCAGTAGGTGCTTGGTGGGAGAACTACACCGCCACTTATCCACTTGCTACAGTTACTTGGGATCAATTTCAGCAAGCCGTTCGCACTGCACATATCTCAGATGGAGCCATGAACCTGAAGAAGCGTAAGTTTCGCAACTTGCGTCAAAGAAACCGTACTATGGGGCAGTATGTGGATGACTTCAGGCAGTTAGCTTGCTATGCGCCACATGATGTGGTCACTGACGCCGCGAAGCAGGAAAAGTTTCTGGACGGACTCAACGATGAGTTGAGCATGCAGTTGATGGTAGCAACCTCCAACAACTACCAGGAGTTGGTAGACAAGCCCATCATTATTGAAGGAAAGCAGTAGCAGATTAAGACCCGCAAGAGGAAGTATGGATCAGGAAAGTTTAACTCTAGAGCCCAACAGAAGCCCCGTTATTCCCCATACTCAAGAGGACATAACCATCCCACCACTGGAGGCCATACTCACAATGGAGGAATTTCACACAACCATAGTTGCCCCAGGAATGGTAATGAGAATGGAGAAAATAACAATCAGAATCGTTCCACTCCATCAATGCCCGCCAAGAAGGATCTAAGTCACATTACTTGTTTCAAGTGCGGGAAGATTGGACATTATGCCACATAGTGTCTCGAAGGCAAGAATGGAAATGGCAACGAAAGCTCAGGGAAGAATCCCAACCCATTCACCAGAGGATAGGTGAATCACGTCAATGTGGAGGAGATTGACGAGCAGCCCGACGCAGTGGTGGTAAGTTTTTGGTTAATGCATTTACCGCCCTTGTTCTTTTTGACACTGGTGCATCTCATTCATACATATCAAGGGGTTTTGTGGAAAAGTATCATTTGCCCACCGTAGCCCTTAAATCGCCTATGTTAGTAAGTTCCCCTGGAGCAGAGTACATGGCTAGACGAGGATGTTATCAAGTGCCATTGACCATCGGGAGGCATGTATTTCCCACGGACCTCATCATTTTGGAATCCCAAGGTTTGGATGTAATCATAGGTATGGATTGGCTATCCAAGTTTGGAGGAAACATCGATTGCGCCAGTAGATCAATTCTTCTCACCACCCCGGAAGGAAAGAGGATCAAGTATGCGTTGAGGCACACGCCCCTGAAGAGGCATGTGAATGCACTCTCAGGAGTTGTTCAGGAGGAAGTACCAGTTGTGAAGGATTACCCCAATGTTTTTCCGGAGGAATTACAGGGCATGCCACCGGATAGAGACAATTAGTTCTTGATTGAGTTGTTACCAGGCACCAGACCAATATCAAAGAGACCGTACCGGATGCCCGCAAATGATTTGGAGGTGATCAAGAAGTAGATCAAGGAGTTAATGGAGAAAGGTTATATCCAACCAAGTTCTTCACCTTGGGGAGCCCCGGTGCTTTTAGTCGAGAAGAAGGATGGCTCACTAAGGATGGTTGTGGATTATCGTGCACTAAATGAAGTGACGATCAAGAACAAGTACCCTCTGCCAATGATTAATGATCTGTTTGATCAGTTGCAAGGAGCCAAAGTTTTCTCTAAGATCAATTTAAGATCTAGATATCATCAGTTGAAGATCCGAGAGTAGGACATACCTAAGACAGCTTTTACCAAAAGGTACGGGGTTTACGAGTATACGGTTATGTCATTTGGTTTGACTAATGCCCCTGCCTATTTTATGAGTATGATGAACAAGGTGTTCATGGAGTTCTTGGATGAGTTTGTGGTAGTGTTCATTGATGACATATTGGTTTACTCCAAGAATGAAGAGGAGCACAAGGAGCATTTGCGTTTAGTTCTTAAGAAGCTCAGAGAACATCAGCTATATGCCATGTTCAGCAAATGTGAGTTTTGGTTGAAGGAGGTAGGATTTCTCGAACATGTTATATCAGGAGATGGTATAGCAGTGAACCCCTCCAAAGTAGAGGCCGTCACGGAATGGAAGGCACCCACCTCAGTTGGAGAGATTCGCAGCTTTCTTGGACTCGCGGGATATTATCGGAGGTTCATTGAGAATTTCTCCAAGATTGCAAAGCCCATGATAGAGTTGTTGAAGAAGGAAAGGGTCGGAGATATGGACCATGGGTACCCTCAGCGCCTACCCTTGGTATTTTAAGACAAATAACAGCCACATGGTCTACCGCGGCCGTCTGCTCTTCGAGCCGCCTCCTAGGGTAGCCTGCCCTAGGAGCCAGCTGCCAGCACGCGGCAGGGACCCAACAGGCGGCAACACCAAGCACCACTAGCCAGTAGCCGGCCCCGCACTCCACCCTCAGGGAACACACTGGGGTGAGTCCTGGCGTGGCGGGGGCATGGCTACAGGAGAACATGTCCTTAGAAGATCTATAAGGACGTGGCTACAGTGGCCATGTACTTTGGGAATATCTCCTAAGCGGCGGATCGCTGTAGCCACGAGGCTCGTGACCAAGCAATGGTCAGAGGAGGCCACGATCCCACTACCCGCAAACGGCAGGGCCAGCAGGCGGCTGGCCCCATCGGTCAGCGAGCAAACTCAAGAACAAACCGCCTCTAGCAGGCGGCCGGGGGAGACGGCCGTCTGGTAGCAGACGGAGCACCCCACCCTAGAAGTCTGAGCCCCATCAAGATGACGGGACGGGGCGAGGCAGCAGCGTACGGCGGGGGACGATGGCACTGTGGCCATCTCCTCCCCAACGAGGTTGTCGTCAGCAAAAGCACCCCCACAGTGAAAGGCAATCACGAGGGGCCCGCAGGCGGCGGGCCCCAGCAGACAGGCGGCGAGGCCGGCACCAGCAGACACTGACGGATGGGGCCGCGTCGTTGAGATTACCATTGTACCCCTGGGGGTTAGGCCTATATAAACCCCCCAGGGTCCTCCATGTTGAGGGCTGGATGGTTGGCTATTAGAAGTTCACAAGACAAGAACCCTAGATAGGAGAGAGAGGAGGTGAGCTAGCCTTGTTCATCTTCTTCCTTCCTACATCACAGCTCATGGAGCAATCCTATAACCACACTAGTGCTATCAGTGATGATGCGGAGTCCCCGCAGAGCAGGACTAGGGGTGTTATCTCCTCGGTGAGCCCCGAACCTGGGTAAGATTCGTAGGCGTCCTAAGTATCGCCTTATCCCGCTTCCCGAGCCCAGCGACGTTCTTTTGACCCCATGCATGATAAGCCATCCTTTGGCATATGTCGTCCCAAAACCCCGGCATTTGGCGCCCACCGTGGGGCTAGGTGCACCGTCATCCGGAGACATGTTCTGGACGGGAACCTTGTTCCTTCCGGGCGAGAGTAGCTAGCCCGGCACGCCCGCCGGCGTGGAGACCGGGATGCTTCGCAGCGCTGAGGCTGCATGCGCCGTGAGCGGCTCGCCGATCTGCTCAGCGCGGCCCGCGTCCACGACGAACCTTCTCTGACGGCCGAGCCAGTGGCGCCGGAGAGCTTCCTCGTCGAGCTCCTCGACAAGCTCCACCTCGTCGACGAGCGCGCCTCTGACGTAGAGTCAGTGGGATCTTCTAACCCACCAATAGACATGATCGTCGACCCCGACGACTCCTTCCCCGAGCACATGGAGATCGTCAACGACCCTCTTCCCGTTCTTCCGATCTGTGGCACCATCGGCATCGTCACACAGGTGCTCGTCACCGACCACGGCGAGCCATCGTGCCGGACGGGTCCAGACCCGCTCGAGGCCGGTCTGCAGCACCTCGCCGCCCCTGTCACGGCGGGGGCAGACGGCGCGGAGTTGGAGGCACTCCGCGTTTCGCTCCTCGACAGCGCCAACAAACTGGCCGCCTCCCGACGCCTCACTGAAGCTTACCGTCGCGAAATGGACGGCGCCATCTGTGGCACGCCGGCTGCTGGCGAGCCTAGCCGAGCCGGCGTTGTCCGTGATCGCGGCGGGCTGCTAGCAGACATGTTGGGGGCCCCGCGGCCTGTGTACCTCACTCCGTCGGAGAACCTAAGGGCTGCCCAGGTGACAGTCGATGAGATGGGCCACTTGGAGGGAGACGAGCTCCGTTGCATGACCCAGCGTGTTCGCCAGCTCCTCGACGCTGCTGCTACGCAGCAGGAGGCCCGTCACCGGGCATCCGAGAAGGCTGCACACGCTGATAACCGCCCTCTTCGGCGGGAGCAAGGAGCCACGTCCCGCTCTCCAACAGTCGGCGCCACCAACCGGCGAGACTCAGAGGCCGCTGCCAGCCGCAGCCGGTAGACGCGCTTCACCATCGAGCACGACAAAGACGGCCGCCCAAGGGCCGTAGACCGACGAGGGGAGCAGCCGCCTCCTCCCAGGCGGGAGAGGCGCATGTCTCCTCCGCCTGTTGACCACCCCTCTCTGGCAGGCCGCCTGGGCCGCCGCGAGGGGGTTGGGGAGAACGACGCCCGCCACCGCCTGGACCATCTGGCTCGCTCCCACGCGGTTGAAGAAGATGATGACCTCGGTCCGGCCTGCTTCGGCCCCCGCATCCGCAACAAGCCTTTTCCCAAGGGCTTCTCTCTCCCCAGAGATACCCCCAAGTACAACCGATCAGTGAAACCAGAGGACTGGCTGGTGGACTACTCCACGGCTGTCAGCATAGCTACCGGCAACAGGCGTGACGTGGTGAAGTACGTGCCTCTCATGCTCCAGGGCACGGCTTGGATGTGGCTGAACAGCCTCAAGCCCAACAGCATCAACGGCTGGCTAGACTTCACTGGCGCCTTCACACGCAACTTCACCAGCACCTACAAGCGCCCTCCCAAGCCGCGTCAGCTCTCCCTGTGTGTCCAAGGCCCGGACGAGTCGGCTCGTGACTATCTGACGCGTTGGGCGGAGCTGCGAAATTCCTGCGAGGGAGTGCACGAGGTACAAGCCATTGAGTATTTCACGGCCGGGTGCAGAGAGGGCACCTTGCTCAAGCACCGGCTCCTGTGCGACGAGGCGGCCACATTGGATGAGCTGCTAAGCATAGCGGACAAGTACGCCACCGCTGACTCCTCCATGAAGACCGAGCTGCAAGTGGATGCTTCTGGCAAAATGACCCCTCCAACTCCCAAGACGCCGGCAGGAGAATCCAGCCGGTGCCAGCAGAACAACGACCAGAAGCGCAAGGCCCAGGTGCCGGCTGCCAACAGCCGGCTGGTGGCAGCGGTCGACGTACAGTAGCCAGAGGCTCAAGTAGGGCCCAAGCGCCAGAAGGGCGGAAAACCGGTGTGGCAGCCCTTCTCCTTTGATCAAGCCTTGGACGCCCCCTGTAAATTCCACAGCGGCGCGAAGCCCTCCAACCACACCACACGAAAGTGTCACTGGCTCACAAGTATTGCGAGGGGAGAAGCTCTGCCCCCGCCGCCTGCTGGACCGCCGGCTCCGCCTCCTAATCCGCCGGCTGCTCGTCCAGGTGGCCAGGTCCAGGATGAGTTCCCAGAAGAAAATGGAGCCTATGTTGTCTTCACCAGCCAGATGGATGATAGGCACAGCCGGCGCCAGTAGCGCAGAGAAGTCAACATTGTTGCCGTCAAAAACCCAGAATTCATGCACTGTTCTGAAAGGCCCGTCAGCTGGAGCCGAGAGGATCACCCGGCTGTCATGCCATCTCCAGGGGCCTATGCCCTGGTCCTGGACGCCACTCTCTCCACTGACAGGCGGGCCTGCCATTTCTCCCGGGCTCTGGTAGACGGCGGCAGCAACATCAACATCATGTACCAAGACACCATGGAGAAGTTGGGCATCAAAGAGAAGCAGCTTCAGCCCACCAGGACCGTGTTCCATGGCATTGTGCCAGGCCTCTCTTGTTCACCAATCGGCAAGGCCAGGGTCGATGTCCTGTTTGGTGACAAGACGCATTTCTGGAGGGAGCCGGTCTGGTTTGAAGTGGTGAACCTAGAAAGCCCCTATCACGTGATCTTGGGTCGGCCCGCTCTTGCAAAGTTCATGGCAGTCCCCCATTATGCCTACCTCAACATGAAGATGCCTGGTCCCAAGGGAATAATCACCATAACCGGGGACTATGAGAAGTCCATTGCATGTGCAACGGCCAGCAGTCGCCTGGCAGAAACCCTTGTTGTGGCTGAGGAGAAGCGCCGTCTGGAGCGGCTGGTGGCAATGGCTGGCGAGCAGCCGGCCATAACAGCCGATCCCAAGGAGGCGGAGCCACAAGGCTCGTTCCGGCCCTCCAAGGACACAAAGAAGATTGCCTTGGACCCATCTCACCCGGAGCGATTTGCTGTCATAGGGTCAAGCCTAGACAACAAATAGGAAAGCGAGCTCGTCGATTTCCTCCGTGAGAATCGGGACATCTTTGCATGGTCCCCCAAGGACATGCCTGGTGTTCCGACGGAATTCGCCAAGCACAAGCTACATGTGAGAGAAGATGCAAAGCCGGCCAGGTAGCCGCTGCACCGCCTGTCAGAAGAGAAGAGAAGAGTCGTTGGGGAGGAGGTCGCCCGCCTGCTAGCAGCCGGCTTCATCATGGAAGTCTTTTATCCCGAGTGGCTGGTGAATCCAGTCCTGGTGTTGAAGAAGAACAACAAATGGCGCATGTGCATTGATTACACCAGCATGAACAAAGCTTGCCCCAAAGATCCGTTTGCTCTGCCACAAGTAGATCAAGTGATTGACTCCACAGCCGGATGCGAGCTGCTATCTTTCCTTGATGCCTATTCGGGGTACCACCAAATCAAGCTTGACCCAGCCGACCGTCTGAAGACTGGCTTCCTCACGCCGTTTGGGGCCTTCTGCTACCTGACCATGACGTTCGGCTTGAGAAATGCCGGCGCCACCTTTCAGCGTTGCATGGAGAAGTGTCTCCTCAAGCAGCTTGGCAGGAATGCCCATGTTTACGTGGTTGATATTGTGGTGAAGACGGAGAAGAGAGGAACCCTTTTGGAGGATCTCCAAGAAACATTTGAGAATCTACGCCGCTTTCGGATTAAGCTAAACCCGGAGAAATGCGTCTTCGGGGTACCAGCAGGCCAGCTCCTTGGCTTCCTGGTATCCGAACGCGGCATTGAGTGCAACCCCGCGAAGATCAAAGCCATCAAGAGGATGGAACGGCCGACCCGTGTGCGGGATGTCCAGAGGTTCACGGGGTGCCTGGCATTTCTCAGCCGCTTCATCAGCCGGTTGGGAGAAAAGGCACTCCCCTTATACCAACTGGTGAAGAAGACCACTTGCTTCGAGTGGAACGACCAGGCGGACGAAGCCTTCCAGCAGCTCAAGCGACTGCTGTCCACCCCGCCTGTCCTGGCGGCGCCAGCAGACAAGGAACCCATGTTCCTTTACATAGCCGCCACCAGCCGGGTGGTCAGCACTGTCATTGTGGTCGAGCGCCCAGAAGACGGCAGAGCCTTGCCCGTCCAGCGACCCGTCTACTACTTGAGCGAAGTGCTATCAGCGTCCAAGCAGAATGACCCCCATTACCAGAAGATGTGCTACGACGTGTACTTCACTGCCAATAAACTCAAGCAGTACTTCCAAGAGCATTCTGTCACGGTCGTTTGCACGACCCCGCTTGCTGAAATCATGGGGAACAAAGATGCCTCGGGAAGAGTGGCCAAGTGGGCTATCGAGCTGGCCCCCTTCACCATCTTCTACCAGCCGCGCACCACCATCAAGTCGCAAGCATTGGCCGACTTCCTCGTCGATTGGGCCGAAACCCAGTACCTGCCGCCTGTGCCAGACTCAACCCATTGGCGGATGCACTTTGACGGTTCAAAGATGCGCACCGGCCTGGGAGCCGGCGTCGTCCTCACCTCCCCCAAAGGCGATAAGCTCAAGTACACCCTGCAGTTTCACTTTGCCGCCTCCAACAACGTGGCGGAATATGAGGCACTTATCCACGGGCTCCGGATGGCCAAGGAGATTGGCATCCGCCGAGTGCTGTGCTACGGTGACTCAGACTTGGTTGTCCAGCAGTCGTCTGGGGACTGGGGCGCCAAGGATGCAAATATGGCAAGCTACCGCTTCCTCGTCCAGCAGATCAGCGGACACTTTGACGGCTGCGAATTCCTCCATGTGCCACGAGCTGATAACATGCAAGCGGACACCTTGGCATGAATCGGTTCCACCCGCCAAGCAATACCAGCCGGCGTATCTCTCCAGTGCCTGCGCAAACCGTCTATCAAGCCTTCACCAGAGTCGGAGTCAATCTTCATACCAGCCGACCCCGGGACAGGCGGCCCCGCGGTTACGGCTGCTGGCCCAAAGACTGCCCCAGCAGGCAGCCACAACACTCCAACCCTAACAGACGGATCACCCACAGCCACGCCAGCTCCTAGCCCGGGGACTGCTCCAGCAGACAGCAAGCAGGCGCCGGATCCAGCAGACGGCTCGGGGACTTCGGAGACACAGCAGGCGGCTCAGCCCAGCCCTCCACCTCCCGGCCCAACCACCCTGGTCTCTCTGGCCGAAGCAACTGGAGTCTCAGCGCCGTCTTGGGCACAGCCAATCCTCACATTCCTGCTCAAAGGAGAGCTGCCAGCAGAAGAAACTTTGGCGCGTAAAGTTCAACGCCGAGCCTCAGCTTACACCATTGTCAACAAAGAGCTCGTCAGAAGGAGTGCGACGGGCGTCTTCCAATGCTATGTTGAAGCAACAAAAGGGCTGGCCATCCTGAAGGACATTCACCAAGGGGAGTGCGGCCACCACGCAGCCTCAAGGTCTCTCGTAGCCAAAGCTTTCTGCCACGGTTTCTTCTGGCCGACTGCTTTGGACGATGCCAAGGATTTGGTGAAGAAGTGCAACGGCTTCCAATGCTTCAGCTCCAAGCAACATTTGCCGGCTTCTGCACTCAAGACTATTCCGATCACTTGGCCGTTTGTCGTCTGGGGTCTGGATATGGTAGGACCTTTCAAGACTACCAGAGGAGGCCTGACACACTTACTTGTGGCAATAGATAAGTTTACCAAGTGGATCGAAGCCAAGCCAATCAAGAAACTCAATGGCCCAACTGCTGTGACATTCATTGCAGACATCACAGTCCGGTATGGTATACCGCACAGCATCATCACCGACAACGGCACAAACTTGCCAAAGGCGCACTTGCCCGTTTCTGTGCAACACAGGGCATCCGGCTGGACCTAGCGTTCGTTGCCCACCCACAGTCTAACGGCCAAGTCGAGCGCGCCAATGGCCTCATCCTGTCAGGCATCAAGCCCCGGCTGGTTGAACCTTTGGAGCGGTCAGCCGGCTGCTAGATCGAAGAGCTGCCGTCTGTTCTATGGAGCCTCAGAACCACTCCTAACAAATCCACCGGCTTTACCCCTTTCTTCCTCGTCTATGGGGCCGAGGCAGTCATCCCAACAGACGTTGAGTTTGACTCGCCTCGCGTCACCATGTACACGGAAGCTGAAGCCAAAGAAGCACGCGAAGACGGCGTGGACTTGCTGGAGGAGGCCCGGCTGGTAGCACTCAGCCGCTACGCCATCTACTAGTAGGGTCTCCGCCGCTGTCACAGCCGGCGAGTGAAGCCACGCTCCTTCCGTGAGGGATACCTTGTGCTCCAGCTAATCCAGCGAACAGCCGGCCAGCACAAGCTCTCGGCTCCTTGGGAAGGACTGTTCATCCTTAGCAATGTACTGGGCAACGATGCCTACTACCTCATCGACGCCCAGAAGCCAAGGGCGCGCAAGAGAGATGAATCAGGCAAGGAGTCAGAGCGCCCATGGAACACAAACCTTCTTCGTCGCTTTTATAGCTGAAAGACAGTATGTGTCATGCTATCTAAGTTATTTTGAGAATCAGTAGGAGCCCCAAGAGAATCTCGGGGACTACCCAAGCCTTTATCTATATGATAAGAATTATGCCTATGAATGTTTGTTGATTCACTCTTCTGTCCGGCACCGGAGCCTACCAGATGGCCCGGGGACTGGCCGCCTGGACCTATGTCTAGAGAATTCTCCTTAAAAAGTCAGACAAGTAATGTGATGGCATCCGAGCCCTCTCCTGTATCCAGTCACAGACTCGCAGAACGCGGCTGTCCGGCTGGTAGGAGCCAAAGGCAAGAAGCGATGCCCACATGAAAAATGGCTAAGGATAAAAGACATAGGGCCAGCCGGCCCTTAAAGCTAACTGCCGGCTGCCGAGCAGCCGGCCAGCCGGTTCTAGGCTTGGCCAGACCGTCTTCCAGAAGGCAAGACACTTGCCCACCCCGAAAGTAGCCAAGTCCTTGACCCAGCCACAGAACCACAGAGTGGCTGTCTGGCTGGCAGGACGGCAGTACTAGGGGTCGGCAAGGAGAAAATCTCCACAAGGAACTAGGGCAAGGCTAATCTTAGGACTCGGCACAATTGCATATAAACGATGCTGCATTAAAAAGAATATTTTACATCCAAAAGGCCTTAAGAGCCGCCTTTTAGCAATAACTTACTAAATACACCCAGCGGGTGGAATTGTTCGAATTAACCTTGCGAGTCTTACAGAAAGGCAGACGATACAAATGAAAATCCTAAGGAGCAGCAGGCTGGGCAGGTGGCACGACGGAGCCGGCTTCTGGGGAGGCCGCCTGGCGGGTCTCGGTTTGGCCGTCTCCTGCAGCAGGCGGAGCCGTCACTCACGGCCCGCTTGTTGAGGACTGGTCAGGCTGACGACTGCCTGCTGGGTCCGCCTCTTGGGAGCTGGTCTCCTCGTCGATGCCTTCCTCGTCCTCATCACCTTCGATGGAGCCGACCTCCTCGTCCGGCTCTTCCGACGCCGCCAAGTCCATCCCGAAGTTACCAGGCGGCACTATGTGGCCCCTGTCATCCAGCTCCGGGATGAAGAGGGAGGTGTCGGCGTATTCGGCGAGGGCGGCAGCTCGCTGGACGAGTTCCCTCTGCTCCGTAGCCACCTCCGGTTGGGCCTCCGCACGGAACGTCTCCAGCTGCTCATGGCTCAGCCCTGGGTACCAACTCTTGGCGAACTCCAGGGCGGTCCGTGCTCTAGCCCTTGCCGCGGAGCCCTTCCAGGCCTCAAAGCGCTGACCAGCCTCCTCCAGCCAGGCGGCCGTCCGGCTGGGGGTGCGAAGCATTGGCACACCTGGCCAGAGGGCGGCCAGGACTTGGGCTCCGGCGCGCTGCAGACGGCGGAGAAGACAGCGGACTGGTAGAAGACGCACCCGTATGGCGAGAAGCTCCTCGGCCGGGGTCCTGGGCGCGTTGGGCGCAATTTCCCGGCCCGCCCGGCGCCTCGCAGCACGCTCGGCCTTGATGGCCTGGGTGGCGGCCACAGAGTAGCCCGGGAAGAATTCTGCCAAGACTAGAACAAGTATCAGAAGGAAAGCAAGACGGCTGCTGCAAACGATAAAAACAGAATGAGAAGGCAGATGTCTCACCGTCGACAATGTCTCCAATGGCTACGTAGCCGTCTTAGAGAGCCGCCTCCTTCTCGGCCCAATTCGAGCGCTCAGTCTCGAATTCGGCCCGCAGAAGGGACTCGGCGTCAGACATTTTGCTGAGCTCGGCCTTGTGGGCCGCCGCCTGGTCCGCCAACTCCTTCGCCAGACGAACGCGGTCTTGGGCAGCGAGGGCACGCTCCTGCTCCTTTGCGGCTAGCTCTTTCTGGGCCTCACCCAGCTGGCTGCGGAAGCTGGTTGCGGAAGCTGGCAGGGGAGAAAGAAAAAGAACAAGGGTCAGCAGCAGAAGACATAACCTTGGAGTTCCAAGCCGCCTGCTCAGCAGCCGGCTCGGAACTCGAGGACTACACCCAGCGGGTGTGCTAACGCGCCCCCGCAAGGAGAAGAAGAGACACTGACCTCGGCTGTCTGCCAGGGCGGTCTGCAGCTGCGCTAGCTCCTGGCGATGCGTGTTGTAGGAGGCCACGCGGAGATTGTGGTACTTCCGCAACAAGAAGCAAGATCAGATCTGGGTGAACACTTTGGAGTTCCAAGCCGCCTGCTCAGCAGCCGGGTCGGAACTTGGGGACTACACCCAGTGGGTGCGCTGACGCGCCCCCACGGAAAAAATTGAAGGAATAAAAGCAAAAATTAGACACACTTACCCGAACGGAGGACCGTGTGGCGATGAACTCCTGCATCGCCGTCTGCACGATGCTGCCCAGGGAATTCATGCGGTCCAAGACGTCCCGCGATGCGATGAGCCACGCGCCGCCTCCTCCGGATCTCCAGCTCGATGGCGCCGCGCTGGTCGCCTCGTTCTCCGGCGCGGACGAGCTGGCCCCGCCAACCTCCACCTGTTGGGGAATGGAAACCGCCCTCGCAAGGCGCCGGCGGGTTGGGCCTCGGGGGGTCGGCTGCGGGCCAACCACTAGCATGCCCCCAACCGGCGGCACCTCCGTCCCCACCGGCCGGCTGCCCTGCTCCCCAGCAGGCGGCGCTGGGGGTGGTGTGGCGTCTCCAGGATGACGCACTCGTCACCTCCGTCGCCCGAAGCCGGCTGCTCGTCAGCAGCCGGCGTCTGGGCGGACGGCTCCTGGGACCTTGGCGTCGGGCGGTCGACGTGGCCCGCTGGCTGCTGGGGGCCCTTCCCCCGCTCTCGGACACGGGCGGCGTCTGCCTCGGCCTTCTTGGCGGATTCGGCCTCCGCTTGGGCGGTGGCATCTGCCGCCGCCCGCTCACGCTCCGCGGCCTCGCGCTCCGCGCGTGCCTCGCGGGCGTTCCTCTCTGTCACCTCCCGGAGCACGGCGGCAGGATCCACGCGAGGGGGCGCAGGAGGGGCGTCTGTGCCTCCTACCGCAGAGTCCGCTGGCACCCGCGAGAGGGAGAGCGGCGCGCTGTGAGGACGTCCGGAAGAAACAAAGAGTCAAGCAAGAAAGGATCGGCTGAGGAAAGAGAATGAGACGCAAAGAGAGGATGAAGAACGCTTACCCAGACACGACTGGCCTGGCCTTGGGCTTCTTCGGCATATTTGCCCTGGCGGCTACCTCCTGACGCCTCGTGGCAGCAGTCGACAGCCGAAGCTTCTTGGGTGGAGCGCCAGTTAGCCCTGACGAAGACCTCCGCTTCCTGCCGCCGGCTGTGCCAGGCGGCCCTGCCTGCTGGCTGGCGCGGGCGGGCGCCTCCTCCCTCCCCTCGTCGTCGTCCGGCCAGCTCTCGAAGCCGCCTTCTGGCTGGGCGCCCGATAGCTGGTCCCCGCCGCCTGTCACCTCCTCCTCCTCCATGGCGGCGGCGGCCCCAAGTTCGGGGTCACTCGTATCGCTCTGGGAGCGATCCGGCTCGAGGGGGCGGCCCAGTTGGTTGGAGCCCGGCGCCGGCTGGCCTGGGAAGATCTGAGCCGGGTGTCAGCACCAGACGGCTACAGCAGCCGGACAAAGAAGAAAGAAAATAGAAGAACGAGAACTTACTGCGGGCGGCTGGTCGTTGTGGCTGTACGGAGCCTTGTTGAAGGCCTAGCCGGCGTCGGGGACCTGGCAGCTGGAGATGTGGTTCACCAGCCGGGCCACTTCCCCGTGTGGCAGGGGCGTGGTACAGGTCCGGCTGGGGTCCCGGCACCCACTCATATCACATATAAGGTGGGGTCGGCGCTGCAGCGGCAGCACCCGGCACTCGGCGAACGTCAGGAGCAGATCCGCAAACTCCAGGCCTTCGTCGTCTCTCAGCTCCCGGAGACGGCGCACGGCGAGGGAGGCGCCTTCAGTCAGGGCGACGGGCCGGGTCCTCGAGGAGTCTCGAGGCTCAGCAGGCGGCCCCGGCACCCGCTCCGGCAGGCAGATGAAATCTTCCTCGGGGTCAATGTTGGAGACGTAAAAATACGTCTTTTGCCACAGCTTCACTGACCCAACGAATTTTGGCGGCGGAAAGAAGTTCCTCGCCCCAGTGCGCTTCACGGCGATACATCCCCCGCACTGGGCGGCCACGCTCTGGACGGCGGTGCCCAGCTTCACATAGAAGAGCTCCGTCCAGAGCTCGACGGTGGGAAGGATACCAAAATAGGCCTCGCAGAGGACGACGAAGGAGGAGATGGTTGTTATCGTGTTTGGTGTCATATGGTGAGGCTGGATGTGGAAGAAGTCGAGGAAGGAGCGGAAGAAGCCGCTCGCCGGCAGGCCGAACCCGCACTGAAAGTGCGAGCAGAAGACGACCCGCTCACCTGGTTGCGGGGCTGGCCTGATCTCCGTCACTGGCGCCAGGCGCATGGCGACCTTGTCAGCTTCCGCGACCGGCGGAGGACGTCTATGTGCTCTTGCATGACGTCGTTGTTGTCCCACTGGCCGTGGCGTCGGGAAGGCGCTGGGGCGGCCATGGCTCGGGCGGTGGTTCGCTGAGACTGCGGCAAGGAGAAGCGAGGAAGAAGATGAAGGACGGGGGGGAGTGAGCGCGAGAGCAGCGCCAGCCCTCTCCCCCGGCCTATATATAGGCCCTGGCGACGAAGGCGAGGGGGCGGGCGTGGGCTTAACCACCCCACGTCCCGCACGACCCCCGATTTTCTCGCGCCTAATCCGCACGCATTAAATGCGCGTGGGAGGGTAATCGATTACCCCTGCCACTGTGGATCCACGCGGGGCCCGAGGCCCTTAGTGGCGGGCCCCGGCCCACTATTACGTCCTGTCACGCGCGTGGGCTGGCAGGCCGACGCGACAGGGCGGTGACGCGTGGGCACTGCCAACTGTCCGCGGGTCTGTTCGGCTGCCCGCTGGCCAGGCGGCGCCTTCCTGCCGAAGATTCCGAGACGATGGTGCGGCTGCCAGAGGCCGGCTCCTGCAGCATAGAGCCGGCTGGCGGCAAACGGACTCCTTAAGCAGACAAGAGACAGGCGAAAAACAAGCCTGAGGGGAGAAGCTGCTGGAACCCCTCAGCATCTCCAGCGTCCGCATCGGAGTTCCACCAGCTTTGGGGACTACTGTCGGAGATATGGACCATGGGTACCCTCAGCGCCTACCCTTGGTATTTTAAGACAAATAATAGCCGCTTGGTCTACCACGGCCGTCTGCTCTTCGAGCCGCCTCCTAGGGTAGCCTGCCCTATGAGCCGGCTGCCAGCAGGCGGCAGGGACCCAACAGGCGGCAACACCAAGCACCACCAGCCAGCAGACGGCCCCGCACTCCACCCTCAGGGAACACACTGAGGTGAGTCCTGGCGTGGCGGGGGCATGGCTACAGGAGAACATGTCCTTAGAAGATCTATAAGGACGTGGTTATAGTGGCCATGTACTTTGGGAATATCTCCTAAGCGGTGGATCGTTGTAGCCACGAGGCTTGTGACCAAGCAGTGGTCAGAGGAGGCCACGATCCCACTAACCGCTAACGGCAGGGCCAGCAGGCGGCTGGCCCCATCGGTCAGCGAGCAAACTCAAGAACAAACCTCCTCTGGCAGGCGGCCGGGGGAGACGGCCGTCTGGTAGCAGACGGAGCACCCCACCCTAGAAGTCCGAGCCCCATCAAGATGACGGGACGGGGCGAGGCAGCAGCGTACGCCGGGGGACGATGGTACTGTGGCCATCTCCTCCCCAATGAGGCTGCCATCAGCAAAAGCACCCCCACAATGAAAGGCAATCATGAGGGGCCCACAGGCGGCGAGGCTGGTACCAGCAGACGCTGACGGCTGGGGCCACGCCGTTGAGATTACCATTGTACCCCTAGGGGTAGGCCTATATAAACCCCCAAGGGTCCTCCATGTTGAGGGCTGGATGGTTGGCTATTAGAAGTTCACAAGAAAAGAACCCTAGATAGGAGAGAGAGGAGGTGAGCTAGCCTTGTTCATCTTCTTCCTTCCTACATCACAGCTCAAGGAGCAATCCTGTAACCACACTAGTGCTATCAGTGATGACGCGGAGTCCCGGCAGAGCAGGACTAGGGGTGTTATCTCCTCGGAGAGCCCTGAACCTGGGTAAGATCGTAGGCGTCCTATGTATCGCCTTATCCCGCTTCCCGAGCCCGGCGACGTTCTTTTGACCCCATGCATGATAAGCCATCCATTGGCATATGTCGTCCCAAAACCCCGACAGAAAGTAAGTACAATTTGACCGAAGAATGTGAGGCTAGTTTTTAGGAGTTAAAGAAGCGTTTGGTTACAGCCCCAGTGCTGATACTCCCGAATATTCGTAAGGATTTTCAAGTGTATTGTGACGCTTCACGTCAAGGACTTGGAGGAGTTCTCATGCAAGAAGGAAGGGTTGTTTCATACGCCTCACGTCAGCTTCGACCCCATGATTTGAATTATGCCACACATGATTTGGAGTTAGCAGCCGTAGTGCATGCACTCAAGACCTGGAGGCACTTTCTTATTGGAAACCATTGTGATGTATACATGGATCATAAGAGTTTGAAGTACATCTTCACGCAGAAGGAGTTAAACCTTAGAAAAAGGAGATGGCTGGAGCTCATAAAGGATTACGACATGAGATTGCATTATCATCCAGGAAAAGCAAATGTCGTGGCAGATGCGCTAAGTCGCAAGAGTTATGTTAATACCATCATAACTGGAGGTTTACCCCAGGAGTTGGCGGACGACCTCAGATATCTACAGTTGGAGATAGACCCTAGAGGCTATGTTTCTACGTTGGAAATTCAGTGCACTTTGATGGGAAAGATTGGAGAAGCCCAGAAGACGGACGAAGGAATTGCAGAGATAAAGGGCAGAATGAGCGAAGAAAGGCAGAAGGATTTCGCGAGGACGAACACGGAACACTGCGGTTCAAAGAACGTATCTATGTGCCTAATGACCCTGAGATCAGGAAGTTGATTCTTCAGGAGGAGCATGATTCGCCTTACTCGATACACCCAGGCAACACCAAGATGTACTTGGACTTGAAGCAGAATTTCTGGTCGACCAGAATGAAGAAGGACATTGCGGAGTATGTAGTGGTATGTGACGTCTGTCAGAGAGTTAAGGCAAAACATCAGAAACCAGCAGGGTTGCTATAGCCATTACCAATACCAGAATGGAAGTGGGATAAACTTGGAATGGATTTTATCATAGGACTACCCAGGACACGTTCAGGGTTCGATTCTATCTGGTTATAGTCGATCGGTTGATTAAAGTAGCTCACTTTATCCCTGTGAAGACCACTTACACGAGTGCTAAGTTGGCCAAGATATACATGACCAGGATCATATGTCTGCATGGAGTTCCGAGGACCATTATATCAGACAGAGGAACACAGTTTACTTCAAAGTTTTGGAAGCAGTTGCACGAGACTTTGGGTACGAGGCTAGAATTCTGTACAGCCTTCCATCCACAGACAGATGGACAGACAGAGAGAGTCAATCAGATTCTGGAGGTAATGTTGAGAGCTTGTGCACCAGATTACGGATCTAGTTGGGATGATAATTTGCCTTACGCAGAGTTGTCTTACAACCACAGTTACCAAACTAATCTGCAAATGGCCCCTTTTGAGGCTTTGTACCGAAGGAGGTGTAGGACACCATTGATGTGGGATGAAGTCAGAGACCGCAAGTTATTTGGACCTGATTTAATCAGAGATTCAGAGGAGAAGGTCAAGTTGATCAGCGACAGACTGAAGATAGCCCAGTCCCGACAGAAGAGTTAGGCAGAGACGAAACACAAAGAGGTGACCTACGAAGTTGGAGACAGAGCTTATCTTCGTGTGTCTCCACTTTGAGGAGTTAAGTGTTTTGGAGTTAAGGATAAACTAGCACCACGATTTGTGGGACCGTACAGAGTTTTGGAGCGCAGAGGAGAAGTTGCTTATCAGCTAGAGTTTCCCGAAACCTTGTCCGGAGTTCACGATGTGTTTCATGTATCTCAGTTGAAGAAGTGTCACACGGAGATGGCCGAGATTCCGCTACGAGATACAGTACCCCTGGAAGCAATTTATCTAGAGTGATCTGACTTACGAGGAGAAGCCTATCAAGATTCTCGAGTTTGCCGACAGAGTTACCCGCACCCAGGTTATCACGTTTTGCAAAGTTCAGTGGAGTCACCATACAGAGGATGAAGCCACCTGGGAGCGAGAGGAAGACCTTCGACAAGACCACCCACACCAACCTGAATCTCGAGGGCGAGATTCATCTTAAGGGGAGTAGGTTTGTAACATCCCAATTTTCAATTTGGATGTTAACATAAATCATTCATATGCATTCATCATTTGAGAATTTGGAATTTGATTTATTTGGAAATTGATCCAAAGAATTTAAGCAACGCAAGGACCCAAGTAAGAGAGTTGGAAGTTTTCCAAAGAGAACCCACAATTTTTATTTTCCAATTGGGTTGGATCAAATATTATTTTTGCCAATTTTCATTTTCAATATTTTAAAATAAAAAGAAAAGATAATATGACCTCTTCAAAACAGCAATAAAAATGTGTGAATTTGAATTTTGAGTAAAAGTAATTTTATTGGATTTTTATTTGCAATTTATTTATTTTATATTGCATTAAAAAGCTTATTTTATTTTTAGGCATTTTAGTTCAGAAAAATGTTCACTTTGTCCCAAATATTAGGAGGGAACAGCGAAAATTGTTTCTAGAATTTTTAGGATTTTATTTGAATTTATTCCGAATTTTCTTTGTTGTGCGAATTTAAAAAAAATGTTTTCGGACCAGGCCGACTCGGCCGAAGCCCAGCTCGCCGCGCCACCGCCTTCCTCCCGGAGCCGCCGTGCGCCGGTCGGACTCCGACGAGTCCGACTCCGCCACGCCTCGCGCCGCCCCTCCCGCCAAAAAGGGCCCCATAGGCCCCTTTAAATAGTTGCCCCCCCCCTCAGACATCACCGCCGCCGCTTGCTACAGCCGTCGTCGCCGCACGCCGTCAGTGCCGCGCCGAAGCCACCGCCTCGCCCTCCCCTCGCGCCAGCGCCGACGCCCCGTTGCCGCCGGTCGACGCCATCGCCGCCGCCCGCCGGAGTTCGCAGCCCCGCTCCCAAACCCGATCCGCCGCCGGCCAAACCCGCGACCGAACCGGAAAGACCACCGGTCTTTTCCCGGTTTTCGTTTCTGTTTTTTTAACCTAGATCATTTTTTAACCCTACATTCGTTTTTTTGTTGTTTTTTACTAAACAGCGAACGTCTGCCATTTAGATCAGAAAAACGAACGTTCGCTAGTTAGTGTTTTTCTTTTTCTTTTATTTTTGTCAGGACCTATCCGTGATTTCAGTTTTTACATATTAGTCCCTAATCTTCAAACGATCACTACTTTTTACTCGTTAGTCGGAATTACGTGAAACCAACGTCAAACTCTTCGTTTCGATGTCGTCTTTCCAGTAATAAAACTCAAATCTGTTTTTCACAGTTTTAAAAATTGAATTCAAGCCAATTTGTATTTGAACGCCTTTTGATCGTAACTTGAGTTTCGTAACTCTGTTTGAGTTGATTCTTTTTGCAAATCGAAGCTCTTGACCTACACTTTCTGATAAGGCAAAGTTCATTAAATTTTGGTACTATTAGAAATTGTTTCTGTTGCAAGAGTTATTCGTTTGTTTTTGAGACTTCTCGAGATCTGTTCTTCGATTATGTTGCATGATTGCTTATGTATGTTATTGTTTGATTGCGATAGAATTTTCGGAGTACGAAGCGTGCTACTATGAGTCACTAGGTTTCCCAGATTGTCAGCAAGGCAAGTTCATACTTTGATCATACTTTTCAATACCCAGTTTTTACTGCATTAGTTCTACCCTCAAAGATTTGCATGAGTAGGACTTGGTTACATGTGGTATTGCTGAGTAGTTCATGAGGTAGGAACCCAATGACTTGAGATCAACCCAGGGAATGTACGCTTTGTGCTACCTCTTGAGCTTGCATTGTATTCCCTTGAAGAGGAAAGGGAGATGCAGCACATTAGCGTAAGTATTTCCCTCAGTTTTTGAGAACCAAGGTATCAATCCAGTAGGAGACCACGCGCCAGTCCCTCGCACCTGCACAAACAAATAAGAACTTCGCATCCAACGCGATAAGGGGTTGTCAATCCCTTTACAGTCAGTTACGAGAGTTAGATCTGATAGAGATGATAATTATATTTTTGGTATTTTTGATTTAATAAAACAACAAATAAAAGCAAGTAAAGTAAAGTAGATGTAGATTGATATGTTGAGAATAGACCCGGGGGCCATAGTTTTCTCTAGTGGCTTCTCTCATGATAGCGATATTCTACGGCGGGTAAACAAATTACTGTCGAGCAATTGATAGAAAAGCGAATAATTATGAGACTATCTAGGCATGATTATTGTATATAGGCATCACGTCCGAGACAAATAGACCGAAACGATTCTGCATCTACTACTATTACTCCACACATCGACCGCTATCCAGCATGCATCTAGTGTATTGAGTTTACACGAACAGAGTAACGCCTTAAGAAAGATGACATGATGTAGAGGGATAAACTCAAGCAATATGATGAAAACCCCATCTTTTTATCCTCGATGGCAACAATACAATACGTGCCTTGCTGCCCGTACTGTCACTGGGAAAGGACACCGCAAGATTGAACCCAAAGCCAAGCACTTCTCCCATTGCAAGAACTATAGATCTAGCAGGCCAAACCAAACCAATAATTCGAAGAGACTTGCGAGGATATTATGAGCACACATAAAAAGTTCAGAGAAGAACCAAATATCTTTCATAGATAACCTTGATCATAAACTCACAATTCATCGGATCTCGACAAACACACCGCAAAAAGAGATTACATCGAATAGATCTCCTCGAAGACTGAGGAGAACTTTGTATTGAGATCCAGAGAGAGAGAGAAGAAGCCATCTAGATACTAGCTATGGACCCGAAGGTCTATGGTAAACTACTCACAACTCATGGTGAGGGTGATGATGATGATGATGATGAAGGCCTCCGTGATGGATCCCCCTCCCGGAAAAGGCTCCAAGAAGTGATCTTCACGGGAACAGAAGCTACGGCGGTGGAATTAGGGTTTTCTCTCTGCGTATGGAGTTTCTGGGGTACGTAGGTATATATAGGAAGAAGGAGGGCACCGAGGGCCACGTGGGCCAGCCTCGAGGCAGGGGGCACGCCCTGGGAAGGGGGGCGCGCCCCCCACCCTCAAGGGCAGGCCCTCTGTCCCCTGACTTGGCACTGAAGTTTCCCAAGCGTGATTTTCTCCAAAAATATCTCTCGCGAAGGTTTCATTCCGTTTGGACTCCGTTTGATATTCATTTTCTGCAAAACCCTGAAATAGGCAAAAAAACAGCAATCTGGACTAGGCCTTTGGGTTAGTAGGTTAGTCCCAAAAATGATATAAAAGTGAAAGATAAAGCCCATTAAACATCCAAGACTTCATAAATAATAGCGTGGAACAATAAAAAATTATAGATACGCTGGAGACGTATCAAGCATCCCCAAGCTTAATTCCTGCTCGTCCTCGAGTAGCTAAATGATAAAGAAAGAATTTTTTCTGTGGAATGCTAACCAATATAGTTTTTCAGTGTAATTATCTTAATTGTGGCATGAATGTTCAGATCTGAAAGATTCAAGATAAAAGTGTATATTTACATAAGAAATAACAATACTTCAAGCAATACTAACAAAGGAATCATGTCTTCTCAAAATACTATGGCTAAAGAAAGTTATGCCTACAAAATCATATAGTGTTGGCTATGCTCCCTTATTATCACACAAAAATATTCATATCATGCACAACCCCGATTTCAGCCAAGCATTTGTTTTCATGTTCTATCTTTTCAAACCTTTCAACTTTCACGCAATACATGAGCGTGAGCCATGGATATAGCACTATGGGTGGAATAGAGGTGGTTGTGGAGAAGACAAAAAGAGGGAGATAGTCTCACATCGACTAGGCGTATCAACGGGCTATGGAGGTGCCCATCAATAGATATCAATGTGAGTGAGTATGGATTGCCATGCAACGGAAGCACTAGAGCTAAATATGAATGAAAGCTCAACAAAAGAAACTAGTGAGTGTGCATCCAACTTGCTTTCTCACGAAGACCTAGGGCATTTGAGGAATCCCATCGTTGGAATATACAAGCCAAGTTCTATAATGAAAATTCCCACTAGTATATGAAAGTGACTAAGCATGAGACTCTCTACAATGAAGAACATGGTGCTACTTTGAAGCACAAGTGTGGAAAAAGATAGTAGCAATTGTCCCTTTTTTCTTTTCTCTTTTTTTTCTTTTTTTCTTTTTCTTTTTTGGGCCTTTCTTTTTTTTTCTTTGGCCTTTCTTTTTTTTCTTTTTTCTTTTTGCGGAGGGGCTTTATAGATTCAGCCTTTCCTCCCATGAGACAATGCTCTAATAATTATGATCATCACACTTTCATTACAACACGAAATTACAACTCGATACTACAACAACAAAGTATGACTCTATATGAATGCCTCCGGCGGTATATCGGTATGTGCAATAAAACAAGAGTGATATGTATGAAAAATTATGCATGGTGGCCTTGCCACAAATACGATGTCAACTACATGATCATGCATGGCAATATGACAATATGATGCGTGTCATATAAACAGAACGGTGGAAAGTTGCATGGCAATATATCTCGGAATGGCTATGGAAATGCCGTGATAGGTAGGTATGGTGGCTGTTTTGAGGAACAATATGGTGGCTGTTTTGAGGAAGGATATATAGTGGGTTTATGGCACCGGCGAAAGTTGCGTGGTACAAGAGAGGCTAGCAATGGTGGAAGGGTGAGAGTGCGTATAATCCATGGACTCAACATTAGTCATAAGAACTCATATACTTATTGCAAAAATTTACGAGTCATCAAAACAAAGCAATCAACGCATGCTCCTAGGGGGGATGTTGGTAGGAGTTAACCATCACGCGCCCCCGACCTCCACACAAAGGTTGGCATTCTACAAATACCCCGTGCTTTAACTTAGGCACACAACGGTTCACCATACGTGCATGCTATGGGAATCACTAACCTTAACACAAGTATTTCTCAATTTCATAATAACTCCACTAGCATGACTCTAATATCACTATCCTCATGTCTCAAAACAATTATCAAGCATCCAACATCTCTTTCTATTCAATGCACTTGATGTGAAAATTTTACTACATTGACATTGGATGTTTATCATGTGAAGACTAGTTTCTTTAGCCTAAACACTTTACCATGCTGTTTTGATAGACTCTCAAATAGATATAAGTGAAGCATGAGAGTTCAAAAATTTCTACAAAATATTACCACCACCGTGCTCTAAAAGATATAAGTGAAGCGCTAGAGCAAAAACTATTGAACTCAAAAGATATAAGTGAAGCACATAGAGTGTTCTAATAATTTCTAGGCCATATTTAACTCTCTAAAATAGGTGTGTCTAGCAAGGATGATTGTGGCAAACTAACAAGCAAAGACTCAAATTATACAAGACGCTCCAAGCAAAACACATAGCATGTTGAGAATAAAAATATAGCTCCAAGTATAGTTACCGATGGATGAAGACGAAAGAGGGGATGCCTTCCCGGGGCATCCCCATGCTTAGAATTTTGATTATCTTGAATTTACTTGGGGTGACATGGGCATCCCAAATCTTAGGCCTTTGCTACTCCTTGTTCCATAGTCCATCAAAGCAATACTCAAAACTTAGACAAAAACTCTCGTGAGCTCCGTTAGTATAAGAAAGCAAACCACTACTCAAAGGTACAACAATGAATTCATTCTTTGTTTATATTGGTGTTAAACCTACTGTACTCCAACTTCTCTATGGTTCATATCCTCCAATATTACTCATAGATGCATCGGAATAAGCAAACAACACACGAAAAACAGAATCTGTCAAAGACAGAACAGTCTGTAGTAATCTGCAAGGTACGCCTACTTCTGGAACTCCAAAAAATTCAAACTAAAATTGGTAAATTTTCGGAATTTGTCTACAAATCAGCAGCTAAAATAATCAACTCAAAAGCATGCTCCAGTAAAATCCCACGACTACTTTAGTGAGCGCTAATGATTCTGTTTTTCACAGCAAGATCATATAAACTTCACACAAGTCTTCCCAAAGGTTCTACTTGGCACAAACACTAAACAAAACATAAAACAACATCTAATCAGAGGCTATATGCAATATTTATTCCCTAACAGCAAAAAAACAAAAAAACAAAAATTGGGTTGCCTCCCAACAAGTGTTATCATTTTACGCCCTTAGCTAGGCACGATATAAGATAGATCTAGGTATTGCCATCTTTGGAAGGCAATCCATAAGTGGCTCTCATGATAGATTCATATGGTAATTTGATTTTCCTTCTAGGAAAGTGTTCCATGCCTTTCCTTAACAGAAACTGGAATATAATATTTCCTTCCTTCATATCAATAATTGCACCAATCGTTCTAAGGAAAGGTCTACCAAGAATAATAGGACATGAAGGATTGCAATCTATATCAAGAACAATGAAATCCACGGGCACATAATTCCTATTGGCAACAATAAGAACATCATTAATTCTTCCCATAGATTTCTTAATAGTGGAATCCGCAAGATGCAAATTTAAAGAAAAATCATCAAGCTCATGGAACCCTAGCAAATCACACAAAGTTTTTGGGATAGTGGAGACACTAGCACCCAAATCACACAAAGCATAGCATTCATGATCTTTTATTTTTATTTTTATAGTAGGTTCCCACTCATCATAAAGCTTTCTAGGTATAGAAACTTCCAAATCAAGTTTTTCTTCATATGATTGCATCAAAGCATCAACTATATGTTTAGTGAAAGCTTTATTTTTACTATAAGCATGCGGAGAATTTAGCACGGATTGCAACAAGGAAATACAATCAATCAAAGTGCAACTATCATAATTGAATCCCTTGAAATCCAAAGTTGTGGGTTCATCACTATGTGAAGTTTTAATCTCTTCACACCCACTTTTTGCAATTTTAGCATCAAGATCTAAAAACTCCGAATCATTGGGACACCTTAAAGCAGAATCATCTCCAATCCTATTCTCATCAAGATTAATACTAGAAAACAAGGATCTAATAGGAGACACATCAATAACCTTCACATCTTCATCTTTATTTTCACGATAACTAGAAGAACACGATTTAATATAATCTTCTCTTTTAGCACGCATCCTAGCGGTTCTTTCTTTGCAATCATCAATGAAAATTCTCATGGCTTTGAGAGACTCATTCATATCATGCTTAGGTGGGATAGATCTAGGTTTCAAAGAATCAACATCAAAAGTAATTCTATCCACACTTCTAGACAATTCATCAACCTTAAGCAATTTCTCTTCAAGCATAGCATTGAAATTCTTTTGCGAGATCATAAACTCCTTAACACTAGTTTAAAATTCAGAAGGCATCTTTCCATAAGAGTTGTTGTAGGAATTACCAAAATTATTAGAGGAATTACTAGGAAAAGGCCTAGGATTAAAATTACCTCTAAGCATTGTTACCAAAATTATTCCTACCAAGAAAATTCACATCCAAAGATTCATTGTTATTCTCAATCAAATTGGACAAAGGCATATCATTAGGATCAGAAGAAGCACTCTTAGCAGCAAACAATTTCATAAGTTCATCCATCTTTCCACTCAAAACACTAATTTCTTCGATAGCATGCACTTTCTTACTAGTAGATCTTTCGGTGTACCATTGAGAATAATTAACCATGATATTATCTAGGAGTTTGGTAGCTTCTCCTAAGGTGGTTTCCATGAAAGTGCCTCCCGCAGCCGTATCTAAAAGATTTCTAGAAGCAAAATTCAAGCCAGCATAAAAGTTCTGAATAATCATCCATAGATTCAAACCATGTGTAGGGCAATTACGTATCATTAATTTCATTCTCTCCCAAGCTTGTGCAACATGCTCATGATCTAGTTGCTTAAAATTCATAATATCGTTTCTAAGAGAGATGATCTTAGCAGGAGGGAAATACTTAGAGATAAAAGCATCTTTGCACTTATTCCACGAATCAATACTATTTCTAGGCAAACAGGAGAACCAAGTTTTAGCACGATCTCTAAGCGAAAACGTAAATAACTTCAATTTAACAATATCGTTATGTGTATCCCTTTTCTTTTGCATATCACACAAATCAACAAAGTTGTTTAGATGGGTAGCGGCATCTTCACTAGGAAGGCAGGAGAATTGATCTTTCATAACAAGATTCAACAAAGCAGCATTGATCTCACAAGATTCAGCATCAGTAATAGGAGCAATCGGAGTGCTAATAAAGTCATTGTTGTTGGTATTGGAGAAGTCACACAATTTAGTATTGTTCTGAGCCATAGTGACAAGCAAGCAATCCAATACACACAGGCGAACAAGAAGCAAGCGAACGAAAAACACACGGCGGAAGAAGGGTGAAGTGGGGGAGAGGAAAACGAGAGGCAAATAAATGTAATGCGAAGGATAATGGTTTGTGATAGGTACTTGGTATACAACTTTTGCGTAAGACTCCCCGGCAACGGCGCCAGAAATTCTTCTTACTACCTCTTGAGCTTGCATTGTATTCCCTCGAAGAGGAAAGGGAGATGCAGCACAGTATCGTAAGTATTTCCCTTAGTTTTTGAGAACCAAGGTATCAATCTAATAGGAGACCACGCGCCAGTCCATCGCACCTGCACAAACAAATAAGAACTTCGCAGCCAACATGATAAGGGGTTGTCAATCCCTTTACGGTCACTTACAAGAGTGAGATCTGATAGAGATGATAATTATATTTTTGGTATTTTTGACTTAATAAAACAACAACTAAAAGCAAGTAAAGTGAAGTAGATGTAGATTGATATCTTGAGAATAGACCCGGGGGCAATAGTTTTCTCTAGTGGCTTCTCTCATGATAGCGATATTCTACGGCGGGTAAACAAATTACTGTCGAGCAATTGATAGAAAAGCGAATAATTATGAGACTATCTAGGCATGATCATTGTATATAGGCATCACGTCCAAGACAAGTAGACCGAAACGAATCTGCATCTACACAATTACTCCACACATCAACCGCTATCCATCATGCATCTAGTGTATTGAGTTCATACGAACAGAGTAATGCCTTAAGAAAGATGACATGATGTAGAGGGATAAACTCAAGCAATATGATAAAAAAAAACCATCTTTTTATCCTCGATGGCAATAATACAATATGATAAAAAACAAATAATTCGAAGAGATTTGCAAGGATATTATGAGCACACATAAAAAGTTCAGAGAAGAATCAAATATCTTTCATAGATAACCTTGATCATAAACTCACAATTCATCGGATCTCGACAAACGCACCGCAAAAAGAGATTACATCGAATAGATCTCCTCGAAGACCGAGGAGAACTTTGTATTGAGATCCAGAGAGACAAGAAGCCATCTAGATACTAGCTATGGACCCGAAGGTCTGTGGTAAACTACTCACAACTCATGGTGAGGGCGATGATGATGATGATGAAAGCCTTCGTGATGGATCCCCCTCCCGGAACAGGCTCCAAGATGGGATCTCCACGGGAACAGAAGCTACGGCGGTGGAATTAGGGTTTTCTCTCTACGTATGGAGTTTTTGGGGTACGTAGGTATATATAGGAAGAAAGAGGGCACCGGGAGCCACGTGGGCCAGCCTCGAGGCAGGGGGGTGCGCCCCCCACCCTCGAGGGCACGCCTACTGTCCCCTGACTTGGCCCTGAAGTTTCCCGAGTGTGATTTTCTCCAAAAATATCTCTTGCGAAGGTTTCATTCCGTTTGGACTCCGTTTGATATTCCTTTTCTACAAAACCCTAAAATAGGAAAAAAACAGCAATTTGGACTAGGTCTTTGGGTTAGTAGGTTAGTCCCAAAAATGATATAAAAGTGAAAGAGAAAGCCCATTAAACATCCAAGACTTCATAAATAATAGCATGGAACAATAAAAATTATAGATACGTTGGAGACGTATCACTTTGTTACTTATTGCTTAGCCATACTCATAGACGCGGATTGGTATGTGAGATTCATGAAAGTTGTGAGTGTAATAACAACTAATGGAAAGATTTAAGGTGGCAACTTAAATACACAACTGGGTGGATTGGTTGTAGGGCACCTGGAGAATCCAGTGTTGTCCTAGGATATCCTGGAGGAACCGTGTGATTATCCTATGGAATGCCACCCAGGCTCAAAGGGATCATATATCATTCATGCCTGGAAATTTCTGTGTGCAGCCACAAGCCATTATGGGCTCTGGCATACTTGAGTATGTTTTGTGAGATCTTTCAGTGGTGGAGTAGCAGATGTAGGGGAAAGTAGGTGTACCGATCTATCCAGGGTAAAGAGTAAATGCTTCTGAAAGACAAGTTATCGATCATCCGATCATGGATGTGGTCGAGTCTTGTGGGAAAAACTGCGCAAACCTCTGCAGAGTGTACAATCTATTCATGAGTAGCCGTGTCCCCGGTTATGGACATCTTGAGTATTCTGGTATTTGAATTATGGACTAACCTCAACTCTCTATTTAATTAACTTGTTGGGTCATTAATGACTTTGTTAAAGTTCGGGATTGAGATGAAGGAACCATTTCTCAAGATTGCTTAATACAACTGAGTAGTAAATAAAAATGTATTCCTTTGTTGTAGGGAAAAATTAGCTTTATGCAAAAATAAACCTTACAACCTCCAGCAGCCAAATATAGATATAGTTGTAGACATTTGTTCATCATTACTTGCTACAGTGTGTTCTTGCCAGCATATTCAATGTGCTCACCTACACGGCTACAACGTCTCATGTTGCAGAGTTTTCCGACGAAGAATAAGGTGTGATTAGGTAATTGTCATGACTCAACGTTTGCCGTGGAGTTGGATGGACTCAACTTAACTTCAATGCTTCCGCAAGTTCAGTTTAGTTATTATTGTTAGATGGCCTTCAGCCATATTCTTATAATAAGACTCGTTATGAGGATTTTTCGATGTAATAAAGTGTGAGTGAAACTCTTCTATAAATCCTCGAAGTACTGTGTGTGTCAGCATACCGGTCCAGGGATAACACTGAGCACAGAGACTCCGGTCCATTGAGATCGAGGTCGCTACACATTTCTTCAGAGATTTAGCATATAATTCTTCGACAAAGATATTTCTAGGGACAAGATCAAAGAATTTGCTTTTGTAAAGAGGTATGTCTATTATTTCAATAAAATCGGGGTGAATACTAATCATTTTAAGATCCCCTTTATTGTTAGTAGAAGAAGCCCCTTTATTCTTGCGGCTTTTTATGGGTGTTTTCTCAATGGTATTAATGGAAGAAAAAGCGATACCCAAATCACTAAGAATTTCTTCCAATTTATCAATCCGAGAGGGAGTTTCTTCTATTCTTTCATTGATTACGGTTCCTTCTCTTTTAGAACTTTAAAAACCTCGCCCACCTTAGATCCAAATTTATTAGCAAGAGCATGCATCTTTTTGTCTAGATTTTCAATATGTTCTTTAGTAAGCATCCCCTTTGCAATAGCATCTAATCTTTTCATAACATGCTCAAGAGTCAAAGGTGTTTCATTAATGATTAAAAGTGCAGATCCCATTAAACTTCACATAGCATTCAAGGCATCAAGAGGGGGGAAATTTAAGAAATTTTCTCCGGTAATGGTATCAAGAAAAGATCTAAACCAAGTAGTGATTCCCACATAAAAATTTCGAACAAGAACAATAGTGGATTGCTTATGAATATATCTATTATTAGCATTGGAAATCCGGTAACATGCATCTTTTAGGCTTTCTCCCCCTCTTTGCTTAAAGTTGATAAATTCATTCTCGGGGGTGCAAATGATGAGGCGAGGACTAGCCATGATGATAAGAACTCAAAATAGATCCGAAAAAATGGCGAACGGAAAAGAGGGCGAATAAAACGACAAATATTTATGAAGTTGGGAGAGGAAAACGAGAGGAAAATGGCAAATAATGTAAATTGCAAGGAGATGAGATTTGTGATTAGGAACCTGTTATATGTTGAAGGTGCTCCTCAGCAATGGCGCTAGAAAATTCCTTCTGATGGTTGTTAAAGCTACGTTGGTTTTTCCCCAAAGAGGAAGGGATGATGCAGTATAGCAGCGGTAGGTATTTCCCTAAGTAATGAAACCAAGGTTATCAAACCAGTAGGAGAACCAAGCAACACAACGTAAACAACACCTGCACGCAAATAACAAATACTCGCAACCTGACGTGTAAAAGGTGTTGTCAATCCCTTTCGGGTAACAGACGTGAGATAGATATAATTATTGGTAGATTGAACGGTAAATAAGATAGATTGCAGCAAAGTATTTTGGGGGTTTTGGTTTAATAGATTTGGAATAAAAGCAAAGGAAAAATATATCGCAAAGGCAAAATATATGAGAAAGAGACCCGGGGGCCGTAGATTTCACTAGTGGCTTCTCTCGAGAAAATAACAAATGGTAGGAAAACAATTACTGTTGGGAAATTGATAGAACTTCAAATAATCATGACGATATCCAGGCAATGATCATTATATAGGCATCACGTCCAAGATTAGTAGACTAACTCCTGCCTGCATCGACTACTATTACTCCACACATCGACCCCTATCCAGCATGCATCTAGTGTATTAAGTTCATGGAGAAACGGAGTAATGCAATAAGAACGATGACATGATGTAGACAAGATCTATTTATGTAGAAATAGACCCCATCATTTTATCCTTAGTTGCAACGATACATACGTGTGAGTTCCCCTTCTGTCACTGGGATCAAGCACCGTAAGATCAAACCCACTACAAAGCACCTCTTCCCATGGCAAGATAAAGAGATAAAGTTGGCCAAACAAAACCCAATATCGGAGAAGAAATACGAGGCTATAAGCAATCACGCATAAAAGAGATCAAAGAAACTCAAATACTTTCATGGATATAGAAAGATAGATCTGATCATAAACTCGAAGTTCATCGGATCCCAACAAACACACCCAAAAAGAGTTACATCATATGGATCTCCAAGAGACCATTGTATTGATAATCAAAAGAGAGAGATGAAGCCATCTAGCCACTGACTACGGGCCCTAAGGTCAACAAGGAACAACTCACACATCATCGGAGAGGCACCAATGGAAGTGGTGAACCCCTCCATGATGGTGTCTAGATTGGATCTGGTGGTTCTGGACTCTGCGGCGAGTGGATCAAAATTATGTCTGCTCCCCTAGGGTTTCTGGAATATTGGGATATTTATAGAGCAAAGAGGCGGTGCGGGAGGCCACCGAGGTGGGCACAACCCACATGGGCGCCCCGGGAGGGGGGGCTGGCGCGCCCTGGTGGGTTGTGCCCCCCTCGGGGAACCCCTAGGTGCAACTCTGGCCCATAAAAATTCTCCAAAAAAATTCACGGTGTTTGGGCTCAGTTTGATATTGATTTCCTGCGATGTAAAAAACATGCTGAAAACAACAACAGGCACTTGGCACGATGTCAATAGGTTAGTACCATAAAATGACTATAAAATGATTGTAGAACATCCAAGAATGATAATATAACAGCATGGAACAATAAAAAAGTATAGATACGTTGGAGACGTATCAGCTGACAATATTGTGGGTCCCATATATCAACATACCACTAGGAGGAAGCATTTTTCTTTTTTGCTTGTTATATATAATATAACAATGAGAAACTTGCTTCCGTACGGCTATGGACATGGTGGGTCCCTAATGTCATTACATCCACGTACAGTCCTCGCGTTTGTTGACCATGTTGAGAACGTGAGACTGTTGCACCGCAACGAGTGCACGAAGGCGCGCGGAGGACGATGCGAGGCCTCAAACGAGAAGAGATAGGAGCCGGGGAAGATGCGGTGGTGAAGTCGCGGGCGAAGGGGAGTATGAGGGCAAGGGTTGACTAGTTCGGGTGCAGGGTGGGGCTAACGTCGGCGTTAACGATTTATGAGACGGTGGGGCGACGATGCGTACGCTGAGGTGCAGCTAACCATGTGAGGCAGGAGTAGGCGGCCCCGCCGACGCTGGTTTGGTTTTGGCGGCTGGAGTCAGACGATACTGAAGAAACACGACAGCCTGTAAAAATGGCAGGAGTACTTATCAACCATAACTAAAATTAGCAGGAGCACTTAACAACCATAGCTGAAAGCAGTATGAGTACTTATACAGGTTCAACCGTACAAAGCACACCTCAAGCAGTGCTATTTTGCCCGCAGTTAACCAAGGGTGAGGCCACCAAGCCCCGGGACAAGGCCCAGGCGCCACCACGCGCATCCAAAACTTTCTGAAAGCGGATTCATCTCGCAATGTGATCAATAAACAGGATATTCGCTTTAGATCCACGGAAAAGCATTAACATAACCTTTTGTCCTATTCTTCAAGATCGACGGGCCTTCATAATTTGTGTCAGGACCGGTCCTTCAGTAAAATAATTACCGGAAGACCGACCTTTTTATAAAATCAGCGAGGAATATCATTCCTGCAGGCAGACAATTCCTTGATACAGAATTCCAGTACACTGAATATTATACAAGGTTGAGCATGGGGTTGCTCAACAATTTTATTACAAGCGCGCCAATATAATACATAAAGGCGGATATGACACAAGGCAGGGTGGCATACTACTAACTCGTAATAAAAGGTGGTGGAATATGTCACTGTGGAGTGGGTGATGTGACTCCAATATACTACAATTCATCGAGTGTCGGAGTGGGACCCGATGAATTTATTTAGTGGTAAGCGGAAGCGGTATAAAACAGTGATCAACTCCAGGATCGCAAGGGACTGACTGGGACTCCTCTAAGCGTCGGACTCGCTATCGAACTCTTCATCCATGAGATCGCCTTCGTCCACATCTGGCCAAATCAACAAGCCAGGTGAGTACTTTGAATGTACTCACAAGACAGTTCGGACTTAAGATATAATAAATGCCAACATGATGCATATGAGTATTCCAGCAAAAGTGCGACCGGAATAAAAATATTAATGTGATGAATGCAATGATGGATTCAGGCGGTAATCCTCCCGAAATCCAAAGGATAAATAGAAGGGACCGAACGAGTGTCTGAGTGACGCCTCGTGAATAAATAATAAAAGATAACGGGCCACAGTCGGGCATTTGAGCGACACCGCATAAAGGGCTTATAGCAAAATAAATGACAAGAATGCCTCAGTCGGACGTCTGAGCGACATCACAAAAAGGACTTATAAATAAAGGGATGCCACAGTAGGACGTCTGAGCGACATCACATAAAGGGCTTCTAAAAGAAAAGAATGCCACAGTCGGACGTCTGGGCGACATCGCATAAAGGGCTTATAAAAGAAAAGAATGCCACAGTCGGACGTCTGAGCGACATCACATAAAGGGCTTATAAATAAAAATAATGCCACAGTCGGACGTCTGAGTGACATCACATAAAGGGCTTATAAAAGAAAAGAATGCCACAGTCGGACGTCTGAGCAACATCACAGAAAGGGCTTATAAATAGCATTAGTATAATGATGAAATACTTCTGGAAATAAATAAATACAGAGATAGTAGGTGAGTTCATCTACCAAATGAACTTGACGAAAATACTACTCTGGTTACCAACAAGAATATACTCGAGACGGTCACCGGGTTGACATGAAGATTGACCCTAGGCCATAAACATGGCTACAGAAGGAAATTAACTCTACAGAGATTGTACTATTAACTCATAGCCAATGGGTTCTACTAGCCACGTGGGCTAGTCCCGTCTACGGTGTTTTAGTAGAAACCCAACTAACCAGTACACACCCATTTAATATCCTGTCGTCCAGAATCACCCGCGACGACATTCACGAAAAACTTTAAGACGGGGAGGCTACAACCTCGAATAGCATGGGATCAAATTTATATATGCGCGCTCTAAGGGGTGCCCCCCTCTCGGTCCCAACCGGAAACACCCATGCCCCCTGACCGGATGACGGGCTTTAATCCAGGGCCATGGAACCATCATCCCGGCCCCTCTACTTGGTGTGTACTCGGGAAGTGGTTTACGACTGACTAGACCGTAATCCCAACGGACGGACTATGATAGTACCGAAAAAGGAGATGAACGGAATCATGACATGATCTCCGTTGATACTGATTTATCCAACTACTGGCATGTCCAAACAATACCGGCATCCCACCCATCATATCACCATATGATCGAGGTGGTCCAAACATTAACCTTCGGGACTCACCCGAAGCTTACTTGCATGAAATATGCCATACACATATGCCCATATGTTCATGCTTATGAAGTGAACTACTCGAGCAAACATGCAACACACTCATCATATCAAGAGTTCAAACATGCTTGCCTGGTTCTGAAAAGTCGGAGCCTAACTCGGTGTGGTTCGCGTCTCCGTCACGGCCTCCGGTATCTATGTATTCAAACAAAATACATACTAACATAAATATTGTGCGTGCAATTAAAGTTGCTCCAAAAATTTCCACATAAATATGACAAAAAACTAGGCAGAAAACTAAAGTGGACAGAAAAGGAATCAACTCAAAATCACTTTTAGTTTAAAAGATATTGAGGTTTCTGTCCAGGGACCCATCTGTAATGAAACAGAAAAGATCCAGGGGCTAGAATAGAAAATAACAAAGCGAATCGGTATGCAGTACGTCAGCCACAGAGGGAAAGCACTTTGCCCGAATACGCTAACAGAAAACGGTTCGAGGGGGAGATATGAGAGGCTGACAAGGGACCCCACTTGTCAGGTTTGAAAAAGGAAACAGAGCCGCGCCGGCGCCGGTGCTGCGGTGATCGCCGGCGTTGATCTACGGTGAGTTAGGGGAGGGGAGTGGTACCTACGGCTTCACGGTGGTCTTCCACGTCGAACGGTGGTGGAGTTGGGTGTCGGCGAGTCCCACGTCGACGGCGACACTGTCTCCGGCGGACGGCGGCTCGGGTGGTCGTGGACCTCGTCTGGGAGGGATCCTGGGATGGAATTGAAGTGGGGGTTAGGTCTAGGTGGATGCCAGGATGCTACGCCCGAGTCCACGGCGGCGGAGAACCCCTCACCGGAGTGAACGGAGCTGAAGCCCGAGGCGGAGGTAGCTGGCCGAAGCTGGGGAAGAAGGGCCTCTCGGGGCTCTTCCACAGGCTGGGCGTGGTCTAGGGAGGTAGTGAGGATGTGTGGGCTCGAGAACGAGCTCTCGGGTGCCCTTTTATAGGCGGCTCGAGGTGGCTGCCGCGAACGGATAAGTCCGGCGAGCCAATTACGGCGCTGCAGTGGCCGGACGGCGGAATTAGGGGCTTGAGCCTCATCTAGCAGCTGTAGAGGTTCCATTCCCGCGCCTAACTCAGCAGGAGAGGTGGAGTTACGGGCTGTCACCGACGGAACGGCCGCAAGGCACGTCGGCGGCTGAAACGGCGCTCTGCGCGTGCCAGGCCACGGCGAGGGCGTGCCAGGCGTGCGTTGGCTGTGGAGATGGACACGCGGAGTGCTGGGGTGGTTTGGGCGGCGCCAAACGGCGTTGAGCCGCGGTGTTGCTTCTATCAGCCGCCACGGGCGGCGCTGTGGCCGTGGCAGTCGCCGGCGCGGTCGGGCCCGAGCGCCACTGACGCCCAAAAGCTGCCAAGCGACCGTGCGGCGCACTGGATAAGAAGAAGATGCAGTGCAGCGTCGAGCCAAGGAAGTACAGACGAGTTTTATCGCTACGCCTGACGAACTGTCGAAACTGACGAACTGTCGACAGTTTCAGTTAATATTTCTGAACTTGGCAGAACAGTGTAGGCTAGGTGTTTGATGAAATGATTCTGGCATGTGTGCAATTCCTCTAGGGCTGATTTTTGGTGGAGTGGCCTCTTGATGTATCTAGAGGCTTCCTGATTTTTCACAGAATTTTTGCGAGAAGATAAATATGAATTTCACCAAATTTTGCAAATCTGGTCCAAACTTGCAGTAGGTGAAATTTGAAAATTTTGAACTATGGACCAGTGAAGCAAGATGGTTTTAGGTTGTGGGTACTAAGGACTATCCAGGAGAGTTGGTTTGGAAACAACCAACAAGCTAGGCATGGTGGTTCCTTTGCAAATCACCAAGGTCCACTATAAAAGGCAGAATTATTTTTGGAGTGAAATAGATAGGAGAAAAATCCCAATAAGGTTTAAACTCACTGGAATTGATGAAAGGCTTGTCCCAAGGTGTGAAGAGAGCTTTGGACAGAAATATTTCTGTTGAAGTCATGGCAAGATGGAGGATGGAGAGGGAGACAAGTCCAAGGTTAACTTGGGAGGCTTAAATCAAGAAGGGGTAATTCAAACAACACTTTTGAAACTCAACTTGTGCTTGAACCAAACACAAGAGAAAACTTCAAGGCCAAAAACCAAGCTAGAGAAGACACACAAACTTTGACCAAAAGGGATTTTAGAAGGGCAAAAGAAAAGATCAAACAATCCCCTTCCAAAAAGGCCAAAAGTTTGAAAGAAAAACCAACTCAAAAATTTGGGGTGTTACAACACCTACCCCCTTAGGAAAAATCTCGTCCCCGAGATTTCAGCTGATCCTCAAATAGGTGTGGGTGCTCTATCCGAAGGAAATCTTCCCTTTCCCACGTTGCCTCATCCTCTGTGTGATTACTCCACTGAACCTTGAGAAATTTGATAGTTTTCTGACGGGTCCTCCTTTCAGACTCCTCCAAAATCTTCACTGGGTGTTCTCGGTAGGTGAGATCTGGTTGCACATCAAGGTTTTCATGTGACACATGTTTCTCTGGGTTGCTTACACACTTCCGTAGTTGCGAGACGTGGAACATGTCGTGGACGTCTGACAGTTCCTTGGGAAGGTCCAGCTGATAAGCTACTGTGCCTCTTCGTGCAACTATACGGAAGGGTCCGATGAATCGTGGTGCTAGTTTCTCTTTGACTTTGAATCGTTGCAGCCCTCTCATAGGTGACACACGTAAGTATACGTCATCACCGGGCTCAAAACTTATTTCCCGATGCTTCTGATCGTAATAGCTCTTGTGTCGGCTTTGGGCGGTTTTGAGTCGATCCCGAATTAATTTTACTCTCTCCTCCGCTTCTTTTATCATATCTGGGCCGAATATGCGACTGTCCCCTGTTTCCGACCAATTCAATGGAGTACGGCATCTTCGTCCGTACAAGACTTCGGAAGGTGCCATCTGCAGGCTAGCTTGGTAACTATTGTTATATGCGAACTCGGCATATGGTAAGCTTTCCTCCCAACTGGCCCCATAGGTGAGGACACATGCCCTTAGCATGTCTTTGAGTATTTGATTTAGTCGTTCCGTTTGTCCTCCAGTTTGGGGGTGGTAAGCCGTGCTGAATGTTAGTTGTGTCCCGAGGGCTTGCTGCAACTGGTCCCAAAATTTTGAGACGAACTGAGTGCCCCTGTCGGATATTGTAGTCTTGGGAACACCATGTAAGCATACTATCCGGGCAAGGTAAAGCTTGGCGAGCTTTTGAGTGGTGTGCGTAGTCTTGACGGGTATGAAATGTGCCACCTTGGTCAGTCTATCTGTGATGACCCATATGGCATCGTTACCGTGTTGCGACTGTGGTAGTCCAACTATAAAATCCATTCCAATATCGTCCCATTTCCATTCTGGTATCTTGTTTGGCTGTAATAGCCCCGCGGGTTTTTGGTGCTCGGCTTTAATGCGTTGACAAGAATCGCAGCATGCGATGAATGTGGCTATATCCCTCTTCATGTCGTGCGACCAAAATCTTTCCTGAATGTCTTTGTACATTTTCGTACCTCCAGGGTGGATCGAGTATGGAGCGGTATGACTTTCCGCTAGAATTTGCTGTTTAAGGTCGTTGTTATTCGGTACGCAAAGTCTGTCTCCGAACCATAATATTCCTTCACTGTCTATGGTGAATTTTAAGGCCTTGCCCTGACTTACTTTTCTTTTTATCCCTTCGATGCTGGGGTGTCCAGGCTGAGCCTTCTTTATTTTCTCTATTAGGGTAGGCTGTATTTCTAGCTTGGATACTTCGCCTTCTGTGACCATCATTAGGTTGAGTCTGGCGAATTCTTGCTGAAATTCGGGTCTCAGATTCTGTATGCTGCTGCTGTTCGGGCTGGGGTTACGGCTGAGAGCATCTGCTACCACGTTTGCTTTCCCTGGGTGATAGTGGATACCAACGTCGTAATCTTTTACCAGTTCCAGCCAGCGTCTTTGTCGTAAATTGAGATCTAGATGTGTGAAAATATAGCTGAGGCTCTTATGGTCCGTATATATTTCACAGCGATTTCCAAGCAAAAAGTTCATCCATTCCTTGAGTGCATGAATGACTGCTGCCAATTCCAAATCGTGAGTAGGATAATTTTCTGCATGTTTTCGCAGTTGCCGGGAAGCGTAGGCGACTACTTTGCCTTCTTGCATCAGTACGCATCCGAGGCCTTTCCGGGATGCGTCGCAATATACTTCAAAACTCTTGTGTATGTCTGGTATAATTAATACTGGGGCTGTTGTTAACCTCTTCTTGAGTTCTTGGAAGCTTTCCTCACATGCTTCGGTCCACACAAATTTCTTATCTTTCTTGAGTAGCTGTGTCATTGGTTTGGCTATGGTGGAAAATCCTTCGATAAACCTTCTGTAATATTCGGCCATACCGAGGAAATTGCGTATATCCGTTACACTGGCTGGCGACTTCCAGCCAAGTACAGCCTTGACTTTATCTGGGTCCACAGCAACTCCTTCTTGTGTTAATATGTGTCCTAGGAAACCCACTTGTCTCAACCAAAATTCACATTTGCTGAATTTGGCGTAAAGTTGGTGTTTCCTTAATTCTCCCAGTACAATGCGGAGGTGTTCAGCATGTTCCTCCGGTGTCTTGGAATATACCAAAATATCATCAATAAATACCACCACAAATTTGTCCATGAATTTCATAAATACCTTGTTCATGAGGTGGACGAAATATGCGGGGGCGTTGGTCAATCCAAACGGCATTACTATAAATTCATAAAGTCCGTATCTTGAGGTGAATGCTGTTTTCGGGATATCTTCTGTGCGTACTTTCAGTTGATGATATCCTGACCTTACATCAACCTTTGAGAAAACCTTGGCTTGCGCGAGCTGGTCAAATAAGTCAATTATCTGTGGCATCGGATAATTGTTCTTGATTGTGACCATGTTGAGTGCTCGGTAGTCTATACACAACCTCATGGTCCCATCCTTCTTTTTGGCAAATAATACTGGCAAACCCCAAGGTGAGGAGCTGGCCCGTATAAATCCTTTGTCTAGCAGTTCCTTTATTTGCTTCTTTAATTCAACCAACTCGGACGGTGCCATTTTGTATGGTTTCTTATATATGGGGGTGGTTCCCGGTGCTAGCTCAATAATGAATTATATTTCTCTGTCTGGCGGCATGCCTGGTAATTCTTCGGGAAATACGTCCGGAAATTCACATACAACTGGAACCTTGCTTAATTCGGATGTATCAACTTTGTTCAATTTTGGTTGTCGCGACACCGGTCTTTCCTGAGCTGCTACTCTTATTGTTTTTCCATGATGGTGAGTAAGAATCACTGTCCTGTTGAAGCAGTCGATAAATCCTTTATTGGTGGTTAGTCAATCCATACCCAGGATAACATCCAGTCCTTTGTTTTCCAACACAATGAGGTTTGCGTGAAACTTTAATCGCTTAATTTCAATGGTCAAACCTTGGCAGTAATTCTGTGTGATCTGCTTACTTCCGGGGGACTTGATGGTCATTGATTTTCCCAAGGGTAGCATTGAAAAACCATGTTGTAAAGCAAAACTCTTCGAAATGAACAAATGAGAAGCTCCAGAATCAAACAAAACTGTGGCAGGTATTGTGTTAACAAGGAACGTACCGAGTACAATATCCGGTGCATCCTGTGCCTGCTCCTTGGTCACATGGTTCAGGTGGCCTTTCCTGTGATTGTTATTGGGGTTGAAATTGTTACGCTTGGGCGCGGAATTGTTTCCGTTGTTGTTTGGCTTCGGTGCTGAGTTTCTTGGCTTAGGGCACTGTTTAGCATAGTGTCCCTCTTCTCCACATGCGTAGCAGGTAACACCCGGACGATAGGTGAAATCCTTGTCTCTTGCATGAAAATTCTTATTTGGACGTGAGTCGTTGGTCGTGGGCCTGTTCGCCCCGTTCCTCTAGAAATTTATTTTATTCTTGTTGTTGCGGGGGTGGTTGGTCTGATCCCTTTTTCTCTTGCGGATGTCTTCCAGACTGCGACGTTCATTTTCCAATGTAATGGCTTTGTCTACCAATGTCTTGAAATCAGGAAATGTGTGTACGACTAACTGGCATTTTAGTGCTGGCGCCAGTCCGTCCAGGAATTTCTCCATCTTTTTATTTTCCATCATCCGCTCTTCGTTGGCATAGCGTGATAATTGCGCAAACTGACTGTTGTACTCCTGTACTGTCATGCCTCTTTGCTTGAGGTCATCAAATTCTCTTTTCTTGATTTTCATAATACTCTTAGGGATGTGTGCCCCACGAAAGCCTTCCTTGAAATCTTCCCAGGTGATATTATTTATGTCGGGATGCATAAGTAGAAAATTTTCCCACCAGGACGCGGCTGCTCCAGTAAGATAATGTGGTGCGTACAGAAATTTTTCACGGTCTGAGCATTGTGCCACGATTAATTTCCTTTCAATATCTCGAAGCCAATCATCGGCCTCAAGAGGCTTGTCTGTGTGCGAGAATGTTGTTGGACGCGTCTTCTGAAATTCAGACAATTTCGAGTGCTGCTGGTATGGTTCACGGTGATTTCCCATGTTAATGACATGGTTCATCATTTCTTGGTGTTGTTGCTGACTTTGCTCGTAAAGGCGGCATACTTGAGAAAATGTCGTTTCACTGCCCTGCTGACTTGACTGCCCCTGTGAGAAATTGTTGTTCGTCTGTGTGCCATAATTTTCCTCTGGCGGACTTGGCATGGAACGTGTCCAGGGACGAGTCATTTCTTACTCTGGGGTAACAAAGCAGAAAACCTGAGAAGAACCGAGCAGTAAAATAAACCAAGATTTTGCAAAAGCGATCAAACACGAGCTCAAAAAAGATTTTTGAAATAAACTGGTCGATTGCGCACGGAGAAGGCTGCTAGTACATATTTTACACGCCGGTTCTAATTATACATACGTCACTCAGGGTGTGCGTACACATCCTGACATGTTATTTAAAACTAGTGCACTCCTCCAAGATCCTACATGATGCGCAAACAGACTACTTCCATCAACCTATCTTACATAACACACAAATATTACAGACGAGTGCGGCGTGTTGCGGAATGACGCGCTAGTCGGAGATGTTGAAGATTTCCCTCGGCCTGCCGAGGGTAAGTCCCAGTGGTGCTGGAGACTCAACTTCCTCCTCACTGATGGGCTCCAGGCGCGGAGTAAGAGTACGAGGTGTCGAAGCAGGTGCAGCAGGCGGTGCAGCTCTGACTGGAGTAGGAGCAATGACTTGGTCAAACTCCTCAGTGGTAGGCAGACGGCGAGCGGTGGCTAAGATGGAAGGTGTATAGGATGCGGCGGACGAGACAAATGTCATTGGTGGTGCAGTATGGAGTAGCTCCCTCCTGTTGGCGGAGCCACTCTGGACCATCTCCATACGGGTGGCCACCAGGTCGTCCACCAAATTATCAAAGGCTGCCTCAAGAGCCTTGAGGTATTCAATCATTGATTCAATGGCTTCGTCACGCTCCCCATTTGCGCAGGCAAATGCATAGTGACACGTATATGGCACGTGGCATGGGAGGTAATGGAAGCGACGAGTCTTCACCGAAGGAAGGATGTCCCGGAGACGAGCTATCGCTTCACGGGCAGCCATCTGCATGGCATGCCTCTCCGTAGGCATGGCTCTGCCTACAAATCGAAGGCGGCGCGCTTCAGAACGCCCACCTTTGAAGTGTACCACAGCCTGATGCATAGACACGTTGTCGTTGAGCTTGTGACGATAGAGTGTAAACTCGGGACGTGTGGATGGCCCAATCGCGACTTTGGTGATAGCGAAGAGGAGCTTGACAAACCCCTCAGGAATGTTGGCGAACACCTGTGCATCACAGTCGTTGCTGGCCATCTACAAAAGTAGACAAAAATTCCGAATAGTCAGGCCATAAATTTATGCTGACCAACAGAAAATTGCTATAGATGTAAAAATGCTGAAAGGCAAATTTTTCGCTAATAACCAATTAGCGAGCGCACCTAGTGGCTTCCTACAGTCAGCCTGGCTCTGATACCAAGGTTATCAGGACCGGTCCTTCAGTAAAATAATTACCGGAAGACCGACCTTTTTATAAAACCAGCGAGGAATATCATTCCTGCTCGCAGACAATTCCTTTATACATAATTCCAGTACACTGAATATTATACAAGGTTGAGCATGGGGTTGCTCAACAATTTTATTACAAGCGCGCCAATATAATACATAAAGGCGGATATGCACAAGGCAGGGTGGCATACTACTAACTCGTAATAAAAGGTGGTGGAATATATCACAGTGGAGTGGGTGATGTGACTCCAATATACTACAATTCATCGAGTGTCGGAGTGGGAACCGATGAATTTATTTAGTGGTAGGCGGAAGCGGTATAAAACAGTGATCAACTCCAGGATCGCAAGGGACTGACTGGGACTCCTCTAAGCGTCGGATTCGCTATCGAACTCTTCATCCATGAGATCGCCTTCGTCCACATCTGGCCAAGTCAACAAGCCAGGTGACTACTTTGAATGTACTCGCAAGACAGTTCGAACTTAAGATATAATAAATGCCAACATGATGCATATGAGTATTCCAGCAAAAATGTGACCGGAATAAAAATATTAATGTGCTGAATGCAATGATGGAAGTCGGGCGGTAATCCTCCCGAAATCCAAAGGCTAAATAGAAGGGACCGAACGAGTGTCTGAGTGACGCCTCGTGAAGAAATAATAAAAGATAACGGGCCACAGTCGGGCATCTGAGCGACACCGCATAAAGGGCTTATAGCAAAATAAATGACAAGAATGCCTCAGTCGGACGTCTGAGCGACATCACATAAAGGGCTTATAAATAAAGGGATGCCACAGTCGGACGTCTGAGCGACATCACATAAAGGGCTTCTAAAAGAAAAGAATGCCACAGTCGAACGTCTGGGCGACATCGCATAAAGGGCTTATAAAAGAAAAGAATGCCACAGTCGGACGTTTGAGCGACATCACATAAAGGGCTTCTAAAAGGAAAGAATGCCACAGTCGGACGTCTGGGCGACGTCGCATAAAGGGCTTATAAAAGAAAAGAATGCCACAGTCGGACGTCTGAGCGAAATCACATAAAGGGCTTATAAATAAAAATAATGCCACAGTCGGACGTCTGAGCGACATCACATAAAGGGCTTATAAAAGAAAAGAATGCCACAGTCGGACGTCTGAGCGACATCACAGAAAGGGCTTATAAATAGCATTAGTATAATGATGAAATACTTCTGGAAATAAATAAATACAGAGATAGTAGGTGAGTTCATCTACCAAATGAACTTGACGAAAATACTACTCTGGTTACCAACAAGAATATACTCGAGACGGTCACCGAGTTGACATGAAGATTGACCCTAGGCCATAAACATGGCTACTGAAGGAAATTAACTCTGCAGAGATTGTACTATTAACTCATAGCCAATGGGTTCTACTAGCCACGTGGGCTAGTCCCGTCTACGATGTTTTAGTAGAAACCCAACTAACCAGTACACACCCATTTAACATCCTGTCGTCCGGAATCACCCGCGACGACATTCACGGAAAACTTTAAGACCGGGAGGCTACAACCTCGAATAGCATGGGATCAAATTTATATATGCGCGCTCTAAGGGGTGCCCCCCTCTCGGTCCCAACCGGAAACACCCATGCCCCCTGACCGGATGATGGTCTTTAATCTAGGGCCATGGAACCCTCATCCCGGCCCCTCTACTTGGTGTGTACTCGGGAAGTGGTTTACAACTAACTAGACCGTAATCCCAACGGACGGACTATGATAGTACCGAATAAGGAGATGAACGGAATCATGACATGATCTCCGTTGATACTGATTTAACCAACTACTGGCATGTCCCAACAATACCAGCATCCCACCCATCATATCACCATATGATCGAGGTGGTCCAAACATTAACCTTCGGGACTCACCCGAAGCTTACTTGCATGAAATATGCCATACGCATATGCCCATATGTTCGTGCTTATGAAGTGAACTACTCAAGCAAACATGCAACACACTCATCATATCAAATGTTCAAACATGCTTGCCTGGTTCTGAAAAGTCGGAGCCTAACTCGGTCTGGTTCGCGTCTCCGTCACGGCCTCCAGTATCTATGTATTCAAACAAAATACATACTAACATAAATACCGCGCGTGCAAATAAAGTTGCTCCAAAAATTTCCACATAAATATGAAAAAAAACTAGGCAGAAAACTAAAGTGGACAGAAAAAGAATCAACTCAAAATCACTTTTAGTTTAAAAGATATTAAGGTTTCTGTCCAGGGACCCATCTGTAATGAAACAGAAAAGATCCAGGGGCTAGAACAGAAAATAACAAAGCGAATCGGTATGCAGTACGTCAGCCGCAGAGGGAAACGCACTTTGCCCGAATACGCTAATAGAAAACGGTTCGAGGGGGAGATATGAGAGGCTGACAAGGGACCCCACTTGTCAGGTTTGAAAAAGGAAACAGAGCCGCGCCGGCGCCGGTGCTGCGGTGATCGCCGGCGTTGATCTACGGTGAGTTAGGGGAGGGGAGTGGTACCTACGTCTTCACGGTGGTCTTCCGCGTCGAACGGTGGTGGAGTTGGGTGTCGGCGAGTCCCACGTCGACGGCGACACTGTCTCCGGCGGAAGGCGGCTCGGGTGGTCGTGGACCTCGTCTGGGAGGGATCCTGGGATGGAATTGAAGTGGGGGTTAGGTCTAGGTGGATGCCAGGATGCTATGCCCGAGTCCACGGCGACGGAGAACCCCCCACCGGAGTGAACGGAGCTGAAGCCCGAGGCGGAGGTAGCTGGCCGGAGCTGGGGAAGAAGGGCCTCCCGGGGCTCTTCCAGAGGCTGGGCGTGGTCTAGGGAGGTAGTGAGGATGTGTGGGCTCGAGAACGAGCTCTGGGGTGCCCTTTTATAGGCGGCTCGAGGTGGCTGCCACGAACGGATAAGTCCGGCGAGCCAATTACGGCGCTGCAGTGGCCGGACGGCGGAGTTAGGGGCTTGAGCCTCATCTAGCAGCTGTAGAGGTTCCATTCCCGCACCTAACTCAGCAGGAGAGGTGGAGTTACGGGCTGTCACCGACGGAACGGCCGCGTGGCACGTCGGCAGCAGAAACGGCGCTCTGCGCGTGCCAGGCCACGGCGAGGGCGTAACTGGCGTGCATTGGCTGTGGAGATGGACACGCGGAGTGCTGGGGTGGTTTGGGCGGCGCCAAACGGCGTTGAGCCGCGGTGTTGCTTCTATCAGCCGCCACGGGCGGCGCTGTGGCCGTGGCAGTCGCCGGCGCGGTCGGGCCCGAGCGCCACCGACGCCCAGAAGCTGCCAAGCGACCGTGCGGCGCACTGGATAAGAAGAAGCTGCAGTGCAGCGTCGAGCCAACAAAGTACAGACGGGTTTTGTCGCTGCGCCTGACGAACTGTCGAAACTGACGAACTGTCGACAGTTTCAGTTAATATTTCTGAACTTGGCAGAACAGTGTAGGCTAGGTGTTTGATGAAATGATTCTGGCATGTGTGCAATGCCTCTAGGGCAGATTTTTGGTGGAGTGGCCTCTTGATGTATCTAGAGGCTGCCTGATTTTTCACAGAAGTTTTGGGAGAAGATAAATATGAATTTCACCAAATTTTGCATATCTGGTCCAAACTTGCAGTAGGTGAAATTTGAAAATTTTGAACTATGGACCAGTGAAGCAAGATGGTTTTAGGTTGTGGGTACTAAGGACTATCCAGGAGAGTTGGTTTGGAAACAACCAACAAGCTAGGCATGGTGGTTCCTTTGCAAATCACCAAGGTCCACTATAAAAGGCAGAATTATTTTTGGAGTGAAATAAATAGGAGAAAAATCCCAATAAGGTTTAAACTCACTGGAATTTATGAAAGGTTTGTCCCAAGGTGTGAAGAGAGCTTTGGAGAGAAATATTTCTGTTGAAGTCATGGCAAGATGGAGGATGGAGAGGGAGACAAGTCCAAGGTTAACTTGGGAGGCTTAAATAAAGAAGGGATAATTCAAACAACACTTTTGAAACTCAACTTGTGCTTGAACCAAACACAAGAGAAAACTTCAAGGCCAAAAACCAAGCTGGAGAAGACACACAAACTTTGACCAAAAGGGATTTTAGAAGGGCAAAAGAAAAGATCAAACAATCCCCTTCCAAAAAGGCCAAAAGTTTGAAAGAAAAACCAACTCAAAAATTTGGGGTGTTACAATTTGAGACCACCCATAAATAAGTATATTTTCACCTCTAAGGGAAATGGAGTGGGTCGACATAAACATCATGTTTTGACCAAGCGCAAGTCTGACTCGACCATGGTGAGGCATCTGTATAGGAACAATAAAAATGGGTTGTTTCTTTTTCAAGAAGATCACAACTGTAAAATTGTGTATAAGCAAGAGTTTATGAAGAACATATATAACAAAAAATAGCTCGTACCATCAGTTTCTTGACAGAAGGTTCAGCGTGTGCCCCATTAGCACACATATCCCATGTCTCCTTCCACCATTGAAATGCCCCACAAGGTCCTCAAGACGATCAATAAAGTGTAGGACATGGTGGGTGTCGTCCTCCCAGTCAACTTCAGTGCGATCAGTAACAGTCAAGTTCTTATCAAATAACAAACGAGTAGTGTCCTGCACTTTGTAATAACCTACGCATCCACTAATTATAAGAAACAGTAATTAGAGGTAGCATCTTAGTGAGAGAAGGGAAGCAAGAATTGTTGCTACTCCTAAAGTCAAATTGTGATTACTTAGACATAATAGGTGGATTAAAAAGTAATCGAGGCAACATGCGAGAACCAGATACAAAACTAACATGGATGAACTACTGAAACGGCGTTGGGGTGAAAGTTTCACACGGAACATGAGACCATGTTCTCCTATTTCCATCAACATTCATGCGCCAACTTTCAGTATGTAACACTTGACAAAGTTTATCCAAGTCTGGCCATAAAAAAAGAGCGATCTTATTGGTTAATGAACCCAACTATGAACTTATATCCCTGGCGTGTCTCCAATGTGACCATTAAACAGGTGTATTCATTTATGGCATGGCCGGACTTCTTGAGTGCATGCGTTCTGATAGAGCAAGGGATGCACTGTAGGAAAAATAATATGAGAACACAATTTATTCGCTATCCAAATCTAGAAATAACTTCCTCTTTCATGTCAGTGTTGACCATGGTACTACTACGTTTTATCCAAATATAGCAATACAAATTTCCAAATTAGTCTACAACATGTTCAAAAACCCCAACCCTCGCAGATCAAAAACAGGATTTTAGGAACATATCGTGCGCTTTTAAAAATCCTGTGTTAGGATGAGAAGGAACAAGACTGCTGTCTCGCCAAGGGCGCAGAAACCTGTAGGGTCCTCGTACTTTGGGCACTTCAAATAAAACACAGTAGATTCAATAGGAAGAAAAGCAACGGCGGCGGTTGCCATCCTAGGATTAACGGTGACAAAGGGACTAGGATTTATCAGGGATGGATGAAGAATTCATACAGGTTCTCCATGAGAAAACCCTAAGCAATCGCGGAGAGGTGGTTTTCTGTGAACAAGCGGACGGGGGAGAAGGGGATCCAGGCCGAGTGAAATATTGTTGCTTCACCCCTCCAGCTTACTGCTACTTCTTAAAAGGTGGGGTTTTGTGATTTGACGGCTCATTGGGCATTACCGTGGCGCTACGACCGGGGTGAGTTTACCGTGCAGTTGGGCACTCTAATTTGGTGCATGGCACATGGACCCTGTTACTGGATGGCTCGCATTTCAGTGAAATGAAGTAGAAAGGCAGGAGTAACTAGTTACACATAAATATATTTTTGATAGAGAGACACTCCCTTTGTGAAGAAATATAAAAAACATTTATATCACAAATTTACACTGTATAGAAGAAAAATCAAGGAAAATAAATAAACATAATATGGGGTTCAGATGAGAATAAAATACTCAAATAGGCTAATAGGTCTGGACTTTGGGCCACATGTCAGTGGGCCTGCATGTTTGGGGCCATGTGTTCTTTTTTTAGGTTCGGGGGCCCATGTGTTCCAACTCGGTGCATTTCATCCGGTAAATATTGCATGCGATTGGTACGGCGCTGGTTTTAGATGTTGTCACAAGCCAAATACAGAAAACTAAATAAAGCATGACAGTTGTTAGAATGAAATCAAACGACAGTTCCTAACCAGCAATCAGAGTTGTAATTCTTTCACAATGTCCTACCCACTGTTAAAGAAATCATCCAATTAATCAGTTAATGGGCCACTTAATCGCTACTCCGTGTCCGACTCGAATAGCACCTATTCGCCGCATTAACTTGTCGGGCAAATTAACTTGCCTATCAGACCGATTAATCGGTTGTTAGGCCGATTAACTTGCCTATCAGACTGATTAATCGATTGTCAGGCCGATTAATCAGTGATGGACCGTTAAATAGTAGGCAAATAAGACCAAATTTTAGGCCCATAACCTATACCACCACCCTCTCGCTCCTCAATACCTAGGTTTTGACAAAAATAGTAGCATATTTTTGTATACTACATAACTGGGAGCATTAGAGGATTGTATAATACATAAAAAACTATAATATATTCATAGGTTCTTATTTAATCAACCGATTACTGGTTGACCGATTAATCAAGTAAATAGGCCGACTCACCGATTAATCTCTACTCCCAAGTCAACGAAGCGGCTACCAGTCACCGATTTCTTGAACAGTGATCATATATGATAAATACTACTGTAGTACTACTTATACACATGACACTTGTTTCACCATGTTGCATTACAGCAAAGCTCTCGGAGGATAGACCAGTTTGGCAGTTGCGTGCTGCTACTGAAGAATTTCAAAGTTGATCAGGACCAGCTCTCCTCGCCAAGAAATTTAGATTTTGACATCATCCCCAACCACAAGATTTGATCGAGTTTTGAACCTTGACCATACTTTCGCATCAATCATCATGCGACCATCCTTTCTACTTATGGTATATTGTACATGTTCATTCAGACCAAGGCTGCGCATGGTAAGAGAAACTTGGCCACGGCCGCCCGGATTATTGAACAACTCCCTCATTGCTCTAGGAGTTCTCTGTTTGCAAATAAAAAGATATACACAAACATAGTTAGATCAACATCATGAATCATGTGAAACATGAAAAAAAACGAAGCACTTGGGCTGCCAATGCTTACCAAGAAGGTGGAAATGTCAGTTTTTGTAAGGACTTTGGTATATGCAGTGCGAACTGCAGCTCAGTCTATTGCTGGCGCAAGTGTTGGTTCCGTTGCCGGTGCACGAGCGAGAGAGGATTCAAGTGCACGTTCAAGTGTTGGTGCAGATGCCGGAGCCGTTGCTGGTACCTATGGCAGTGCGACCGGTACTATCGTTGCTGATGCCGGAGATGGTGCTCTTTGTGGAGTTGGTGCCGGTGTCGGAGTAGGTGCCTATGTCGGTGTCGGATCCTCCGGAAGATTAGCCTGAGCCGCTGACACGATCGATGCCCAATCCTCTGGTGGATCAGATTGAGATGCTGCCGCTGTCTGTGCTAGAGCCAGTGTCATCGGAGCAGGTACCCGTGCTCGATCCGATGCTGGAGGTGGTACCGATGTTCAAGACAGCAATGCTCGTCTCTGGTCTGCTATGATTTTAGACTTCAGCTTTCTAACTTTCTTAGGCTCCGTGAACTGGATCTAGTATTTTTCTTTCCTTCTTTTAAACGCGAGAAGGACTAATTCTGGTGTTTTTGTTAAAGCAAACTGTAGTCCATCAGAGGGCTTTGGATTGTACTGAAACAACAAACTGAACCAATTGTGTCCAGTAATATAAGTGATGGACGGTGCCTTTGTTATTGTCACGTCATAAGAAGAGAAACCTGCTAAAATAACCATCATAGAGCAAAAAAAACGGTTTATTCTATAACGAATGTGACATGGCTAAACCTACATCGTAAAAGTGCAGCAAATGTAAGAAAACATGAGAGTAGATAAATGAGATTTACTTGATGTGACACGAGAGAATCCTTACCATGATATCACTATGTTCAAGTTCTAAATTGAAGGTTGTCCATCCAATTACGGGTGGCATGCAGGGCCCCCCTTACTCCCATAAGCAGGATAATCCAAAGGTCGTGACAAGTCATATGGAGCGAACATCTATGGGACTGAAAATCCTGGTGGGTGTGGTAAACCCTGCAAGGCATACATATATTGGAGTGTATCCATAATTGATATATACTCCCACCGTCCTCACAAAAAAAGATGATATGGATACTTCAAAATATACGGACTGAATTAAGTGGACAAACATTAACATTGACTGTTTTAAGGATTCACCACACAACAAAAGCGATAGCACTAACCATATAGGGTTCACACACACAAATCAGTACTAAGCATATTACTTACTACAAACAAGTGAAGTTGCACTAATTAAAATCTTCAGACTATTTCTTACCAACGACCTACGGGATGTGCCCCACATAACTGACCAGGCCATTAACTTTGTCAGAGATGTCTATCGGCACCATCGCCATCTCGTCAACCTTGGAGAACCTAACAGAGTGGTCTTTCCACTCATAAACATGACGATGAAGACAATCTGCATCAGATTTGTGGGGAAGCTTCACAAGTACCACACCCTTCGTAATTGAAGGCACATCTAGGACATTGTTGTGGTCAAGTACACCCTCGAGAACACGCTTGAGAAGAATGCTACAGGAAAACACGTGTTCCTGGCATGTGGCTACAAGGACACAGAAGCTGGATAGTTTAGTAGCACAAATCCTCAGGTCTTCCAGTTCACACGGCGTGACTTTGAGAACTTCGTATCCACAGCGGACCTGGTTCTAATTCAAATAGAAAGCAAATATTTTATTACTACCTTCGTTCACAAATATATGATGATTTTCGATATTTTAATCCATATAAGACTACATATACGGACATAAATGAGTGAACGAACACACTAAAACATGTCTACATTATATACACACAAAAATTAGAACATCTTATATTTGTGAACATATGGATTACTTACAATATCCATAACACATGTTACTAAGGCTACTATATTCTCTTCCAAGGCATGAGAGCTAAAATCTTGTATTTTCTAGAGCTAGCATTGATGTTCATAAAGTAGTTGAAAGTAATTTATAAGAAATCAATGTTATGTGCAAAAATCATATGCATGTCAACCTCTCGCATGTTTTGGTCAAAAGAGCCATTTAGAACCGTCATTTGGCACGCAAAAATCACATGCAGGATCGCTTAGAAATTTGTACTACTAGTACTGCATGTACATTACATAAACATCGCATAATAGCAAGCACCTTTGCAAGTTAGATGAAAAAAACAATCAAGATCGCCAAAAAGATGGCCAAGAAGGGATATTACCTAGGCCAGCTTAACCAGGGATCCCGGAGAGGTGGCCTTGGACAGGGCGATGGCCTTGAGCTTGTCTGTGGTAGTCTCGGTGGGGTGCTTGCGCTTCTTTGGATACTAAGCCTCGACGGTTTTGGCCAAAGTCATACACATCACTTTGGCCAGTGCTCCAGGGTCCATCAAGAAACTATCGAGTAGGAATAAAGGAAAGAAAAAATCATCATCACAAGCCCAAAAGAATAACAGAGTGGGAGTTACGATATGTCGCGGGGGTTGCAAAAGATGATGGGGCCTTGGCCAGAAGCAACACCATTGATGCGCTCACCTTTCCTTCTTTGGGAGAGAAGAAAAATTGCAGAAGCGCGTTGGGGTTTTCTTCAAGAGAGAAAGATGAGCGAGAGGAGTGAAACGATGGTTGCTTCGTCCGTCCAACTTACTGTTTCAAAGGTGGGTATTATGATTTGACGGCTCATTGGGCATTACTACGGCGCTTCGAGTGGGTTAGTCTACCCTGCAGTTGGGCACTCTAGTACGGAGTAATTTAGTCCATGGCAAGTGGACCCCGATGCTGGTTATCCCACATGTCTGTGAAAGTGTGTAGGAAGGTTCCCGACGACCGTGGAGGAGAATCCGCGCGGTAGATCGTGTCTAGTATTTCTTAAGAAAAATTATTACAGCAAGTGTTTCAACTCTTACGACGGAGGAGTGTGAAACACGGCAGCTACTTGAACTTACACTACTAGTACTCCTACCACTACTAGGAAAATGGCTATAGATGGAATTGACACTAATGACGCACCAGACATGCGGTGCGCCATTAGTATATACTAATGGCGCACCATGTGTTGGTGCGCCATTAGTATCCAAATACTAATGGCGCACCGTTGACGTGGTGCGCCATTAGTAACAAATTTTTTTTCATATTTTTCTCAAAACTACTAATGGCGCACCAGTGGATAGTGCGCCATTAGTAGTTGAACTACTAATGGCGCACCACATCCAAGGTGCGCCATTAGTAATTTTTTTTCAAATTTTGTTTTTATTTTTTTATAATTTTATTTTCAAATATACTAATGGCGCACCGTGGGAGTGGTGCGTCATTAGTAGTTCAACTTACTAATGGCGCACCACTCCCACGGTGCGTCATTAGTATTATTTTTTCATATTTTATTTTTATTTCTTTATTTTATTTTCAAAAAATACTAATGGCGCACCGTGGGAGTGGTGCGCCATTAGTAGTTCAACAACTACTAATGGCGCACCACTACCACGGTGCGCCATTAGTATTTTTTGAAAATAAAATTTGAAAAAAATAAAAACAAAATTTGAAAAAAAATTACTAATGGCGCACCTTGGATGTGTTGTGGTTTATACGGCAGTACTATAATCTTGTTGCTAGTGTACTAAGATATGAAGATAAAAATGATGTCTAGTACTCTAGGTGTGCTAGATAGAGTGCATGGAGGGTGTATGAGCTCAAAAGTTCCCTCCTCAACCCACTTTTGGGTGTTTGATAACCTGCACGAGGCATCCTCAGCATGCACGGGCTGAACCCAAATACCCTCTTTGCATAAATGAAGAGAGAACACCCCAATAGCCTTTCACTGGTCAGCATGCATGAGCAAAGCAAGCGACAACGTGTTTCAAAAAAAATGTTTAGCATTTCTAAAAATAAATTAATTTTCAGAAAATGTCCACAATACCAAAATTGGCAGATTTTCAAAAACTGTGAATTTTTTCAAAAAAATGTTTAAATTTTCAAAACGAGTCCAGATTTTCATTTTTTTAATCTAAAAATGTTCGGAATTTCATTTTTTTATTTCAAAAATAATCAGATTTCAGTTAAAAATTGATTTTCCAAAAATGATTGAATATTTTTAAGAAATGATTTTCCCCAAAAAAATCATTTTTCTAATTTTATTTATATTTGTAAAAATATCAAAAATTCAAAATTTGTTTCAATTTAAAAAAAACTTGAAAACTCAAAAAACAGAAAAAATTATTTTTCCCATGTTTCAATAAATTGTTGACATTTTTTGAATGTTTCTTTACTTATATGAAAATATCGGTTGCTACAATACCGACCGACATGTCTAAACAAATGCGAGCTGCCAAACAGAGTCTTAGCTTACCATATCTAAGCACATACACGGCTACCAAACAATAGTAAATGCATGTACTCAACATGTCTACACTCAACATGTATTAGAGAAGAACAACCATGCTAGGTTGGGAATGCTACCAAACACACCCGTAAAGCTCGGTTGAGCATATACATGCCCTAAATCATGTTCTACATATTTTATTTTATTTATTTGCAAGAAAACTTCTGGTCTATTCATCAGAAGTATAATTTACATCCATGTCTGTAGACCATCTAGCGACAAGTACAAGCACTGGAGTGAGCCAAAGGCACGCCGCCGTCATCGACCCTTTCTCGTCAGAGTCGGGCAAACTTTATTGTAGTAGACAGTCGAAAAATTATCATGCTAAGGCCCATAGGACCAGCGCACCAAAACAACAACCGTCGCCGATGAACAAATTTTGAATTTGGGTGAACATTATAAATCCAATGAACAAAAAAGTTGAATCGGATGAACATTTTTTGAGTTGTTGAATATATTTTACATTTATGAACATTTTTTGAATTCGATGGACAAAAAAGTGCTCGTGAATTTGAAAAGAAAATTCACAAAGAAGGTGAAAAAATAAAAATGACAAAAGAGGACAGAACAAGGAAAACAGAAAAGAAAAGCAAAGGAAAAAAATAAAAAGGAAGAAGAAAAAAACTGGGGGATCTCGCGCCCCACATGGGCCGGATTGTAACACTGGTTCCTAGAAGGGAGGTCGCCGGTTCTCGCAGGTGCGCGCCACAACACTAGGGGGTGCCCTATGCGTCATATAGGGTCCGCTCTATTTGCCCGAAATCACTAGTAGAGGAGTACTCGTTGTAAAGATCACTCCAACCTTCCCAGTTAACAACAAGTGGCGCATTGCATGTGCAAAATTTGTTGCAACCTGAGACTTTTCTCTTTTTTCGTTGATCCGTTTAATAAAAATGTTTTATCTCTTAAACTGTGTGTTCAAATCTCGAACCGCTTTCACCGTTGGATTCCTCGCGTCGAGATCTTCAAAACTAGATCCCATGATGATAGGTTTTGACGAACTTTTTTCATGAAAAAACAGGACGAAAAAACCGAACCGAGAGCACTGGTTTTTTCCCTTTTCGAAAGAGGCACGCCCGCGCCTCTCATTAAATCACAACCATGTCTTTTGCGAAAGCAAAACCGTGACTCTCCCAGAAGGAAAAAAAAGAGAACACGCATTTTTTTTGGTTTCCGAGGAGGCACGGCCGTGACTCTCGCGAAAGCAAAACCGTGACTCTCGCGAAAGAAAAAAAATGCATTTTTTTTTCATTTTCGAAAGGCACGGCCGTAACTCTCGCGAAAGAACAACCGTACCACTCGCAGAAGCAAAACCGTAACTCTCGTGAAATAAAAAATATATCAGAAAACGTGTTTTTTTTTGTTTTCCGAGAGGCACGACCGTGACTCTCGCGGAAGCACAACCGTACCTCTCGCGGAAGCAAAACCGTAACTCTCGCGAAAAAAGAACAGAAAACGTGTTTTTTCCTGTTTCCGAGAGGCACGGCCGTTACTCTCGCGAAAGCAGTACGGTGCCTCTCGCGGAAACAAAACCGTGACTCTTGCGTTAAAAACGCCTAATTTCGTGCAAAAAAAAATTTAGAAATTTTTTCTTCGATCGAAAAGCTAAGGAAGACGGGTGGAAAACCAAAGTGTCATAAGAACACAAGAAAAAAAACTGTTTAAAAAGTTGAAAACGCGTGCGAAAAAATAAACAAATAAAATTCGGAGGTAGTGTCCAGAGCAGGACACGTGGCGAATGACTGAGAGCGCACCAAGTGACGCTGATCATTGCGTCGCGCCTTCGTTAAAGCGTCATAAAAACCCAATAAAAAACATTTTCAATTTTGCCCATATTTTCAATTTTTTGTTCACATTTTCAAAAATGTTCGCGCTTCAAAAAATTTCCAGCATTTTTCAAATTTTTTTGCCGTTACAAAATTTGTTCTCAATATTCAAAAAATGTTGGTGTTTTAAAAAATTGTCTGTGCTTCCAAATTTGTTCTTCGTTTAAAAATTTGTTCTCAAGATTCAAAAAAATGTTCATGCTTTAAATAAATTGTCCGCGCTTCCAAATTTGTTCTCCGTTTCAAAATATGTTCTCCAGATTCAAAAAATGTTCATGTTCAAATTTTGTGCTCTAATTTCAAAAAAATTATTGAGATTTTAAAAGTGTTCATTTTGTCAAAACTTTGTTCACATATTCAAAAAAAATTCAAGCTTTTTAGTTTTTCTTCGAAAGTTTGAAAAGTGTTCGTTTTTTAAAAACACTTTAGCAAAATACTGTTTGTGTTCGAAATTTGAGAAAATGTTCGGATTTACAATACCTTTTAGCTTCGCGCGCCATACTAAATCAAGAAAACTTATGTATCCTGTTGGCTAGGCTTGTTCCTACATAGAAGGAGGTCCCTCGTTCGATTACTCCCTCGAGCAATGTTTTTTCTGTTTTTTTCACTGCGTTGCACTAATGGGCCGGCCTAGCTGGAGACGCACCTGTGCGTCCGCTCGACAATTCGCCGCAATGAGCGGCGCATAAGAGCTCTCGTCTCGTATAGGACCTCCCGGCAAACAATGGAACAAACCGAAATCACTAATTGAGGAGTACTCGTTGCAAATATCACCGCAAACCTGGGCGTTTTCTCTTTTTTCGTAGATCCGTTTATTTTAAACGTTTTCCGTGCGTCCAAATCTCGAATCGTTTTCACCATTGAATTCCTCGCGTCGAGATCTTCAAAAGTAGATCCCATGTTGATAAGTTTTGACAAACTTTTTTTTCATGAAAAAACCGGACGAAAAAAACCGGACGCAAAAACCGAACCGGGTGCACTGGTTTTTTCCTTTTTCGAAAGAGGCACGCCCGTTCCTCTCGCGAAATCACAATCGTGCTTCTGTCGAAAGCAAAACCGTGACTCTTGCGGAAGAGAAAAAAGAAGAGAAAACGCGTTTTTTTTTCTCCTTTTCCGAGGAGGCACGGCAGTGACTCTCGTGAAAGCAAAACTGTGCCTCTCGCGGAAGCAAAACCGTGACTATCGCGAAAGAAAGAAAAAACAAAAAACGCGTTTTTTTTTCCTTTCCGAGAGGCATGGTCGTGACTCTCGCGAAAGGAAAAAAAACAGAAAACGCGTTTTTTTTCCTTTCCGGGAGGCATGGCCGTGACTCTCGCGAAACCACAACTGTGCCTTTCGCGAAAACAAAACCGTGACTCTTGCAAAAGGAAAAAAAAATAGAGAACGCGTTTTTTTTCCTTTCCAAGATACACGGTCGTGACTCTCGCGAAAGCACAACCGTGCCTCTCACGGAAGAAAAACCGTGACTCTCGCGAAAAAAAACGTGTTTTTCGCACACACAAAAAAATTCAAAAAAAAATTCGTCGAAAAGCTAAGGAAGACCGGTGGAAAACCAAAACGTCAAAAAAACCGGGAAAAAACCGTTTAATAAGCCGAAAATGCGTGCGGAAAAATAAAAACAAAAACAAAATCCGAAGGGGTAGCCCAGAGCACGACACGTGGCGAGGGTGAGAGCACGCCAAGTGGCGCTGATCGCTGCGAGGATCCCGAAGAAGCGCTCGTTAACTAGTTGCTCCCGGAACAAACGTCCACGGCAGAGCCAGTTGGGCCGGTCCACTAGGAGATTCGAGTGATTGTTTTCGTTAGCTGCTGTTTTGTTTTTCTGAGTAACTTTCGCTGCTGTTTTTTTCGGATTTTTTTTCTCCTTCCACGTTTTGGGTATTTCTCTTGTTTTTTCCTTCTGGTTTTGTTCCTGTTTTGTTTCTTCTATATTGGTTTTGTTCATGTTCACCCGCAAAACAAAAAAAAAGGTGTTGTGCATGTTTCTTTTGGTTTTGGTTTTTCTCGTGTTCTATTTCTTCTGGTTCCGGGTTTTCAACAAATATACAAATGTTCACTATGTTTTTGAAATTTGTTCAGTGTATATCGCACAACGTTCAATGTGTGTTGAAAAAGTGTTCAATATTTAAAAAATGTTCAATGCATATTTGAAAATTGTTGGCCATATATATTCTTTCTTAAAATATTCATCATATATAATTACAAAGTATACCGTAAAATACAAACAAGTTCATCGTGTATTATTTAAAATTTTCAACGTATTTTAAAAAATTCAACTGATATTAAAAAATGTTTAATGTGTAGTTCTCGAAAATATGCAAAGTTATACGGTACTTAAAATGTCGCACCTCTTATAAAAGAATAGACCACACTAGGTCGACCGGATTGTAACACTGGTTCTAACAGGGAGGTGCCAGTTCAATCTCTCGCTCTCGCATTATTTTTGGTTCTTTGTTTACTTGTCTGTAGCTCGTTACTTCTTACAGGGCCGGCCATTCGATCTGCCTTTAGCGAAGGCGCGATGCAACGATCTGGGAAAGGGCAGTGTTGCTGGCCGGGTCGTCGGCCGAAACGTTCCGCCGGTCGTGGTCCGTGCGTTGGATCTCTTTAGATCCAAAGGCAGCCGGCGCGTTAGGTGTATCCCCTCCATCGAACCGCTACGAGCACCGGTTTGAAGCGACGCACTCGCCCATATTTGTTGCAACCGTAATGGCCGAACCGGTTTGCAGCGACGCAGCGGTTTTGTTTCGAGTCCGTGCGAGAGAGGAGCAGAGGGACGGATCCGGCGACCAGAGGGGCGACGTGCGGTGGCGCCTGAGATCTGGATCCGGCGACCGGAGGGGCGACGCGCGGCGGCGCCTGAGATCTCGCTCCCCCGACACTGATGGATCCACCGGCAGGTATTCCCCCTCCCCCCCTCGCGCCCGTGCTCCCTTCTCCCTGTCTCTGTCGTTTGCTCGGGCCCCAACTGGTCGCCGGATCCGTCCCTTCTCCCATCTAGTCCACTAGTTTCCGCCCCCAACTGGTCGTTTGCTCGGGCCTGTCGTTTCCTCGGGCCCCAACTGGTCGCCGGATCCGTCCCTTCTCCCATCTAGTCCACTAGTTTCCGCCCACCCAACTGGTCGTTTGCTCGGGCCAGGTGTTTGTTCGGTGGCGGGCTGCTGTTTTAAGGTGGATTTATGACCTGTAGGATTTCGGGTTGCTCCCGTGGGAGGAACAATTCGGGGGCAGCAGCTACTGGTTGCATTTAGGAGCTAGGGTTTAGAGCTGTAGATTGTTCAGAATTTCTAGTGACAGTGGTTGTTGTCATACACTTCTGTATAATGATCTAGGTCAATGAGCTTCTGCTTTGTTACAATTATAGTGTGGAACGCACCAACTAGTGGACTAGATGGAGAATTGGAGGTGTTGATTTGTCTGTGATGTACTGTAGTAGATGATGGCAAGCGATTCCGGCCGGTCGTCTCTGCAGGGGGGGAGGGAAATTGATGCTGACGACTTAGATGATAGGAATTTTTGGCAGCTGTGAGCCTGTGACCTGTGAACGGCTGATGCATTAGGCAACGGCTATTTTTGTTGGTGGTAGCAAAAAACAGAAACTGCTCCAGCAAAAAAACATTATGGTTCCAGCAATTTTTTTGCAGGTTGTAGCAAAACAAAAGCCTGTGCTAGCAAAAATACTTGACGGATGCAGCTTTGATGCAGCTTTTTCTACCACCATGTCGTAGCAAAACAAAAGCCTGTGCTACCACAATCGGTTCCAGCACCGGTCATGTTTGGATGCAGCTTTTTCTCTTTGTTGTTTCCAGCAAAAATACTTGACGCCATTAAACTTGTCGTGTCGTTTCCTGTCCCGGCTCTTCTTGACACTACTTTTTATGTGCTTGTATTGTTTCATAGCATCCGTATGTGTGCACATATGTTCTTTTTGCCACCTACTGATGATGCAGTTTGTAGGCTTTTATTGACTTGTTTTTTTTCCTTTTTGTAGATGTTGCAGGACCCTCTGGTGAGAATGAGGGGATCAAGAAGATTAAGAAGAAGATCAAGAAGAAAGGCAATCTATGTGGATTTAAGTCAAGGTTTAACTCAAAAAGGCTGGCTGAAATTGGGAAGCAAGTATCACTGGAGAAAAGGAGAATCATTAGGGAGGGGCCATTTGGAGACTTGTTGGACATCCGATCTTTCAAGGCGCCCCACGAGCTCATCGAGTTTGTTGTGATGAACACGAATCACATACTCTCTGAGGTCAAATACAAGAACAAATCCATCAACTTCAGCAAGCTCATGGTGAAAAGGATTTTCAATGTGCCATCTGGTGATAGACCCGTGAAGCTTCTTAAGAAGAGTGATGAACATGATCTTCGCACCATCTACAAGGATGGCAGCAGGGCTCCAATCGCCCATGTTGTCAAGTTGCTCATTAGCTGCAGCGATGAGGATGTTGTTATGATAATAGGACTTGGGCACTCCTTGCGTTGGCAACTGTTTTGTGCCCAGGCATTGGCAATATGGTGAATCTTGAGTATCTAGCTTCCTTGGAAGTGCATGAATTCGCTTGGGATGAGCACTTGTTGGCACGAGCGATGGAGGAGGTCGCAGTCTTTCAAGAGAAGAAGAGGATGCGAGCAAATACAGAAAAAGAGTTTCAGATCACTTCATGCCTTCCCATGTTAGCGGTATGCAACGTAACATTATGAAATACCTCCATCTACTTTCTTTGCTGCATGAAACCTTTTTGCACATTATCTATAGCTTGCATATATGTTTTTGTTGCCTAATGTCTTTTTCCATTTCTAAGCAGATCATATAAATGGATCATGTTGATATCCCGGCCGGCCTCCCAAGTGAGCATGTCATTGATTATTCTGTGTCGAGGATACGTTTTGTTTGTCAAAAGGATTTTGATTGGTTGGATAAAGTTGACAAGAACAAGCTCACTCTTGGGCAACCTTTCTACGGGAAACACACCCAAGTAATTTTGCTACATCCCGCCCATATATTTCTTTTGCTAATGGAGTATTAACACCCCTATGTTTCTTTTGCGAACTAAATTTGCATGTAGCAATCTTTGCTTTTACATTTAGGTTATGGCAACCTTCTTATTTCCACCACTCATGTTTTGTTTTCCTAGATCCGGAGTTTGTGCAACACCCCCTACAGAGCACAACTCATGGGACAGGAAGTTGGTGCCGAAGCAGCCAGTGGGCAGGGAGTTGGTGCTGAAGCACCTAGTGGCCAAGGAAGCCAAATTCATGATGCTGAATTTCAAGCAAAGGACTCTCAGTCAAACGAGGCTCAACAAAATGTTGATGCTGAACCACACCTATCATCATCGCTAAATGATTGGCTGCATCAATCATTCCCTAGCATGCAAGATCTAAGTGTATATACATCTCCCTTCGCATTATTTTTGTTATACCCAGTTGCAAGTGTTTTTTTGCTGCATCCTTCATTCTGATGTGCTACAACCATGTATTGTTGTTGCTTCATGTGTGGTTTAAGTTCATACATACTAGGTTTTTTGTTACATCCATATGTTTAGTTTGCTACATCCATATGTTTAGCTTGCTACATTCATATGTTTAGTTTGCTACATCCATATGTTTAGCTTGCTACATCCATATGTTTAGTTTGCTACAACTACAATCTATTTTTTGCTTCATCCATATCATAATTTTGCTACATCCATATCAGTAATTTGCTACCTTGGTGTATAGATCATCTGTTTTTTTTTTGCTTCATGCAAGAAATTAAAATGCTACAATGACATTGCTTTAATTTGATTCATAGTGACACAGCAACATACCTACTTGTTTCTCACTTCATCATTTGTGCCTTTTTTTACATCCATACTTTTCAAAATCTTGATGTAACAGATGACTAAAATGTTCAAATCTTCATCCTCTTGTAGGTACCAACTCAGTTTCAAATGTTGTACGACAAGCACAAGGGTATTTTTGCATCGGAGGTTGATGCTGCAGTAGGCAAGCTTGGACAGTGTTTAAAGGGATTGCAGTGCAACCGGATGGCCGCTCTCCTTCGTGATGTTGGAGACGCCATCACAGCTACCAATGAGCCCAACTTTTCATTTGAAGCACCTATCATGGATGAATGTTGCGGAAAAGAGAGTGATGCTAAAGCTGCAAATGATGGCAGTGGAGCTGAAGCTAAAGATGATGGTGCTGCTAAAGCTGCAAATGATGGCAGTGGAGCTAAAGCTCAAGATGATGGTGCTGCTAAAGATGCAAATGATGGCAGTACTGCTGAAGCTCAATATGATGGTGTTGCTAAAGCTGCAAATGATGGCAGTGCTGCTCAAGCTCAAGATGATGGTACAACACCCAACATGAACAAGGATGAAGTCACTGGATTGAACCTACAAGTTGAAACAGAGGTTGCTAAAACTCGTGAGCAACAAAGAGTGAGGTTCGAAATGGATGGCAACGTCTCACCTCATAGCCCCCACTCTTCTGTGATGCACCTAGGAGTGCGACAGCTGGCATTTGGGATGACGAGCCATCATGTGAGTTGTTCCCAAAAGGCTCCGAAGACTATGAGTTGATGCATTGCACGGACGAGCCTACAATCAAAATGAGGACAGTCAGCCCCATCTTTGCAAACATCCCCGTGTTTCCTGTTTCAGACGACGATGACAGCCCAAGTATGCTTCCTTCCTCTTGCATCATTTATTTTTGTTATTCTTCATGTCATTTTTCACATTTGTGTGATTGCAGTAAATTCTTTTTTGTACAATCTTTTGCAAACTCATCCATTTCTTGTTTTGCTACAGCTCCCACGATGGCAGCTACAGAAGAGCAAATTGTTGATGTAAGTAGTGGCCCTAGCACACATGACAAGAACACTAGGAAGAATAGGATGGCTAAAGTCCCGACCATCAAAAATGCCAAGGCAAAGAAGCAAAAGGTCGATGAAGTTGCAGCTATGTATGAGAAGTATGTTAAGCATGGGAAACCATTGAAGAAATCACTACCCAATGAGCAAGTGTGAGTTACCTAAGCCCTACATGTTTTTGATTTTCTTTATTTTCTGCTCGAAACAAATTATTCATTTGATTGCAACTATGGTAACAGGACACCGTTCATCAAGATAGGTGGTTTTTACGTTGGTTACAAGAAATTCCTTGCATGCTTGAAGCCTCGCGGGGATATGAATGATGAGGTTATGTCATTATGTATTGAGATGAACAACCTCGCATCTCGTGCAGCAAGCAATAGTGCTTTGAAGAAATACATGTTCTCAGTCCACGCGGCGGTAAGTTTTTGTAAAAACAAGGAATGCTTCATTCCTTTTTACTTCACATTTTTGCTGCAACACACACTAACCATTGTGTTGTTTCTTTCAAGTAGATCCTACTAAAACAAGACCCATCAACCTTCCGAGCACCAGATCTCATGCCCGAGCTTGAAAGGGCTGTCACAAAGTTCAAGGTTCAAAAATTTGACCTCGTAAGTTTCCCGAGAGCCTTCTTTTGTTTCACACCACAAAACACTTTCAAATATGCATCCAATGATGCGACGCTGCTGTAACATTTTAAAAAAGCTTCAACCATGCTTCCAATAAGCTTCAACCATGCTTTCAAGATGCTTCAACCATGTTTTAGAAAAGCTTCAATCATGCTTTCAAGATGCTTCAACCATGTTTTAAAAAAGCTTCAACCATGCTTTCAGTAAGCTTCAACCATGCTTTCAAGATGCTTCAACCATGTTTTAAAAAAGCTTCAACCATGCTTTCAGTAAGCTTCAACCATGCTTTCAAGATGCTTCAACCATGTTTTAAAAAAGCTTCAACCATGCTTTCAGTAAGCTTCAACCATGCTTTCAAGATGCTTCAACCATGTTTTAAAAAAACTTCAACCATGCTTTCAAGATGCTTCAACCATGCTTCCAATCAGAGTCTAAAACAACTAACTTAAAAAGTGCTTCCACCTTTCTGACTTTCTTTTGTTTTTCCAGCTCTTTTTCACAATTGTTCATGATCCCCATTGGATACTTGTTTGCGCAAACTTGCTTCACAAACAGTGGAATGTTTTTGACTCAATCAATGGAAAAGGAAAACAATCTCCTTTCAAGAAGCAGGCCAATAACCTGGTAGGCTCGTGCTCTCTATTTAATTTCTGTTTTCCTTTTTGATTCATCTACATAAACGCCATGTTGTCATCTTTACACACCTCGTTTTATTTTTCAAACTTATGTGTGTGTTTTCTGTGGTAGATCACAAACTTTTCAAATCTCGCACAAGAGTTCAGCGAATTCAATGTCAATGTTGGATCTTTCACCCGTGTTGACCTAGAGGATTACCCAAAGCAAAACAACCTGTGAGTTTTTTTTTTTTTTTGCTTCAACCATGTGTTGCATTTCAACAATTTTTGTTGTTTCCACTATGCATGGAACTATGATGGAGAACTTATTTTTTATCCCACAGGTGTGATTGTGGTTTTTTTGGTCTCAAATATGTGGACAACTATGATGGGAAAGCCGTGAGAAACTTCAAGCAGGTACACATTTTTATATTTTTGCCTTGTCATTTTTGTTACAATCTATTTTCTTTGTTTTGAATACTCATGCAGCAACATACTTGCTTACTTTTTGCATTCATATTATAGGAGGACATGGCGCGATACCGCATGCATGTGGCACACAACCTCTTCACTCACCTAATGAACAATGCCCCAAAGAAGCGGGCATTCCAGCAAGAGTTGGCGGCTTGATTTTCTGGAAGGTTCAAGATGAAGAAGCTCGTTTCTTTGTTAGGTTTAGATCATGAACGAGGTGGTACCGTTCCAATAGAATTAAAGTAGTGCGCGTTCGTATGTAAACTGATGATACCTTCGGTAAAAACAGATGTGTTCTTTTTTTTGGCATGTAAAATGATGACAACTTGATCTTTAGATGAAGCACTTCTTTTGTGTTTAATGGCATGTGTTCTTCTGTTTGCTAACATGATCATGTTGGTTCTATCAGATGTTTTTTTGTTTCGCTTGTTCTGAAATATGAAAATATTTCAAACTTCACCCATCACAAAATAAATTGCTGGAAGCTCACAGAAATTAGCTACATCCCTACAAAAATTTTGATGGAAGCATAATGTAAAAAAGCTTCAAAAGTTATACCGAAAAAATATTACTACCAAACATTTTCTATATTGCTACATTCTAATTGCAATTGAATTGCTACAAGCTTCAAAAGCCAATTTTTGTTGCATAGCAAAAATCAACACTTTAAATCATTCAAGGCCTTTTCCTTTCCCAACTTGTTATTTTTGCTTCAACCATGTTTCCTAAAAGCTTCAACCATATTTAAAAAAAAGCTTCAACCATGTTTCCTAAATGCTTCAACCATGTTTCCTAAATGCTTCAACCATGTGTTCTAAATAGCTTCAACCATTATTAAAAAAGCTTCAACCATGTTTGCACAAAGCTTCAACCATTTAAAAAAAACTTTAACCTTTGTTTCCTAAAAGCTTCACCCATGTGTTAATAGCTTCAACCATTTGTTCTAAAAGCTTCAACCATGTTTCCTAAAAGCATCAACCATGTTTTCACAAAGCTTCAATCATTTAAAAAAAGCTTCAACCATGTTTCCTAAAAGCTTCAACCATTTTTTCTAAAAGCTTCAACCGTTTTTTCACAGAGTTTCTAAATCAACTCTCATAAAACAGCAACATTCTGCATTTTCACACCACACATGTAGTAATATGTTGCAATCCCACAAAACAAACATTCACAAGTAGTCAACACAACCATTTATCGCAAATCATGGGGTGTTACAATGCAAGTCATCATTTTTGCTTCACGAAACATCCTAAAGGGTAAGGATTGTTTCAACACCCGGAGCTTTCGTGCTCGCAGTCGAAGCAAGAACAGCAGCAAGGAGTTGGCACTCCTTCATGTTGTGACCCTCATCTTCACAATATTTGCATGAAGTCATCTTCACAATATTCACAATATTTGGAGCTTTTTTCGTTTTTGTTGCGTCCTTCTTTGCTTTCTTCTTCATTTCATCTTCCCGAATCTCAATTAGTGGCTTCCTTCGCTTCTCGTTTTCCTTTGGCCTCCCCTTCTTTGCTGACTTTGGTGGGTTCCGCAGTCCTACGGGGGGTGGATCTCGCTGCCCTGTACTTGGACCTCCTGAGACTTGTTCATTTGCTGCAATACCTTGGGCTTCTTCGTCTCCTGCAACACCATCCGTTGCTGCAGCTTTCATTGCAGCAACCCCAACAATGCCCTGATCAATTAGCCCAGAGACAAAGCTATAAGCTTCATCATTGAAGCATGCATCAGAAGCAAGTTTCCCAAACTTCCGGCTAAGAGAGTTAAACTTCAGGGTGTTTGTTGTGGGGGATGCCGAAGTGCATAGCTCTATGCCCTTCGCCCGGTTCAGGCGCAAGGTCAGTTGCAATCTTAGACCATCTTGGTAGCATGTAAGTCACAGGTATTGTTTGCACGTTCATGTGCACCATGACACGGATGATGTGTGGACAGATCAGCCCGCACATCTCAAACATCTTGCAGCAACACATGTATGTCTGATCTTCAGGGGTAACACGCACCGTGTAAACTTTAGGGTTGACACCATCATTTGCAACAAGCTGAAACCAGACGACACCCCCTTGCACCTGATATTGAAGCCCAAAGCCTGTTGACTTAAGCAATAGTTTTTGAAACTTGGAAATACTTCTCTTGTATAGAAATCTGCAGGCTGCTTTTCAATGTTGTAACTGCAAACAAAAAAAGCTTCAAACATCAACAAGAATTGCTACATATGTTTCCAAGAAATGTTTCAACCAAACTATACTGGAAAACAACAACAAAAAATTATACCAAGCATTTCTACAACCATCAACAAGAATTGCTACATATGTTTCCAAGAAATGTTTTCAACCAAACTACAGAAATGCTACATGACTTTGGACTTACTTGCCCCACAGTGGTGGCCTCGTTGTTTCATTGATGAAACCAGCATTGTCCTCACGATCAAGCATTAGCTCTTGGCAAAGCTCAAACTGTTGCACAAACGTCCAAACCGAGTCTCCATGATGATTTAAAGTCTTGAAGTAGGAATTTAGGCCCTCAGACCGCCCGGTTGTGCCTGTGAATGGGAAGAACATATTCCTAAAGTACACAAGAGACCACATCTTCCTAGTGTTCCACATGTTTTTTAGGTGTTTCTTATCAGCCACACCAAATACCTCGACCATATACTTCCACCTTTCTTCAAACTCCTCAATGGTATCCGAACCATTGATGCAACCATAGAATTCTTCAGCAAAAGGCTCATCCTTGCCCAACATCTTCCCTAGTTTTGTCCGTGCAACCCGGAAGACGTGCCACTTGCAACATCTGTGTGTTGTCTCCGGGAACACCATTGAGATGGCTGTAGCCATTGCCTGGTCTTGATCAGTCATAATGTTCAATGGATTCTCGTTATTCATTGCCAACATCCATCGCTCAAAGACCCACTTGAATGCTTCAATGGTCTCATCAGGCAACAAAGCACAACCCAAGCAAACGGTGTGTGTCTGGTTGTTAATGCCAACAATCGGAGCAAAGGGTAGGTTGTAGCGATTTGTGCAGAATGTGGTGTCGAAAAACACACAATCTTTGTACTTTGGATACAAGACCCTTGTTCTACCATCAACCCAGAAAAGTACCCTAACAGCTCCATCTTTTTCTAGCTTCGAAAAAAAGAAGTTGGGATCCTCCACTTGTCTTCTCTTAAAGTACTCAATTGTGAGCTCCAAATCACGCTCTGACAGGCATCTTCGTAGCTTTGCTCTAGCATTTGTCACATCAGTCTTCACATATGGCAAACTCCTTGGATCGCAACACCGTGCATCTCCAAGCAAGCCCATCATATTAGCTGTTGATATGTTGTGATAGTGCAGCGAAGTAATGTACTGCATGTCTGCATCTGGGATTTTTCTATGAGAGCGGAAAAATCTTCGACGACCCCTTTGTAACATCAGTTGGTGTGTGTGATCAGCCACAAAAACTATCACAATCCAACTACCGTCTTTGAGGCTAACACCCATGTGAGCCTTGCAATCATACCTCTCCAGCCTATTTCTTTGTCTCTTGTCACCCACATCCATATAGATGCCAGCTTGTTTGCTTGCTGATTTTTTATTACTAGTATAGCTCATGTCAGCATCATCGCATCTATTTGTTGCAGCACCGTCAGAAATGCTTCCACATACATTATTTGAAGGATCTTTACGTGAGTGTATGCACTCGAAAACTCTGTAGATTAGAATGCGGTTCTGCTCCGGCCTTGTTCTCCTACTATACTTTGATGTCACAATGCGAGTTCCGAAGCCCATCTTCGATGCATATTCGTTGTAAACACGCTGAGCTTCTTCAACATTGTCAAAAACCATTCCAACAAAATGGACAATTGGCTGTGATGATATATCTTCGTCTGGTTCATCAACAAGGGTTGCAACATTTCCATTGGTATTTTCAGTTGCAACATGGGCATTTCTTTGATTTGGAGCTGCACCTTCCGTGTTTAGCTGCAAGGATTCATTACTATCCGTTCCTGTAGTTTCATTCAAATCAATGTCATCGTCTTCTCCTTGCTGTGCAACATTTTGTAGTTCATCATCAAGGAAAATAGATGGCTCCACAGCAACATTCTGCAACAAAATCAGCGCCGAAGTCAATTTCCCTCTTTGTTTTTTGCTTCGTGAAAAAATATGCAGAAAGCGCGAACATAAACAGTGGACCCATGTATCATTTTCGGATGTAGCATGTAACATATAGGTAGTAGCATGTAGCAACTTTAGTACACACTTGTAACATTTCACTAGTAAACAGCAGGAAGAAACTTTTTTACTGGCATTAACTGACAACATCTCAGAAATATTTCAGAAAAATCAACACAAGTATTTTGACAACATGTTTTTCTCATATCATGCTCAACTATCAAAGGTTGCAACATTTTTTATGTGAAAGAAAGGATCTAGGGTTGCAATTCGAATTCATACCAGATCGATTTCATCGCGGCCATGTCATCCTGCATCTTGGAAGACCACATCAGGGTTGTAATACCGTTGCAGCACCAGTCCACTACCACCAGTGTCTTGTCGCCCCAGGTTACTTCGGCCATGAACGGCGGCGGAGCTCGAGCCCAAATCCATGGCGGCAAGTAGGTCATTACGGATGTAAGACATGCTTGAAGCAAATTCAAGGCCGCTTAATAGACGGGGGAGCACCTCCTCGAAGTGATTCGGACGCGGGGGAACAATAATCTGGCGGATCTGGCTGCCGTCGCCGCGTGGCGGGGACGGGCAGACGCGGGGGGATCCAGCTCCCCTCTTTTTCTCGTTGTGGTGGGTCGAAACAACGGTTGCAATAATCCATTCGTTTTTTACTTCAACGGTTGGTTCGGCGGAGACTCGCGCGCAGATCCGACGGTCGACGCTAACTGCATCGGACGGCTGGGCCTCGACCGGCCCAACTGTTGGGCCGGCGCGCTGGCGCAGATCGCTGGCCTCTGGGAAAATCCTATTGACCGCTCGTTGCGGCAAATTGCCAGCGCTTCGCACAGGTCCGAGCGCGGAGCGATGCTTTTTGGGCCGGCCCACTTCGGTTTTGTGAACCTTCCAGAAGGTTCCGTGAACCTTTTTTTTCTTTTATTGATTTTTCACGTTTCTGTTTTTTTTTATTTTTTTCTCCGTTTTCTGTTTCTTTTATATTTTTTTCGTTTTTTTCTTTTCTTTTTCAGAACATGTTCGCAGTTTTACAATATGTATAGGATTTTCTTTTTATTTGTTTTTCATTTCTTCTCTTTTTTCAAAAAATATCAAAAAAATAAATTTTGTTCGTTTTTCAAAAAAATGTTCTCAAAATTCAAAAACAAATCTCGTTACACAAAAAGTTCAAAACTTTCGAAATTCAGAAAATGTACCAGATTTCAATTTTTTGTTCACATATTCAAAAAATGTTCGCTCTTCCAAATTTGTTCGGGATTTTTCAAAATTGTTCTCTGTTTCAAAATTTGTTCTCCAGATTAAAAAATGTTCATACTTGAAAAAATTGTTCGCGCTTCCAAATTTGTTCGGGATTTTTCAAAATTGTTCTCCATTTTAAAATTCGTTCTCAAGTTTCAAAAACTGTTTGTGCTTTAAAAAATAGTTTGCGCTTGCAAATTTGTTCTCAAGATTCAAAAATCGTTCGTGCTTTAAAAAAATTGTTCTCAAATTCCAAAAATGTTCACGTTTTCGCAAAATGTTTGGGAAATTCAATTTTTTCCTTTTCATAGAATTTGTTCGCATTTTTTGAAAAAAAACGTACGTTCTAAAAATTACTCAAGTTTTGGAAAAAAATTGGGATTTTGTCAAAAAGTGTTCACAATTGTAAATAATGTTAGGAATTTACGACTTTCAAAAAAATCTGTCTAAAATGTTCACGACTTTTGTTTTATTTTTTTTTGAAAATTGAAAATAAATCTGAGTTGTTAATTTTTTATCATATTTTTTATACAGTGCTCGTTTGTTCAAATAATTCAAAATTTCCAACAATGTTTAGAAAAAGATTAAAAAAAAACTGTCCAGATTCTTCGTTGGTATTAGTTCTTACACTAGGACGCTTCCCATTTTAGAACCAACAGTTTTTAGGTCTACTGGTTAACTCGTCTCCTATGCAACATGGAGGTCTAGAGATCGAATCCTGGCAGAACTGAACTGCAGGTGGCTTGCTTTTTTTAAGGCTCTCGCTGTATTGGGCCGGTCCAATCGGGGGTTTCATGCGTGCGTCACGTCGCTGTTTGACGCAAAATGCGTCCAATAGGAGCTCCCGCATCCAACGGCCTAGCACGCGAATGAGAGCAAATTAAATCTCAGCTAGCTGAGTTTTAGCAAAGCCGTTGGATGCAAGGTATAGTGATTTGTGCAAATGGAGTGCCTAGAACTCATCTAGATGAGATATAATGTGGTCTCATTCGCATGGAAAACAAAAATATATACAAAGGTGTACCAACCCACGTTATCACACACGCATCTTATAGCATCATATTCAATGGCAATAAAGGTGAATGCATAATTAAAACTCAGCTAGATGAGTTCTAGCAAAACCATTATTTAAAACCAAAACAAGGATGCAAAATTGATCATCCATGTATACCTCATCTTCTTGAGAACCTCGTTTTAGTTTCTCCTAACTAACATAATAGAAAAAAACTAAGGAATATACACACGTTTGTTGCTAATTAGTTTCTCAACGAATATCCATTTCTGAGCCCAGGCTTATATGCACCCGCGCTGACGAAAAAAATCAAAACAAATACTAGAAAATTTCAAGAAATTACTTTTTTTTGCTTGGTAGCAACTTGATGCGTGAGGTCTGCTCCAATTTTTAGATCATTTGGATATCTGAGCAGTTCTCGGTAAAAAGACAAATTTAGGATATGTAAAAAAGTACTTGATTTATCTTTTTTGCAGAGAGCAACTCTGATATCAAAATGTTCTGAAAATTGGAGCAGACATCACGCAATAAATTGTCTACCATGAAAAAAAATGTTTTTAATTTTTTTTGCAAATTATTTTCTGATCGGGGGCACATGAGCCTGGGCACCAAATCACTGCACTCGTTTCTCAACGACTATACTAATACACTAATCGACTCAGGAATCTAGTTACTGTCAGTTGGCATGTAGTATCTATTGGTGACCTAGGCCTTGTCGTCGACGACGTTGACAGGGTCTTGGTAGCGGTGCCACTCATAGTAGGTGTGCGTCTGGTTCTTGATCTCCAGCATCGTGTGCCCGTAGCTTGCCTCCCTTAAGGTAGAGTTGTCATGCTGCAGCGATCGAAAGCTATTGGCGAGTCCCTTGGTGTTCCCACCGTCGTCAATGTTGACGTACACCGACGCCGACGCATTGAATTGCGGTATGGCCTAGCCGTTGTCGATATCATAGGCTATGTTAGACACACGGTGGGTGCGCATGTACGATTGGACATCACCGGTGAGGACGAGATCGACCTTGGCATCGACGAGCCAACGCTAGAACTAGGTCAAGTGTCGAGATGCCAACGGGAGGCTTTTCGTTCATCAAGGGTGGGCTAGTTTTATGATAGCTGACAAGCTACAGATTGGGTTGTTCCTCACCTTCAAGATCACGAATGAGGATTGTTTCAAGGCCATCATCTTCGACCTTTCAAACTCTAAGGTGGTGATCAAGTGCGCCATCACGGCTGCTACCTCGCTGTTGGAAATATGCCCTAGAGGCAATTATAAAATGGTTATTATCATATTTCCTTGTTCATGATAATTGTCTGTTATTCATGCTTGAATTGTATTATCCGGAAACAGTGATACATGTATGAATACATAGACCACAACGTGTCCCTGGTAAACCTCTAGTTACTAGCTCGTTGATCAACAGATGGTTACGGTTTTCTGACCATGGACATTGGATGTCATTGATAACGAGATCACATCATTAGGAGAATGATGTGACGGACAAGACCCAATCCTAAGCCTAGCACAAGATCGTGTAGTTCGTAATGCTAAAGCTTTTCCAATGTCAAGTATCTTTTCCTTAGACCATGAGGTTGTGCAACTCCCGGATACCGTAGGAATACTTTGGGTGTGCCAAACGTCACAATGTAACTGGGTGGCTATAAAGGTACGCAACGGGTATCTCCGAAAGTATCTGTTGAGTTGGCATGAACCGAGACTAGGATTTGTCACTCCGTGTGACGGAGAGGTATCTCTGGGCCCACTCGGTAAGACATCATCATAATGAGCTCAATGTGACTAAGGTGTTGGTCACGGGATGATGTATTACGGAACGAGTAAAGAGACTTGCCATGCCAAGATTGAACAAGGTATCGATATACCGACGATCGAATCTCAGGCAAGTACTATACCGATAGACAAAGGGAATTGTATACGGGATTGATTGAATCCTTGACCTCGTTGTTCATCCGATGAGATCATCGAGGAACATGTGGGAACCAACATGGGTATCTAGGTCCCGCTGTTGGTTATTGACCGGAGAGTCGTCTCGGTCATGTCTGCGTGTCTCCCGAACCTGTAGGGTCTACACACTTAAGGTTCGGTGACGCTGGGGTTGTAGATATATATGCACACGGTAACCCGACTGTTGTTCGGAGTCCCGGATGAGATCCCGAACGTCACGAGGAGTTCCGAAATGGTCCGGAGGTAAAAATTATATATAGGAACTCCAGTTTCGGCCATCGGGAGTGTTTCGGGGGTCACCGGTAGTGTACCGGGACCACCGAAAGGGTCCCGGGGGTCCACCGGGTGGGGCCACCTATCCCGGAGTGCCCCATGGGCCGAATGGGGAGGGGAACCAGCCCATAGTGGGTTGGCACACCCCCTTGGGCTTCCCCCTACGCCTAGGGTTGGGAACCCTAGGGGTGGGGGGCGTCCCACATGCCTTGGGGGGCAAGTCTCCCCCCTTGGCCGCCGCCCCCCTAGGAGATTGCATCTCCTAGGGCCGGCAGCCCCCTGGACCCTATATATAGTGGGGGGGAGGGAGGGCAGCCGCACCCTTGCTCCTGGCGCCTCTCTCTCCCTCCCATTACACATCTCCCTCCTCCCGCAGTGCTTAGCGAAGCCCTGCAGAATTTTCGTTGCATCCACCACCACGCCGTCGTGCTGCTGGATCTCTATCAACCTCTCATCCCCCCTTGCTAGATCAAGAAGGAGGAGACGTCGCTGCACTGTACGTGTGTTGAACGCGGAGGTGCCGTCCGTTCGGCGCTGGGATCATCGGTGATTTGGATCATGACGAGTACGACTCCATCATCCACGTTCTCTTGAACGCTTCCGCTCGCAATCTATAAGGGTATGTAGATGCACTCCCCTCTCCCTCGTTGCTAGATGACTCCTTGGATTGATCTTGGTGAAGCGTAGAATTTTTTTGAATTCCGCTACGTTCCCCAACAGTGGTATCAGAGCTAGGTCTTTGCGTAGTATCTTGCACGAGTAGAACACAAGACAGTTGTGGGCGTAGATTTGTTCAATTCTCTTACTGCTACTAGTTTAATCTTGATTTGGCGGCATCGTGGGATGAAGCGGCCCGGACCGACCTTACACGTACGCTTACGTGAGACAGGTTCCACCGACTGACATGCACTAGTTGCATAAGGTGGCTAGCGGGTGACAGTCTCTCCCACTTTAGTCGGGTCGGATTCGATGAAAAGGGTCCTTATGAAGGGTAAATAGAAATTGACATATCACGTTGTGGTTTTGGCGTAGGTAAGAAACGTTCTTGCTAGAAACCTATAGCAGTCATGTAAAAACTTGCAACAACAATTAGAGGACGTCTAACTTGTTTTGCAGCATGTGCCATGTGATGTGATATGGCCAAAAGATGTGATGAATGATATATGTGATGTATGAGATTGATCATGTTCTTGTAATAGGAATCACGACTTGCATGTCGATGAGAATGACAACCGGTAGGAGCCATAGGAGTTGTCTTATTTATTGTATGACCTGCGTGTCACTGAATAACGCCATGTAATTACTTTACTTTATTGCTAAACGTTAGCCATAGTAGTAGAAGTAATATTTGGTGAGACGACTTCATGAAGACATGATGATGGAGATCATGGTGTCATGCCGGTGACAAAGATGATCATGGAGCCCCGAAGATGAAGATCAAAGGAGCAAAATGATATTGGCCATATCATGTCACTTTATTTGATTGCATGTGATGTTTATCATGTTTATGCATCTTATTTTCTTAGAACGACGGTAGTAAATAAGATGAACTCTCACTAAAATTTCAAGAATTGTGTTCCCCCTAACTGTGCACCGTTGCTAAGGATTGTTGTTCCGAAGCACCACGTGATGATCGGGTGTGATAGGCTCTAACGTTCGCATACAACGGGTGTAAGCCAGATTTACACACGCAATACACTTAGGGTTCACTTGACGAGCCTAGCATGTACAGACATGGCCTCGGAACATGGAAGACCGAAAGGTCGAACATGAGTCGTATAGAAGATACGATCAACATGAAGATGTTCACCGTTGATGACTAGTCCGTCTCACGTGATGATCGGACACGGCCTAGTCGATTCGGATCATGTATCACTTAGATGACTAGAGAGATGTCAATCTGAGTGGGAGTTCATTAAATTTGTTTAGATGAACTTAATTGACATGAACTTAGTCTAAAATCTTTACAATATGTCTTGTAGATCAAATGGCCCATGCTCATGTTGCCCTCAACTTCAACGCGTTCCTAGAGAAAACCAAGCTGAAAGACGATGGTAGCAACTATACGGATTGGGTCCATAACCTGAGGATTATCCTCATAGCTGCCAAGAAATCATATGTCCTTGAAGCACCGCTAGGTGATGCACCCGTTTTCCCGGCAGCCCAAGACGTAATGAACGCCTGGCAGTCACGTTGTGATGATTACTCCCTGGTTCAACGCGTTCCTAGAGAAAACCAAGCTGAAAGACGATGGTAGCAACTATACGGATTGGGTCCGTAACCTGAGGATTATCCTCATAGCTGCCAAGAAATCATATGTCCTTGAAGCACCGCTAGGTGATGCACCCGTTTTCCCGGCAGCCCAAGACGTAATGAACGCCTGGCAGTCATGTTGTGATGATTACTCCCTGGTTCACTGCGGCATGCTTTACAGCTTAGAATCGGGGCTCCAAAAGCGTTTTGTGCACCACGGAGCATATGAGATGTTCCAAGAGCTAAAAATGGTTTTCCAAGCTCATGCCCGAGTCGAGAGATATGACGTCTCTGACGCATTTTACAGTTGTAAGATGGAGGAGAATAGTTCTGTCAGCAAGCACATACTCAAATTGTCTAGGTTGCACAATCGCTTGTCTCAGTTGAGAATTAATCTCCGAGACGAAGCGGTCGTTGACAGAATCCTTCAGTCGCTCCCACCTAGCTACAAGAGCTTCATGATGAACTTGAATATGCAAGGGATGGAGAAGTCCATTCCCGAGGTGTATTCAATGCTGAAATCAGCGGAGGTGGATATCAAGAAAGAACATCAAGTGTTGATGGTGAATAAAACCACTAAGTTCAAGAAAGGTAAGGGTAAGAAGAACTTCAAGAAGGACGGCAAAGGAGTTGCCACGCCCGGTAAACCAGTTGCCGGGAAGAAGCCAAAGAATGGACCCAAGCCTGAAACTGAGTGCTTTCATTGCAAGGGAACGGGTCAATGGAAGCGGAATTGCCCCAAATACTTAGCAGATAAGAAGGCCGGCAACATCAAAGGTATATATGATATACATGTTATTGATGTGTACCTTACCAGCGCTCGTAGTAGCTCCTGGGTATTTGATACCGGTGCAGTTGCTCACATTTGTAACTCAAAGCAGGAGCTGCGGAATAAGCTGACACTGGCGAAGGACGAGGTGACGATGCGCATCGGGAATGGTTCCAAGGTCGATGTGATCGCCGTCGGCACGCTGCCTCTACATCTACCCTCAGGATTAGTTTTAAACCTTAATAATTGTTATTTAGTACCAGCTTTGAGCATGAACATTGTATCTGGATCTCGTTTAATGTGAGATGGCTACTCATTTAAATCCGAGAATAATGGTTGTTCTATTTATATGAGAGATATGTTTTATGGTCATGCCTCGCTGGTCAATGCTTTATTCTTGATGAATCTCGAACGTGATGTTACACATATTCATATTGTGAATGCCAAAAGATGTAAAGTTGATAATGATAGTCCCACATACTTGTGGCATTGCCGCCTTGGTCATATTGGTGTCAAACGTATGAAGAAGCTCCATGCAGATGGACTTCTAGAGTCTCTTGATTATGAATCATTTGACACGTGCGAACCATGCCTCTTGGGCAAGATGACCAAGACTCTGTTCTCCGGAACAATGGAGCGAGCGACCAACTTATTGGAAATCATACATACCGATGTGTGCGGTCCAATGAGTGTTGAAGCTCGCGGAGGCTATTGTTATGTTCTCACCCTCACAGATGACTTAAGTAGATATGGATATGTCTACTTGATGAAACACAAGTCTGAGACCCTTGAAAAGTTCAAGGAATTTCAGAATGAGGTCGAGAATCAACGTGACAGGAAAATAAAGTTCTTACGATCGGATCGTGGAGGTGAATATTTAAGTCACGAATTTGGCACGCACCTAAGGAACTGTGGAATTGTTTCACAATTGACACCGCCCGGAAGACCTCAGCGTAATGGTGTGTCTGAACGTCGTAATCGTACTCTGTTGGACATGGTGCGATCTATGATGTCTCTTACCGACTTACCGCTATCTTTTTGGGGTAATGCTTTAGAGACTGCCGCATTCACTTTAAATAGGGCTCCGTCTAAATTCGTTGAGATGACACCGTATGAACTTTGGTTTGGCAAGAAACCTAAGCTGTCGTTTCTGAAAGTTTGGGGTTGCGATGCTTATGTCAAGAAACTTCAACCTGAAAAGCTCGAACCCAAATCGAAAAAATGCGTCTTCATAGGATGCCCAAAGGAAACGATTGGGTACACCTTCTACCTAAGATCCGAAGGCAAGGTCTTCGTTGCCAAGAATGGATCCTTTCTGGAGATAGAGTTTCTCTCGAAAGAAGTGAGTGGGAGGAAAGTGGAACTTGATGAGGTGACAGTCACCCCTTCCGAACCGGAAAGTAGCGCAGCGCGGGAAGTTGTTCCTGAGGTGCCTGCACCGACTAGGGAGGAAGTTGATGATGATGATCATGAAGCTTCAGATCAAGTTACTGATGAACTTCGAAGGTCCACAAGGACACGTTCCGCACCAGAGTGGTACGGCAACCCTGTCATGGAAATCATGTTGTTAGACAACGGTGAACCTTCGAACTATGATGAAGCGATGGCGGGCCCAGATTCCAACAAATGGCTTGAAGCCATGAAATCCGAGATAGGATCCATGTATGAAAACAAAGTATGGACTTTGGTGGACTTGCCCGATGATCGGCACGCCATAGAAAATAAATGGATATTTAAGAAGAAGACTGACGCGGATGGTAATGTGACCATCTATAAAGCTCGACTTGTCGCTAAAGGTTATCGACAAGTTCAAGGGATTGACTACGACGAGACTTTCTCTCCCGTAGCGATGCTGAAGTCCGTCCGAATCATGTTAGCAATTGCCGCATTCTATGATTATGAGATATGGCAAATGGACGTCAAAACAACATTCCTTAATGGCTTCCTCAAGGAAGAGCTGTATATGATGCAGCCGGAAGGTTTTGTCGATCCTGAGAATGCTAACAAGGTATGCAAGCTCCAGCGCTCAATCTATGGGCTGGTGCAAGTATCTCGGAGTTGGAATATTCGCTTTAATGATGTGATCAAAGCGTTTGGGTTTATACAGACTTGGGGAGAAGTCTGTATTTACAAGAAAGTGAGTGGGAGCTCTGTAGCATTTCTCATATTATATGTGGATGATATATTGCTGATGGGAAATGATGTAGAATTCTTGGAAAGCATAAAGGCCTACTTGAATAAGAGTTTTTCAATGAAGGACCTTGGAGAAGCTGCTTACATATTAGGCATCAAGATCTATAGAGATAGATCAAGACGCCTCATTGGTCTTTCACAAAGTACATACCTTGACAAGATATTGAAGAAGTTCAATATGGATCAGTCCAAGAAAGGGTTCTTGCCTGTATTACAAGGTATGAGATTGAGCACGGCTCAATCCCCAACCACGGCTGAAGATAGAGAAAAGATGAGTGTCATCCCCTATGCCTCAGCCATAGGTTCTATTATGTATGCCATGCTGTGTACCAGACCTGATGTGAACCTTGCCATAAGTTTGTTAGGGAGGTACCAAAGTGATCCCGGTATGGAACACTGGACAACGGTCAAGAACATCGTGAAGTACCTGGAAAAGGACTAAGGATATGTTTCTCGTTTATGGAGGTGACGAAGAGCTCGTCGTAAAGGGTTACGTCGATGCTAGCTTCGACACAGATCTGGATGACTCCAAGTCACAAACCGGATACGTGTATATTTTGAATGGTGGGGCAATCAGCTGGTGCAGTTGCAAGCAAAGCGTCGTGGCGCATTCTACATGTGAAGCAGAGTACATAGCTGCTTGCGAAGCAGTGCAGGAAGGAGTCTGGATGAAGGAGTTCATCACCGACCTAGGAGTCATTCCAAGCGCGTCGGGACCCATGACTCTCTTCTGTGACAACACTGGAGCTATTGCCATTGCCAAGGAGCCTAGGTTCCACAAGAATACCAAGCACATCAAGCGTCGTTTCAACTCCATCCGTAATTATGTTCAAGATGGAGACATAGATATTTCTAAGGTGCATACGGATCTGAATGTAGCAGACCCGTTGACTAAACCTCTTCCACGAGCAAAACATGATCAACACCAGAACTCTATGGGTGTTCGATTCATCACAATGTAACTAGATTATTGACTCTAGTGCAAGTGGGAGACTGTTGGAAATATGCCCTAGACGCAATAATAAAATGGTTATTATTATATTTCCTTGTTCATGATAATTGTCTATTATTCATGCTTGAATTGTATTATCCGAAAACAGTGATACATGTATGAATACATAGACCACAACGTGTCCCTGGTAAACCTCTAGTTACTAGCTCGTTGATCAATAGATGGTTACGGTTTCCTGACCATGGACATTGGATGTCATTGATAACGAGATCACATCATTAGGAGAATGATGTGATGGACAAGACCCAATCCTAAGCCTAGCACAAGATCGTGTAGTTCGTAATGCTAAAGCTTTTCCAATGTCAAGTATCTTTTCCTTAGACCATGAGGTTGTGCAACTCCCGGATACCGTATGAATACTTTGGGTGTGCCAAATGTCACAACGTAACTGGGTGGCTATAAAGGTACGCAACAGATATCTCCGAAAGTATCTGTTGAGTTGGCATGAACCAAGACTGGGATTTGTCACTCCGTATGACGGAGAGGTATCTCTGGGCCCACTCAGTAAGACATCATCATAATGAGCTCAATGTGACTAAGGTGTTGGTCACGGGATGATGTATTACGGAACGAGTAAAGAGACTTGCCATGACGAGATTGAACAAGGTATCGGTATACCGACGATCGAATCTCGTGCAAGTACTATACCGATAGACAAAGGGAATTGTATACGGGATTGATTGAATCCTTGACCTCGTTGTTCATCCGATGAGATCATCGAGGAACATGTGGGAACCAACATGGGTATCCAGGTCTTGCTATTGGTTATTGACTGGAGAGTTGTCTCGGTCATGTCTGCGTGTCTCCCGAACTCTTAGGGTCTACACACTTAAGGTTCGGTGACGCTGGGTTGTAGAGATATATGCACACGGTAACCCGAATGTTGTTCGGAGTCCCGGATGAGATCCCGGACGTCACGAGGAGTTCCGAAATGGTCCGGAGGTAAAGAATTATATATAGGAAGTCCAGTTTCGGCCATCGGGAGAGTTTCGGGGGTCACCGATAGTGTACCGGGACCACCGAAAGGGTCCCGGGGGTCCACCGGGTGGGGCCACCTATCCCGGAGTGCCCCATGGGCCGAAGGGGGATGGGAACCAGCCCATAGTGGGCTGGCGCACCCCCTTGGTCTTCCCCCTGCGCCTAGGGTTGGGAACCCTAGGGGTGGGGGGCGCCCCACATGCCTTGGGGGGCAAGCCTCCCCCCTTGGCCGCCGCCCCCCTAGGAGATTGCATCTCCTAGGGCCGGCGCCCCCCCTGGACCCTATATATAGTGGGAGGAGGGAGGGCAGCCGCACCCTTGCTCCTGGCGCCTCCCTCTCCCTCCCGTTACACCTCTCCCTCCTTTCGCGGTGCTTGGCGAAGCCCTGCAGAATTTCCGTTGCATCCACCACCACGCCGTCGTGCTGCTGGATCTCCATCAACCTCTCCTCCCCCTTGATGGATCAAGAAGGAGGAGACGTCGCTGCACCGTACGTGTGTTGAACGCGGAGGTGTCGTCCGTTCGGCGCTGGGATCATCGGTGATTTGGATCACGACGAGTACGAATCCATCATCCACGTTCTCTTGAACGCTTCCGCTCGCAATCTACAAGGGTATATAGATGCACTCCCCTCTCCCTCGTTGCTAGATGACTCCTTAGATTGATCTTGGTGAAGCGTAGAATTTTTTTGAATTCTGCTACGTTCCCCAACACTCGCTACTTTCCCGAGTTTGCGTTGGTATTTCCCTTGAAGAGGAAAGGGAGATACAACAAAGTGAAATAAGTACTTCCCTCAGTTTCGAGAACCAAGGTATCAATCCAGTAGGAGATTACACACAAGTCGCCAAATACCTGCACAAACAATAAAACAACTTGCACTCAACACTATAAAGGGGTTGTCGGTCCCTTCTAGGTTATTTGCAAAAGTGAGATGCGATAGAGATAGATGAACAAGTAAAGTAAATATTTTGGGGGTTTTTGGTTTATAGATTGAAAAGTAAAAGATTGTAAAATAGTAGATCTGAAACTTATAAGATGTAAAATAGACCCGGGGCCATAGTTTCACTAGAGGCTTCTCTCATGATAGCAAATATTACGGTGTGTGAACAAATTACTGCCAAACAATTGATAGAAAATCGAATAATTATGAAGACATCTAAGGCAATGATCATGAATATAGGCATCACGTCCGAGACAAGTAGACCGACTCCTGCCTGCATCTACTACTATTACTCCACACATCGACCGAAACAATTCTGCATCTAGAGTATTAAGTTCATAAGAACAGAGTAACGCCTTAAGCAAGATGACATGATGTAGCAGAATTAACTGAAGCAATATGATGAAAACCCATCTTGTTATCCTCAATGGCAACAATACAATACGTGCCATGTCCCTTTCTGTCACTGGGATTAGCACCGCAAGATTGAACCCAAAGCAATGCACTTCTCCTATTGCAAGAAATATCAATCTAGTTGGCCAAACAAAACCAATAATTCGAAGAGAATTACTAAGATATTAGATCATGCATATAAGAATTCAGAAAAGACTCAAATAATATTCATAGATAATCTGATCATAAACCCACAATTCATCGGATCTTGACAAACACACCGCAAAAGAGTGCCCCAAGATTTCTACCAAAGAAACAAATACAAGAACGTGCATCAACCCCTATGCAAAGATTACCCCAATGTCACCTCAGGAATCCGCAAGTTGAGTGCCAAAACATATATCAAATGAATCAATACGATACCCCATTGTCACCACGAGTATTTAATTGCAAGATATATATCAACTGTTCTCAAATCCATAAAAGTATTCAATCCAATAACAACGAAATCTCGAAGGGAAAAACTCAATTCATTGCAACAAGATAGAGAGGGGAAAACACCATATGATCCAACTATATTAACAAAGCCCGCGATACATCAAGATTGTGCATCTCAAGAAAACGAGAGAGAGAGAGAGAGAGAGAGAGAGAGAGAGAGAGAGAGAGAGAG
>LR738713.1:831630048-831661493 GCA_902687465.1 Secale cereale
AATAGGCAGCCACCAAATTAAATTATTTTCTTAGTTGCTTTTAGAGATATGTGTGGAATTATAAGTTCACTAGAAATGCAACTAGGTGATACAACCCTATATGATGTGTATGAACAAGCTAGCAAGCTATACAAGACAACACACAAGCAAGTAGAAACAACAAGTAAAGAGACAACAGAAAGCGATGGATACGATGATGTAATCCAAAGTTCACACACTTTGGGTGTGCTAATCTCCATTGTAGAGAGGGGGACAATAAATGCTCCCACGATAATGAATGTCTCACCTTCTTCTCCGAGAACCACAAGCAACGAATGATTGCGCTCTCTTCCACTAAGGGTAGCTCTGGGGGCAAGCTCCAAACCCTCACAAACGAGCTCGAGGCACAACCACACGACTTGGACGCTCCCAGGTAACACCAACTGCCTAGGGTTCCCCACAAACCCAAGAGTAACAAGATTTGAGACGATCTAGGGGGGTCTCCAATGAACTTGAGTTTTTCTTTGACGGATAGGTATACCTTTGTGTTCCTCCTTGTCTCTCTAAAATACGGTGTGGATTAATTAGTTAGAGAGGGAGGAATCAAAGGTTGATGCTTTGAATCAATGAGGAAACTCTGAGCCCTCGCCCAGGCTCCATGGCGCGGAGAAGCGCACGGGTGGGATGCGGTCTCGCCGGCCCTTCGTCGTGGGGTTGAAGATGGGCGGCTTGTCTACACGGTATTCCTTGTCGAAGAAGCCGAGCAGCGGCAGTAGCTTGTTCCGGCCATGGTGCTCGTGGAAGCTGCGGCGGAGAGGGATGCGGCACCACGCGTGCACATGAGGGATGCGCGCGGGAAGGAGGAGGGATGCGGAGGATCTCCTCGAGGAACTCTTCGAGGACGACGCCGGCGTCGGCGAGGGCCGGCACATTCCGGCAAGGCTAGGGTTCGAGAGGCTGGCAGCAGGCATTGTCGAGTGAAGTGGAGGCGGAGGGGAAATTGATTTGATTTTTGCACAAACTGAATTGTCCGATTTCTAGCGAACCCCATCACACACATCATATATATATGTTATCGAGGATGAGCACGTGTAATTCATCCAGTTGAGACATGGAACTTTCTATCTCATCGTGGTCCACACTACAATCATCACCAACAAATGACTCACATGATCATCGATGATTGCGTCACCAAAATTCATCAGAAAAATATGCGAAAAACAAGTTGTTTTTACCTATCTAGCATTATGTCAGACACGTAGTGGGCATGATCCTCGTCGGTGGAATTAGGGGGGCGACGGAGGAGGTGATCGAGTAACCGAGGATGGAATAGCAATCGGAGTGGGCCACGACGACGCCTTCTTCATTTTCGCTTTGTCAAGTGCATGCCTGCCACGATCGGCTTCCACCTCCGCTTGATGTAGGCAGGCACAATTGGAGGAAGGATGGTCTTCATGAGCGGCGCGATGGAGAGCACAACCTTCATGGTCTCAAGCCGCTTCCTTTGCGGTAGATACATCGGCGCTTGTGTCGATGATGGCTGGATGCGGATAGGGCTGGCGGGTCCATTCCGACAGCGAGCGGGGCATCCAACAATGGCAGGGCAAGGAGGCCATGTGGGCGAGAAGAGAAGCGTAGGGAATATTTTGCATAGACTTGGAGCAGGATGCTCAAAATATAAGAAATTAAAAGATGGAGGATAGAATGAGAAATTAAGTTCTAGTATATGATAGACTAAAAATTACCTTTAGTTTAATTTAATAATTAGTGAGCACAAGATTCCGCAATGCAAAACTAGGACGACCTACACCGAAAGGCCAACCCTCCACAAGTCTAAAACCAGCAAACCCCCACCTTCCATCTCACTGAGCGGCTAATAAAGACAACAACGCGCGCTCCCCCTCCATTCCAGTAGAACAGGCATGGCAAAGAGGGCGACCCCTCGTGCCCTGAGAGGAAGAGGGCCCCTCAATATTAAACTATAGTAGCAACCAATATATACTATCATCCATTTAGTTTTAAAGATTATAGTATATCAAAAATTATAAATTTGTACGAGCAAATCTACGCCACAGACCAGTAGAGTGTACCCCGTGGAAATATACCATTCCGTAACATGGAATCTAGTAGACAACAGCGAGATTAATTAGCCTACTAGTCACATTTTGCCAACTTATGACTGGACCTAACTTGTCTCATTTGGAAATGGTTCAATTCAACTAGCGGAGTTCATTCTCTAGGGATGTGATCTTTTTTTGCTCTGATTTTTAATTTCCATGATGTAATGTGGGGAGGCGACCTTCTGATGATGGTTGACTCGCTCTTGTACGACTTCTTTCTTCTATAATGCAAAGGCAGAGCTCCTGTTGTTCCCGTCAAAAAAAGAAATGGTTCAATTTATACTCTAAGAGGTTCTATAGATATGTTTATCTTATTATATACACTAGAAACCAATATTAAAGATATTAGTTAAATAATATACTTTTATAGATCTTACAATGATATTTGATAATACTAAAATATATATCAACACATGCAAAAGCACACAAAAATATAATCCCTCCATCTAGAAATACTTATCGGAGAAATGTATGTATCTAGACATATTTTAGTTCTAAATACATCTAATTTTATCAATTTTCCGACAACTATTTCTGGGCGGAGGGAATACATATGTACTTTATAATTTATAGAAATTTTCAACCTATATTTCCATAGAAGATTTGTTAAAAAGTAAAAATAAAATTTTATAGAGTTGATTTTGTAAGTAATAAACATAAAATTGATAAAAAAAATTACAGAATTAATATTACACAATGTTGTCATGTGTTTAATTTATAATTTTTTAAAAGCAATGTCTGAATTTCAAAATTTGTTCACAATTTGAAAAGATTTTCACTTTCCAAAAGTTGTTCGAACGTCAAAAAATTCCGTGAAATTTTTTTGAATGCCATTAATTATGTTTGAATCCACAAAGGTCTTTTGAATTCACATACATTCATTTAAACTCTTGAATATTTATTGAATTTTTGAACATTTTTTGTACTCTTGTGAACATATTTTGAATTTGTGAACTTTTTTAAATTGACGAACATTTTTACAATTTTGTAATTTGTTTTAATTCGCGAACTTCTTTTGAATTGTTGAAAAAAATTGAATACACGTGAACTATTTTTCGAATTCACATTTTTTAAACACGATTCCGAACATTGTTATAAATTAAACTGACCAAAAAAATAAACAGCCGTCCGCCATCTGGGCTAGCAGCGCCGCGCCCCGGTTTGACCCCGTGGGAACGTCCGATACTATTTGCGCGGTTCAAATTTGTTGCGTGCGCGTTTGTTCCTGATTCGGATGTAAATCGATCCTCGGCAAATTCCAGTACGCACTAGGGTTCGCCATGGCCATGGAGGAAGGAGCACGCCATGGCGGCGTTCCCGAGCTAGGCCCAACCGGAGGAGGACACGAACACGATCACATCAGCGCCCTCCCGGACGATCTGCTTCTCCAGGTGCTCGTCCGCCTCCGCTGCGCGCGCGCCGCCGTGCGCACCAGCCTCCTCTCCCGCCGGTGGAGCCGCCTCTGGAGCCGCCTCGCCGAGTTCACCTTCCGCGACGTGGCGCCCCGCTTGCTCCGACCCGCGCTCGACTCTCTCGTCCACGTCCCCGACGTGTCCCTCCTCGATATCCACGTATCCGAGCCACCCTCGCTTCCTCCTAAATACTATATGCTGCACCTGCAGGTGGCCGACATCGGCTCGCTGCTCCGCGCCGCCGCCCGGCTCTCGCCGGTGGAGCTCCGCTTCAACGTCTCTCGCCGCCCGCTTGCCCGCCGGACACGCGACCTGCGGTACCTTCCCACTCCCGTGAACCTGCCCGGCTTCCACCGGGCCACCTCCGTCGACCTAAGCGGGCTGGACCTCTTCCTCTCCGCCGCCGCCGACCCGCCGGCAAGCTGCTGCATGTTCCCCGCTCTCGAGGAGCTGTCCCTCTCTGGCTGCCACGTCGCCGCCGCCGCCTTGCTCCTCCATTGCCCGCGCCTGCGCGTGCTCAGGGCGACCGGCTGCTCGCTCGGCGACACCATCCGCTCGGCATCCCTGCAGGAGCTCGTTGTGGAGAACAAGCGCAAGTCGACAGGGCGCGTGCACGTCGACGTCCCTGCGCTTAAGCAATTGACACTCTCCATACACACTCGCGGCGAGCTCAGACTGTCCATCTCGGCACCTGTGGTGGAGAAGGTTCTGTGGCAGTGCTGCTATTCCAAGCCGGCAGTTGGAATCGGTCCTTGGGGCCTTGCAATGGTGAGATTAGAGACCGCGGAGAGCAATGCCCTATGCTTGGGGTTGGAGTCGGACGACAGCAGCCTTGTGCGTCTCCTTGTCTCTTTGCTCACTTCAATTACTTACTGAAGTTGCAAACCAGTAAACTATATTAAACTCATTATGGATGATATATATTACTGTCAATTGTTTTTTGCAGGGCTCATTTAATTTTCCACAGACCGAGCTCAGCCTTGCGCAGGAAATAGAGAAACATCTAGTGGTTACAAACTTCTCCGTTTTGGATCTACATTTCAACACAACCGGGCATGCTTTTGGAGCATTTGTGTTCCGCCTCCTTAGGATCCATTGGATTTGCACTGCTACAAAAATCCTCAAGATAGAAATGGTAATTCTTTCCTCTGCTTAATTATTATATCTGAAATATATATGTAGCAACAGGAAAATCCAGGTACAATTTCGAGACGATGTCTTTGAGGAGCGAGTACCAATAATTTTAGTTATTCATATTTCTTTTAGGTGGAAAAGGCAGTAGCATGCCCGGTAAATTGTCCCTGTGATGAGGCTAAGAACTGGACAAGCGAAACTATCTCCTTGATCAATCTCGAAGAAGTGGAAATCAGAGGCTTGGGAGGAGAGGATCATGAATTTGATTTCTTGAGGCTGATATTGAAATGCGCACCAAGGCTGAAAAGAATGGCCGTGAGGCTGTCACATGAGGTCAAAACAAGTAACGATGACTGGCGCGCAAAAATTTACGACATCCTGAAGGTGTATCCTTCTGTGGGATGCGATGTTTTTCCTAATTCTGGTAAGGGATTCTAGTACATGATTATCATAATCTTAGATATGACACTTTTTTTGCATTTTGATATTGTTGAAGCTTCGTAGTTCTGTTGCTTAAACTGAAGCTTTGTACTCCCTCCGTTCCTAAATATAAGTCTTTTTAGCATTTCAAATGGGCTACAACATACGGATGTATTTAGACATATTTTAGAGTGTAGATTCACTTATTTTGCTTCGTATGTAGTCACCTGTTGAAATATCTAGAAAGACTTATATTTAGGAACGGAGGGAGTATTTGTTAGTCTTTTGAATATATTCAACTATGAAAACTCATATAGTTATGTACTGGAGTATGTCAGTAGCTTCCGTGTTGTGCCAGTTATTTATTCTCGGGGTGTCTTGTCTTTTGCTCTATATATGTAGGTTTGAGGAATGTGTTTGCTATCTTTAGTATTTTCTTTAGGTTCCGAAGTACTTTCCGCCGCTTTTTCATGTACCAGATGTTATATTATTTTCGTAGTCCATTAAGTTTGATTGTGCCCATATCCCCGTAATTGGCTGAATAAGCTTTATTAGTGCTGATTTTTCTTTGAGGGAAGGAAAAAGTCCATTTTACTACCCTGAACAAACATGGTGGTTCACATCACCCCCTGATGTATTTTTCGGCCCCTTTCACCCCCCGATCAAACCCATACCGGACAAAAAAAACCCTTGGTGGTTTGTCTCTACCTGGAGCTGACGTGGCGGTGGATAAGGCTGGTTTTGACCGGCTGGTGCGGTAGAGATGCCCCCCACCCGTTCGTTCTGTTTTCCCCAATCCCCTCCCTCTCTGTCGCCGGCGATGGAATCGTCGCGGCGGCGCTGAGCCGAAACCATCGAAGGTCCTCGGACTGGCGGCGGCGGCAGTGTGCCACGGTGAATCATCCCCAATCCCTCTCCTCCGCGCCACCGCGCCACCTCTCTTGTCCCCATCCTCGAAACCCTAGCGTGACGGCGCGTTCGATGCGGCGGTGGGACTGGTAGGGGTGGATTGAGTGTACCCGCGGCGCCGCCAAATTGAGGTTAGTCTCATCTCCTTCCCCTGTTACACATGGTTGTAGTTGATTGCATGATCTTCTACTTGTCTAGGTGAAGTAGAATGAAGGAGAAGATCCCGTTTTTAGAGATTTAAGTGTTGCTCTAGTTGCTTGCTTGATTTAAGAGTTGCTTGCTTGTTTTTTTAGGGATCAACAATGGACAATCTTGATTGGTTAGTGATGGCTTCTCGCCCCTCGTTGGTTACCCCAAGTGGAAGGTTTGAGATGTAGCGTAGCGGCAAATTTCCCTTGGCAAAGATACCAAGGATCGAATCCCGTGAGACTCCGAGGGTCGATAAGAAGGTGTCAATGGCGCCAGAAACTTTTGCTTGACAGGACCTGCACACAGATACAAATAACTTTGCTCCCAACGAGTACAGAGAGGTTGTCAATCCCTCCGGCCTTGTCGTTTACAAAGGATCAAACGCAAGAGATAATAGTGATAGGTATGACTGCAACTAGGAAATAAGAACAGGAAGTAAATAGCGGGTGTGATCAGTGATGGTAATATGGAAAGGGTCCCATGATGTTCACTAGTGATGTCTCTCTCCCAAAAGACGATAAAACAGCTAAGCAAGGTAAACAAATTACAGCTGGGCAATTGACAGGATTATGTGCGCAAACCAATGCTAACTATGCTGTAAAGAAAGGTAGAGGCTGAAAAGCATGGGCGGTACGCCAAGGCAAGTAGACCGAAATCCATCTGCATCTACTACTAATCATCCACCTTGAAATATCTATCCAGAACATCTCGCTGGTATTAAGTTGCGAGTCCCACCCAAAGTGTAAACTCAAAGCAACAGACAACTGCATTAAAAGAACTTTGCGTAAAGTAAACAATCCTTGCACCCGCAAGTAAAAGCACCGTTGTTTTCCCCCTTGTGGCAACAACACATCCCCTAGACTCATGTTTCTGTCACTCAAACTAGTCATCGAGGGGCATGAACCCACAATCAAGCATAACGTTCCCTCTTGGAGTTACTACCTACTACTCGGCCAAAGCAATAAACAGCAATGGAGAACATGCAAGAATTACTCAAGAACATAAATATAGAAGAGGTGAATCAAATATATTACTCACACACAATCTGAACATAATCTCATAATCCATCGGATCCCAGCAAACTCAGCAGAGCAACAGCATAAAGATTACATATGTGCCTCGATCATGTAGGGCAGCTCACGAGGGCTAATCCATGAAAAACAAAGAGGGGAGGAGAACATCACATAGCTACTGGTCATGGACCCATGGTCCAAGGGAGACTACTCACGACTCATCCGGGAAGCTTCCATGGTGGTGGAGAAGCTCCCGGTGGTGATTCTCCCCTCCGGCAGGGTGCCGCGAAGAGTTCTCCTGGTGCTCCCGATCTTGGAAGCGCGGCGGCGGCGGAACAGAGATGAGATCGCGAAAAAGGGTTCCGTCCTCAAGGGTTTCGGGACGCGAGCAATATATATGCAAAAGGGGGTCACCAGAGGCGGAGGTGGGGCCCCAGGCGCCCCCCTGGCGCGACCAGGGGTGGGGCCGTGCCGGGTGGCCGCCTGGGCCACCCCAGGATCCCCTCTGGCCCTGCTTTGGGTTTTTTTGGAAGCTCCCGATACGCTGATTTTTCCTGTATTTTTCCCGGAATTTTTAGGGCACTTTTAATATGGGGGAAACCTGACATAGAAAAACAGCAGAAAATAGGAACTGGCACTGTGGTGCACTGAGTTAATAGGTTAGTCCAAATATGATCAAAAGTGTATGGAAGTGCATAAATATCATAGCAATATCATACAAAAGAGGCATGGAGCAAGCAGAAATTATAGATACGTTTTGGACGTATCAACATCCCCAAGCTTAATTCCTGCTCGTCCTCGAGTAGGTAAATGATAACAAGCATAATTTCTATGGTGACATGCTACCAACCATATAAGAACTTTTAAGTAAAGCAATCAAGGCATGTAATTCAATTCAAGTCATAACAAACAAGAGTCTATATTAGTATTGTAACAAGCAACATAAGAACATAAAGGTGCAAGAGCTCTCGCTGTCCGTGACTCGAATGTCTCCAAATGGTGTTTGCGTGCAAGAAAGGGGATAGGGATATATGAGAGAGTAAAACATAGTTTTTATATTGTTGAGAACTTAATCTACTAAAGTTTCACACTTGGTCTTCTTTGGAATCTTATCTTGACTCATCCCCAGACCGTCAGCCAGGTACAAGTCAAAATGATCCACTCCCTTTCGATATTTTGAGCACTCATGCAATGGATGAGCGTAAGCAATAAAGTCAACACTTAGAATGGCAAAGAGAGAAAAATGATGAAGGGGGAAGACAAAAAGGGTGTGAAAGGCTCACATCAATGAGGACAATCATCGGCGAGAGAAAGCCAAAAGATAGATATGATGTGAGGAGTAGGGATTGCCATGCAACGGATGCACATATGAGCTAAGGTAAGCTCTCCAATGGAACTAGTGGGGGTGCATCCAACTTGCTTGCTCAAGAAGACCTAGAGCTCTTTTGAGGAGGCTCATCATTGGAATATACAAGCCAAGTTCTATAGTGTAAAGGTCCCCACATAGCTATATGCATGAATGATAATCTCTATGGAATACAAGGTATAAGATGGAGTATGAGTGTGGATCTCTCAAAAGAAATAGTAGTGTGCCCCCTTCTCTCTTTTTATTTCTTTTTCTCTTTTTTTTTGTATTTTTTTATTTTTTTGTGGCCTCAATGGCTCTTTCTATTTATCTCTCATTTGTCCTCTTTGGGATCTTTTGATTTTGTCCTCTTTGGGATCTTTTGATTTGTCCTCTTTAGGATCTTTTCCTCACTTTAGGGGCAACACTCTATGTATTACAAGAAGTATAGAAGATCTTTCACACTTTACAAAAGTACTCAACATAAAGAAAATGAAACTATCATGATGTATGCAAATGTATGCCTCTGCCAGTGTAGCAGGATATGCAATGATACTAGCGCATCATGTAGCAATGATTAGGGAAAGGCCCAACTAGCATGCGGCTCATCGATCAAGCAAAAAGTATGTATGACATGAAGATCAAGTCATGAGAAGATGGATTTTGCATGGCAATGTATCTCGGAAAGGCTATGGAAATGCCTTAATAGGTAGGTATGGTGGCTATTTTGAGGAAGGATATAATGAGGCTTGTGATGACAGAGCGTATCGTGCCAAGGATTTGGATGCACCGGCGAAGTATGCGCGAACTCTCGAGGTGAGAAAGGGCAATGCACGGTACCGAAGAGGCTAGAAAAATATGGTTAGGTGGAAGTGTCAACTTTCGAATACTCACATTAGTCCGAAGAATTCATGCACTTATTATCGGTAACTCTCAATCTAATTAGGAGGTTCACAAAGAGACAAGTACCCCGAGGAGGTGTGTATGGGGGTTTGGTTACCCTTGCGCATCCTCGACCCATGGTACGTGAGTGTACTCTAATATTCGATCCCTCCAAAGATTAGTGATCCATTTAGTAGCTAAAGTTCTCAACTATTTTGTAGGTTTTCGAAAATAAACACGGATTGCCCAAAATACGACATCTATCACTAATAGGCTAAAGCTCTTGACACCAAAAGTTCAGACATTACTCATGGCAATACCTCAAAACTATTGCAAGTTACTACTAAAATTAAATAGCAACCTCAATTACCTACTTTAAGTTAAGACACACAACTCAGTGCAACAGACAAACTCTCTTAACAAGATAAACATGAAAACTCAAGAGAGTTCAGCAACCAACTAAACAAAAGCTCTTTAAAAAGAAAATCATGAAAACTAAGAGCTAAACATGACAGTAGCTATGGAAAGACAAAGAACACACACAGCAAAGATAAGCATGAAAATCCTATGTTGTGTTCTAGGTTGAAGTGGAGCGTGTTTCTCTCCCACACAAAGAAAGCTGGGTTCTAACTTGTTATGAACAGCAAGCAAAGCTAAAGAAAACTAAAAAGGAAACTAAGAGCAAGACGCTCCAAGCATAGCACATAACGCATGAAGTGATTAAAATATAGTGGAACGAAAGACGAACTGATAATTGTTGATGGAGAAGGGGATGCACGGGGGCATCCCCAAGCTTAGACGCTTGAGTCTTCTTGAATATTTCTTGGGGGTGCACGGGGGCATCCCCAAGCTTGAGCGTTTGACCCTCCTGAATCTTTTTATCATCTTCCCTCGCACACTTGAAAACTCCCTTCATACATAACTCATCATAATCTGATTAGCGAAGTTAGTACCCACAATAAAATAACTTTTCCTTGCTGGAAATAAAGATAATCTTGAATAGCTACTGTTTCTCAAGATTGCCAAAAGGTTTTTGCAAAGAAAAAGCAAGCTTAAGGTTTGCAACACGAAGAAAAGGCAAAACATGACAGAATCTGTGAAAAACAGACCAGCAGGTAGTAAATAATTTTTTCGGGGCACTTCTGCCACTCAAATCAAAAAACTCAGAACAGACGCCCGAAAGCCAATTGTATAGAGCACGCTGTCAAAACAATTCAGATCAAAAGGATCATCTGGTGATTTTATACGAATTTTTCTGTCCAAGGACAGAATCTGTTTTCTGGACTGCACGTCACAACTTTTGAACTTTCTTGCAATCGGAGGCTAAACTTGGCACAAAGCTGAAAAGAAAAGATACAATGATGATGCTACTGTAGTAACAAACATCAAGACACAACAAAAGAAAAATAAAATTTTATTTGTTGTGGGCTGCCTCCCAAAAGCGCTTTCTTTTAGGCCTTTAAGCTAGGCATAATGCAAAGAGAGAAGATCAAGTTTTATCAAGAGTAAAAGAATAGCTAGCCCGTGTAACGGACTCAAAAGGTAACTTAATATTCTTTCTAGGGAAGTGTTCCATTCCTTTCTTGAGAGGGAATTGGAATTTTATATTCCCCTCTTTCATGTCAAAGATAGCACCAACGGTGCGAAGAAAAGGACGTCCCAAAATAATTGGACATGAAGGTTCACATTCAATATCCATAATAGTAAAATCAACGGGAACATAATTGTCATTGACAATGATAAGAACATCGTCGATCTTCCCCAAATGTTTCTTTACGGAAGAATCAACAAGACGAACACCAAAAGAACAAGGATCAAAAGATTTCAATTTAAGCATATCATACATTCTTTTGGGCATAACGGAGGTACTAGCTCCAACATCACATAAAGCATAGCAAGAGAAGTTATTCAACTTAATTTTAATCATAGGATCCCAACCATCTTCTAGCTTTCTAGGTATGGAGGCTTCTACCCTAAGCTTCTCCTCCCTAGCTTTGATGAGAGCATTAGTGATATGCTCCGTGAAGGCAAGATTAAGTGTGCTAGTGTGGGGATCTCTAGACATCTTGTGAAGAAAACCAATAACTTCAGAAAGGGTGCAATTATCAAAATCAAGGTCACTACTATCAAGTAAAGTGGTAGTGGTGTCCTTTAGGCTCACTTGTTTGGTAGCTTCTATGGTCATAGGAGTTTCTTCTACGGTTGAGGTCATAGCATCACCATTAATAGGTCCAATGGGACTAGGAGTGCATTGGGTGGTAAGAGTTTGGATATCCTTGATGGCTTCTCGCCCCTCGTTGGTTACCCCAAGTGGAAGGTTTGAGATGCAGTGTAGCGGAAGTTTTCCCTTGGCAATACCAAGGATCGATTTCCCTGAGACTCCCAGTTTCAACAAGAAGGTGTCAACTGCTAACGGCGCCTGATATTAGCAATCAACATGGACCTGCACACAGATACAAATAACTTTGCTCCCAACGAGTACAGAGAGGTTGTCAATCCCTCCGGCCTTGTAGTTTACAAAGGATCAAACACAAGTGATAATAGTGATAGGTATAATTGCAATAGTAAGTAAAAAGCGGAAAGTAAATAGCGGATGTGATCAATGATGGTAATATGGACCGGAGTCTCATGATGTTCACTAGTGATGTCTCTCTCCCAAAAGACGATAAAACAACTATGTGAGGTAAACGAATTACAGCTGGGCAATTGACAGGACCATGTGCGCAAACCAATGCTGACTAAGTTGCAAGAAAGGTAGAGGTTCAAAGCATGGGCGGTACGCCGAGGTAAGTAGACCGAAATCCATCTGCATCTACTACTAATCATCCACCTTGATATATCTATCCAGAACATCTCGCTGGTATTAAGTTGCGAGTCCCACCCATAGTGTAAACTCAAAGCAACAGACAAGTGCATTAAAAGAACTTTGCGTAAAGTAAACAATCCTTGCACCCGCGGGCACAAGCACCGTTGTTTTCCCCCTTGTGGCAACATCACATCCCCTAGACTCATGTTTCTGTCACTCAAGCTAGTCATCGAGGGGCATGAACCCACAATCAAGCATAACGTTCCCTCTTGGAGTCACTACCTACTACTTGGCCAAAGCAATAAATAGCAACGGAGAACATGCAAGAATTACTTACAAACATAAATATAAAAGAGGTGAATCAAATATATTACTCAAACACAATCTGAACATAATCTCATAATCCATCGGATCCCAGCAAACTCATCATAGCAACAACATAAGGATTACATATGTGCCTCGATCATGTAGGGCAGCTCACGAGGACTAATTAGTGAAGCACAAGAACGGGAGGAGAACATCACATAGCTACTGGTCATGGACCCATGGTCCAAGGGAGACTACTCACAACTCATCCGAGAGGCGTCCATGGTGGTGGAGAAGCTCCCGGTGGTGATCCTCCCCTCCGATAGGGTGCCGGGAAGAGTTCTCCTGGTGCTCCCGATCTTGGAAGCGGCGGCGGCGGCGGAACAGAGATGAGATCACGAAAAAGGGTTCCCGTCTCAAGGGTTTCGGGAGACGGTATAAATATATGCCAAAGGGGGGCACCAGACGAGGCTCGGGGGGCCCAGGCGCCCCCCCGGCGCGGCCAGGGGGGCCGCGCCACCAGGGCGCCTGGAGCCCTGGTGGCCCCCCTCCGGCTGTGCTTCGGGTGCCTGGTAGCTTCTGGAACGCTGATTTTTTATATAATTTTTCCGGGATTTTTCTGGCAGTTCTCGTAATGGGAAAAACTGAAATACAAAAACAGCCGAAAACAGAAACTGGCACTGGGGTGCACTGAGTTAATAGGTTAGTCAAAATATGATCAAAAGTGTATGGAAGTGTATAAATATCATAGCAATATCACCCAAAAGAGGCATGGAGCAAGCAGAAATTATAGATACGTTTTGGACGTATCAACATCCCCAAGCTTAATTCCTGCTCGTCCTCGAGTAGGTAAATGATAACAAGAATAATTTCTGTGGTGACATGCTATTAACCATATAGGACTTTTTTGTAGTCATATGACAAAAGCTTACTGAGACAATGAATCTGTAGTAATTAAGTTGCCTCATGAGAAAATCACAAAGAACTGAAAGTTTTACAATATGATACTGAAACATCAAATAGATTTGTAATGAACATGGTGTGCAAATATGATAAAGTGATATCTCGCTTGCCCCCTTTAGTGAAGCAAAACATAAATGCAGGGGCACCTCCAAGGTTTAAGTGATGACTAGATACAATGATTTCAGAATAAACGATATCACAATCATGTAAAAGACAATGCTACTTTGGGACAATGCACATTACACTCAGAATGACAATCATGCACTCAGTAGTTGGTGCTTTTAAAAGAAGGTGGAGACTCGAACCGTGGCTTTTGTTGGCAAGGTTGAAAACCCGTAGTCGGAAACAGAGACAAAACATGTACCAGAGCTCTTGATTTTAAAAACAGAGGTAATAATTATTTTTTTGATTATGCATGTTCCGTCAACGAATGCTAGCAGACAACTCAATCACTTCTTGAGATGGACAAGTTTCGAGGAACGGCTCCCGAATGAGGACGATCACATCCTCTTAATCTCCTTTGTTTATCACTGCCAAAGTTTTCTGATTTCTCATGAACAAAGCGTGAAGGAGGGTTTGTTTGTTATATTAATTTTGAGCCGGGCGCACTCAATGCGAGTTCCTTCTCGTATTATGGGTTTGCACATTATACATGCAATCCCGGGGTGAAGCTTGTCCAACTTAAAAAGATCATGAATTAACTACTACTTCCTCATGAACTTAAAACAAAGGCACAAAATAGGAATGCTTTTTCTTTGAATAATTTCGAGATGGTACATGCAAGTCTCCGTTAGGAATGGCTGGTAAATACCATGTAGGAAGGTATGGTGGACTCATATGGCATAACTGGTATAAAGGAATTTGGATGCACAAGCAGTCAGTCCGCTTAGTACAGGCGAAGGTTAGCAAAAGACTGGGAGCGACCAACTAAGAGAGCAATGACGGTCATAATCATGCATAGCGACAAAGCAACATTGAATCAGGCATGGAAGTTATATCGCTACTCAGAAACAAAAGATCATCAAGGCTTGACAGACTTTCTTTACAGTCTTAAATATGCGTGAGCATACGCCAAGTCAATCAAAATAAATTCTTTGAAGGAAGATATTACTAAACCATACCACATCATAGGCAAACAAATCATGTTGGTACTCCAATAGCACATTGGGAACCCCCAGCTATTTGAGACTAACCATAAGAAAACATGAACTACTAAGCGCCATTATGCACGTAGCATCTTTATCATAGACATATCAACCAATGCGACGGAAGCAAACTCTCTTAATAAGATAAGCATGATAACTAAAGAGAGTTCAAGCAACCAACTAAACAAAAGCTCTTTAAAAAGATAAGCATGAAAATTAAGAGCTAAGCATGATAGTAGCTATTAAAAGACAAAGAACACACACAGCAGAGATAGACATGAAAATTCTATGTTATGTTCTAGGTAGAAGTGGAGCGTGTTTCTCTCCCACATAAAGAAAGCTGAGTTCCGACTCGTTATGAAAAGCTAAGGAAAACTAAAAAGGAAAACTAAAAGCAAGACGCTCCAAGCATAGCACATAACACATGAAGTGATTAAAATATAGTGGAACGAAAGATGAACTGATAATGTTGATGGAGAAGGGGATGGACGGGGGCATCCCCAAGCTTAGACGCTTGAGTCTCCTTGAATATTTCTTGGGGGTGCATGGGGGCATCCCCAAGCTTGAGCGTTTGACACTCCTGAATCTTTTTATCATCTTCCCTCGCACACTTGAAAACTCCCTTCATACATAACTCATCATAATCTGATTAGCGAGGTTTGTACCCATAATAAAATAATCGTTCCTTGCTGGAAATAAAGATATTCTTGAAGGTCTACTATTTCTCAAGATTGCCAAAAGGTTTTTGCAAAGAAAAAGCAAGCTCTAGGTTTGCAAAATGAAGGAAAGGCAAAACAGGACAGAATCTGTGAAAAACAGAACAGCAGGTAGTAAATGATTTTTCCGGGGCACTTCTGCAACTCTAATAAAAAAACTCAAAACAGACGCACGAAAGACAATTATATAGAGCACGCTGTCGAAACAATTCAGACCAAAAAGATGATCTGGTGATTTTATACGAATTTTTCTATCCAAGGACAGAATCTGTTTCCTGGACAACACGTCACAACTTTTGAACTTTCTTGCAATTAGAGGCTACACTTGGCACAAAATTGAAAAGCAAAGATACAATGATGATGCTACAGTAGTAACAACATCAAGACACAACAAAAACAAAATAAAATTTATTCATTGGGCTGCCTCCCAAAAGCGCTTTCTTTTATGCCTTTAAGCTAGGCATAATGCATAGAGATCAAGTTGTATCAATTGAACCATCATCAAGATCATCAAAAAGCTCTTCAATAATACAACTAGTCTTAAGAGGACTTTCAAATAAAGGCCTCATTGAGATACTTCTAGGGAGAAGACCAAAAGGATAAAATTCAAGGGAAGATTCTTTTATAAATTCATCAAAGAGAGGTGTTTCTTTCAAAGTCTTTACAGTTTCAACCCCTTTGGCAATAGATGGATTACTTTTAGAACGGGGAGCCTTTGGAACGCGAACGAACTTAGGCTCCCGCTTTGCCGGAGTTTCTACCTTTTTGGTTTTGATTGAGGAGAAAGTAGTTCCTAGAGTATCAAAGATTTCCTCAATCTTGTCTATCCTAGAAGAGTCCAAGTCATGGAATTTGACGGTCTCCAAAGTTTTGAAAATTTTATGCATGGAGCTATCAAGCCTATTCAAATTCCCTTTGATCTTATGATCCAACTCATTTATCTTATTAATGCTTGGCATCTCTAGCTCTATTTTTTCAAGTTTTTTCATAATGTGAGCTAGGGTGATGTCCTCTTGAATGCTAACAACAGGGGGATTCCCAACAAGATTTTCAATAATACTAAGAGACTCCCAAACTGGGGCTTCTAGGAAATTCCCATTGATAGCAGTATCCAGAATAAACCTATTCCAAGAAGTAATTCCAACATAAAAATTTCTAAGCAGGATAGTAGTAGGTTGCTTCTTGGTGGCTCTTTTATGAGAATCATTAATTCTATACCAAGCATCTTTCAAACTTTCCCCACCTCTTTGTTTAAAGGTGAGAACTTCTGCCTCGTCAAAGACAAAAGGACCCGACATAATGACAACTAACGAATGAGATAACTATTTTTGTGATTTTCGATAAAAGATACTAAAGCAAAACTGAAAGGTAAACTAACAAGACTAAAAAGCAAAGGTAAAAGATAGCGTGCAACTCCCCTATCCTGAAGAGTGGAGTCCCCGGCAACGGCGCCAGAAAACTTTGCTTGATGGCTTCTCGCCCCTCGTTGGTTACCCCAAGTGGAAGGTTTGAGATGCAGTGTAGCGGAAGTTTTCCCTTGGCAATACCAAGGATCGATTTCCCTGAGACTCCCATTTTCAACAAGAAGGTGTCAACTGCTAACGGCGCCAGATATTAGCAATCAATGTGGACCTGCACACAAATACAAATAACTTTGCTCCCAACGAGTACAGAGAGGTTGTCAATCCCTCCGGCCTTGTAGTTTACAAAGGATCAAACGCAAGTGATAATAGTGATAGGTATAATTGCAATAGTAAGTAAAAAGCAGAAAGTAAATAGCGGATGTGATCAATGATGGTAATATGGACCGGAGTCTCATGATGTTCACTAGTGATGTCTCTCTCCCAAAAGACGATAAAACAGCTATGTGAGGTAAACGAATTACAGCTGGGCAATTGACAGGACCATGTGCGCAAACCAATGCTGACTAAGTTGCAAGAAAGGTAGAGGTTCAAAGCATGGGCGGTACGCCGAGGTAAGTAGACCGAAATGCATCTGCATCTACTACTAATCATCCACCTTGGGATATCTATTCAGAACATCTCGCTGGTATTAAGTTGCGAGTCCCACCCATAGTGTAAACTCAAAGCAACAGACAACTGCATTAAAAGAACTTTGCGTAAAGTAAACAATCCTTGCACCCGCGGGCACAAGCACCGTTGTTTTCCCCCTTGTGGCAACAGCACATCCCCTAGACTCATGTTTCTGTCACTCAAGCTAGTCATCGAGGGGCATGAACCCACAATCAAGCATAACGTTCCCTCTTGGAGTCACTACCTACTACTTGGCCAAAGCAATAAATAACAACGGAGAACATGCAAGAATTACTTACGAACATAAATATAAAAGAGGTGAATCAAATATATTACTCAAACACAATCTGAACGTAATCTCATAATCCATCGGATCCCAGCAAACTCATCATAGCAACAGCATAAGGATTACATATGTGCCTCGATCATGTAGGGCAGCTCACGAGGACTAATTAGTGAAGCACAAGATCGGGAGGAGAACATCACATAGCTACTGTTCATGGACCCATGGTCCAAGGGAGACTAATCACAACTCATCCGGGAGGCGTCCATGGTGGTGTAGAAGCTCCCGGTGGTGATCCTCCCCTCCGGCAGGGTGCCGAGAAGAGTTCTCCTGGTGCTCCCGATCTTGGAAGCGGCGGAGACGGCGGAACAGAGATGAGATCGCGAAAAAGGGTTCCCGCCTCGAGGGTTTTGGGAGACGGTATAAATATATGCCAAAGGGGGGCACCAGACGAGGCTCGGGGGGCCCAGGCGCCCCCCCGGCGCGGCCAGGGGGGGCCGCGCCACCAGGGCGCCTGGAGCCCTGGTGGCCCCCCTCCGGCTGTGCTTCGGGTGCCTGGTAGCTTCTGGAACGCTGATTTTTTATATAATTTTTCCGGGATTTTTCTGGCAATTCTCGTATTGGGAAAACCTGAAATACAAAAACAGCCGAAAACAGAAACTGGCACTGGGGTGCACTGAGTTAATAGGTTAGTCCAAATATGATCAAAAGTGTATGGAAGTGTATAAATATCATAGCAATATCACCCAAAAGAGGCATGGAGCAAGCAGAAATTATAGATACGTTTTGGACGTATCAATCCTCAACAACTTGGATAGTAGCAACAGTGTGGTGGGTAGGAAGGCTCTTAATTCTATCTTCTTCCTCCTTTTCTCTAGCCCATCTCTCTTTAAGTTTAGCCATCATCCTAATGTTTTCATTAATTTGCACTTGAATAGCATTCATAGGAGTGGTCTTCCTCTCCTCAAGAGGAGAAGTTCTAATTTTAAGCAACTCTACCTCATGGGCTAAATTGTCTACCTTCGAAGAGAGATTATCTAGTTTCGATAGTTTTTCTTCTACACTCTTATTGAAGGCTTTTTGGGTAGTGATGAAATCTTTAAGCATAATCTCTAGTTCAGAAGTAGAGTTCTTGGTGCTAGGATAAGCATTGTTGTTCCCATAGGAATTAGAGGGGAACGGTCTAGGGTTGCTACCAAAATTACTCCTATAAGAATTGTTATTGAAATTGTTTCTAGAGATAAAGTTCACATCTACTTGATCTTGAGCAATCAAAGAATTTAAAGGAACATTATGAGGATCAATAGAAGATTGCTTGGAAAGTAGAGACATGATCAAGTCAACTTTTTCATTTAGGGAGGAAATCTCCTCGACAGAGTTTACCTTCCTACCTGTTGGAGAGCGTTCGGTGTGCCATTGGGAATAATTGGTCATCATCTCATCGAGAAGTTTCGTGGCAGCACCAAGTGTAGTTGACATAAAGGTTCCTCCCGCGGCCGAATCTAACAAGTTCCGCGAGGTAAAGTTCAAGCCTGCATAAAAAGTTTGGATAACCATCCAAGTAGTCAAACCATGAGTAGGGCAGTTCTTGACAAGAGATTTCATGCGTTCCCAAGCTTGGGCAACGTGTTCATTATCCAATTGTTTAAAATTCATTATGTTACTCCTTAGTTGGATAATTTTAGCAGGGGGATAGTACTTCCCAATAAAGGCATCCTTGCACTTGTCCCAAGAATCTATGCTATTTCTAGGCAAGGATTGAAACCAGATTTTAGCTCCTCCTCTCAAGGAGAAAGGAAAAAGCTTAAGCTTAACAATATCACCATCTATTTCTCGGTACTTTTGCATATCACAGAGTTCAACAAAATTATTTAAGTGCAAAGCAGCATCATCTCCAGCACCGGAGAATTGATCTTTCATAACTAGGTTCAGTAAAGCAGGTATAATCTCATAAGAGGGTGCTGAAGTGGCAGGTGTAGTAATAGGCGTGCAAATAAAGTCATTGTTGTTATGACTAGTGAAGTCACACAACTTGGTGTTCTCGGTGGAACCCATAGCAGCAGTAAGCAAGATAACTATTTTTGTGATTTTTGGTAAGGGACACTAAAGCAAAAACTGAAAGGTAAACTAACAAGACTAAAAAGCAAAGATAAAAGATAGCATGCAACTCCCCTATCTTGAAGAGTGGAGTCCCCGGCAACGGCGCCAGAAACTTGCTTGATGGCTTCTCGCCCCTCGTTGGTTACCCCAAGTGGAAGGTTTGAGATGTAGCGTAGCGGCAAATTTCTCTTGGCAAATATACCAAGGATCGAATCCCGTGAGACTCCGAGGGTCGACAAGAAGGTGTCAATGGCGCCAGAAACTTTTGCTTGACAGGACCTGCACACAGATACAAATAACTTTGCTCCCAACGAGTATAGAGAGGTTGTCAATCCCTCCGGCCTTGTCGTTTATAAAGGATCAAACGCAAGAGATAATAGTGATAGGTATGACCGCAACTAGGAAATAAGAACAGGAAGTAAATAGCGGGTGTGATCAGTGATGGTAATATGGACCGGGGTCCCATGATGTTCACTAGTGATGTCTCTCTCCCAAAAGACGATAAAACAGCTAAGCGAGGTAAACAAATTACAGCTGGGCAATTGACAGGATTATGTGCGCAAACCAATGCTAACTATGCTGTAAAGAAAGGTAGAGGCTCAAAAGCATGGGCGGTACGCCAAGGCAAGTAGACCGAAATCCATCTGCATCTACTACTAATCATCCACCTTGAGATATCTATCCAGAACATCTCGCTGGTATTAAGTTGCGAGTCCCACCCAAAGTGTAAACTCAAAGCAACAGACAACTGCATTAAAAGAACTTTGCGTAAAGTAAACAATCCTTGCACCCGCAAGTACAAGCACCGTTGTTTTCCCCCTTGTGGCAACAGCACATCCCCTAGACTCATGTTTCTGTCACTCAAACTAGTCATCGAGGGGCATGAACCCACAATCAAGCATAACGTTCCCTCTTGGAGTTACTACCTACTACTCGGCCAAAGCAATAAACAGCAACGGAAAACATGCAAGAATTACTCAAGAACATAAATATAGAAGAGGTGAATCAAATATATTACTCACACACAATCTGAACATAATCTCATAATCCATCGGATCCCAGCAAACTCAGCAGAGCAACAGCATAAAGATTACATATGTGCCTCGATCATGTAGGGCAGCTCACGAGGGCTAATCCATGAAGAACAAAGAGGGGAGGAGAACATCACATAGCTACTGGTCATGGACCCATGGTCCAAGGGAGACTACTCACGGCTCATCCGGGAAGCGTCCATGGTGGTGGAGGAGCTCCCGGTGGTGATTCTCCCCTCCGGCAGGGTGCCGGGAAGAGTTCTCCTGGTGCTCCCGATCTTGGAAGCGCGGCGGCGGCGGAACAGAGATGAGATCACGAAAAAGGGTGCCGTCCTCGAGGGTTTCGGGACACGAGCAATATATATGCAAAAGGGGGTCACCAGAGGCGGAGGTGGGGCCCCAGGCGCCCCCCTGGCGCGGCCAGGGGTGGGGCCGCGCCGGGTGGCTGCCTGGGCCACCCCAGGCTCCCCTCTGGCCCTGCTTTGGTTTTTCTGGAAGCTCCCAATACGCTGATTTTTCCTGTATTTTTCCCGGAATTTTTAGGGCACTTTTAATATGGGGGAAACCTGAAATAGAAAAACAGCAGAAAACATGAACTGGCACTGTGGTGCACTGAGTTAATAGGTTAGTCCAAATATGATCAAAAGTGTATGGAAGTGCATAAATATCATAGCAATATCACCAAAAGAGGCATGGAGCAAGCAGAAATTATAGATACGTTTTGGACGTATCAGTTAGGCCTTCGTGTCTATTACAATGGTCATTTTGAACATTCAGAGAAGTGTTGCTCTTACGTTGGTGGTTCTGTCGAGGTCACTTTTATTCAGAGGGACAGTGTTTCCATAGCATCTGTCAGGGAGCAGATTGCAGACATAAAGATGGCATACCATGGTGAGTTTTTGACAGAAAATCATAGGCTGTACTGGCTGTTTCCTGGAATGAATGTTAGAGATGGGCTGAGAAGGTTAGATACTGATGCAAATGTGTATTTTATGGAGAGATGCATTACAGATGGTGGTGTTGTGGACATATTTGTGAACTTGGAAACTGAAGGTGGAGAAGAACAAAATGAAGAAAATGAAGAAGAGCAAGAAGAGAACACTGAAAATCCTGGAACTGAAAGTCAAGAGGAGCAAACTGCACCTAAAGCTAAAGTGTGCAAAAGACCAGGAGCAACTTCTAGGCAGAGGAGGACCGTTAGCATGTTTGATGAACTTAGGAGTTAGAAAGGAAAGAACTGCTGTAGCTTCTTAGTGTGTTGGCTGGAGAACATGAAGTACTTATATTTGTGTGTTGGAACTTGTGTGTTTTGTGCTTGCTGGCTAAAGATTATGAAGTACTGTGTTGGCTTCTTAGTTTACTCATGTTTGTTCACAAGTCTGTTTGCATTCACATCAGCTAAATTCAATTGTTTCTGTGTTCTTTGAAGTGGACATTTGGCACACATTTGGCACACATTTGGCACAGCACACATTTGACACATACCAAGTCCACTGGATTAACACCTTTGCCACAAGTACATAATTGGTCCACAAGTACATAATTGGTCCACAAGTACACTGGAACCACACTAACAACACTAGTACATAATTAATAGAAGTTCTACAAGTTAACACAAGATCAAATTGCTTCATACTCTTCAGCCCCATCTATCTTTCCCAGCTCGGTCTTGAATATGTGCTTGCGACTGAGGTCTTGACCTTCAGCTGGTAGCCACTCAGCAGGCAAGTCCTCAGCTAGAAGAGGACCACGATCAATCACCTCTTTCATATGGCACAAAACATGATACAAGAGTGTCCTCTTCTTCTTTGGCGACGACGGCCCGTAGTCACCCAAATCAAACTGCATTGCTTCGTACTCATCCATCGACTCCGGTGGCTTGTTAAACATAATTGGCTCAGGTATCTCCACTGTCACCAACTTGCCAACATAGAACGGGTCACGGAGCCAAGCAATTACCTCGAGCTCGCGGCGGTTTGTCGGCGGCAGGATCTCGATGAGTTCGCCACCGAGGTCTTTCAGAACAGCTTTCACCGATTCCGTCGTCCAGGACTGGTTGGGGAGGCCTTCGAAGCTGAGCTTGCTCCTGTACTCCAAAGCACCCGGCTCAGCACGAATGAATCTGCTCCAGCGTGTAAACTGGATCCAGCGGTGGCAGCACTTGAACTTCATCAACGAAAAGAGCACATCGGTGCACTTCTCCTCCGTTGAGAAGGTGAGCCACAGGTCGTGAGGGGGGCACGCGACCTCGATGACCACCTCCGACGCCACCACGCCGCAACGCTGCACCAAGGCCGCCAGAAGAGCCGTCGGCGTCACGCTCTCCTCGCCATCACCAACCGCCGTGGCCAGCAGCACGTACCGGCGGTAGCGGAGCTCGAGCGCATCCATGGACGGAGTGCGGGTGATGAGAACATGGCTCGTCTCCAGTCGGCGAGAAGGCTCTCCTCGCCGCCAAACCTCCTGCGGGAACGACCTATCCAGCAAGCTACGTGAAGGTTGGACGGCGGCGATGACCGGGGCTGCGCCACCACCGCCGTCAGTGCTCGCGCCATCAGCGGACACGGTGGTGGAGGTAACGCTACCGCCGCCCATGGCTAGGGTTAGGGATTTCGATGCGGGAGAGAAAGAGAGAATGGGGAATTTTTCACAGGGTGGGGGGCATCTATACCGCACCAGCCGGTCAAAACCAGCCTTATCCACAGCCACGTCAGCTCCAGGTAGAGACAAACCACCAAGGTTTTTTTTTGTCCGGTATGGGTTTGATCAGGGGGTGAAAGGGGCCAAAAAATAGATCGGGGGGTGATGTGAACCACCATGTTTGTTCAGGGTAGTAAAATGGACTTTTTCCTTGAGGGAATGTTACTACTGAATTTGTGTATATACATCCATAAATTTTCTCTTTTCAAAAGTGATTGCTGAATGGTGGAAGGTAAAGAATTATTGAAACTTTCTAGTTTGAGCAGGCTTCCTTAGCATTGCTGACCCTTTGTTGGTCTACGCAATCTTCTCTATTCGCTGCACTTGCAAATTGCTGCCCTTTTTGGTTTACTCAATCATCTCTATTCGCTGCACGTGCAAAATCGTAAAACTAAAACTCCTGTGAATATTGTGATCTGCAAAAGAGGGGGGTCTAGTTACACAACTGAGATACTTACTGACCTCCTTAATTTGCGTCCAGGGCCAACGCACAGCAGCCAAAGTGGTGGCTCTCATCCTCAAATTTGCTGATTCGGGACTGATCAAAGAGATCATCCTGTCTCCAGAGTCTGGTTTCATGGATTTTTGCTTGGTGTCTTGCCTTCAATAGATAAGTTTGCGTTATTTTACTACTGTAATGAAGTTGCTGATTCAGAGTGATGCACTGTAAATTAGTTAATCCGTAAATGCTAGCCATGGCCTATTTGTATATGACCTTAGTCCATACATCAGATCAGATGATGTATTATTTTGCTATAGTGTAATGAAATTACATGCACCCTGACATGGGTGGAGTAGCTAGAATCTAAATTGAGCAGGAGAGAAGAAAATGCAGATAGTTTTCTTTGACGGAAAAGACAGGAGAGCTCTGTCATTGCATTATTGAAACAGGGAACAATCTGTATAGGGTTGAGAAGGCCTGTAGGATAAGGTCAAGATCATCACGAGCTAACATGGCCGCAGTATCGGCCCGGACAGATGCCCCTTCGAAAATTCCTCTGTTTCGCTCAGTCCATAAACAGATGATGCAGATAGCAGCGGAGAGCTAACAGTACTCAAGACCTTAGCATCTTCCAAGCATGTGCCCATTGAAACTAAGTCAATGGTGGGACAAACATTTTTACATCCAAAAATCACAATAACTAGTTCTATGTTATAACCAGAAAAAATGTTTCTGGGTTGTATAAATTTTAAACACTTTTGTTTCGGTAGACCGCCTTTCACGCACACACAAATACACTGGACAACAGGCAAGCACAACAATGGTCAATGGCTATCTATTCTGTCACCTAGCTAAGAGCAACTCTAGCAGATCCCGTAAAACGCCGACCCGCATAAAGCTTTTGGGGTTCGTGGAAAATGGTATATGCGGGCCGGCGCGGGTGAGGTCAGACTCAGACCCCGCAAAACGAACCCGTAAAAAAGAATATTCGGCGAATATGCTTTTTACGGGTCGGCTACGCGGGGTCTCCTCGGGCGCCGCCGCATCGACCCGCAAACCGAAGACGCTCAATTATCAAATTTGACATCGACTCTGACAAACGAGTTCAAATTCAAACAATAGAACACAGTTCACATGCAAATAAAAGCTTAGTTTTGTAGGACAAACGCAAAAGGGGGTCTTTCATCATCTTGGTCCTGCACATGTTAGGCATCCATGTCAGGTTTGAATGATTTCCGACACCATATGCAAGTTGTGACATGTCCGTCCTTTTTTGACTAAGAAAACTCTAAAAAAATGCAAAATTTATCGAAACCGAAACAACTTGTCATGATCACTTGAATTGATCTTACAAGATCATGAAATAAAAATTGCATCCAGACTTACCCTATTGGCCTACCCGAAGCACCATCTTCGAACATGGTGTGCTTCTTGCCATGTACAAAATGACACGAAATTTTTTTCCCAGCATGTGGGCGTACTCATGGCAGGTCTACATGCAAAATTTTAAGGAATCCGGACACCGAACACACGTCACGTCATGTTCAGCTAGTGTTTTAGGTTTTTTTCACTGGCAAACCCTAGAAAATCCATAAAATATCAGAACTTCATGAAATTTATCATGTATGTTTGGCATGGTGATGCTATTGTGAAGAAAATTTATACAATGGGCCGGCCCAGCCACCAACTGGAATAGAAGAAAACAAAAAAAATTAAATAGGCACATGCATTAGGATGTCCTAGTTGGTTAGTGTGTTTCTCCTTTGAACTAGAGATCTTGAGTTCAATTCATGTTGCTCGCGCTATTTTTTAAAGTTTGATAAAAAGTGGGTACGATTCCTCGTATGTGTCAAATACGCGTATGGGTATATGGTTTGATAAAATAACCATACTGCCCTTATACGGTTTGTGAGAGGGGGTCTACCGAAGCAGTCCTCATAACTTTAAATAAAATGAAACCATGTTGGTCAGCACTTATTTTCCTGACATCTACAAAATAGAAGCTATAACTAGTATGATGATTGGTACATACCTGGAGATAATCTTCAGAGGGGAAATTTAGTATGTTCCATCTAAACTTTTCAGCAAAATCCCTTTCTTAAAAGAACTACATATAGGTTCCTTGAGAGCATGACCACGGATAAATTCTCTAGTATCTAGGCCGCATCATGCTTGCTGTTACAGCAACATTAGTTCTACTCATTTTCATAACTGAAACTAAAATCTAGTAACAAAAGGAGTCAAATCTGAAAGACATAGACAGTTCCACTCGCTACTCCATTAAAACAGTACACACTTGCTAGGACATGACATAAGAACTGAAGCGGTCTGACATGCAGTCACTGAATTCCTACTAATTAAATAACTAATCTATGGGAATCTTAGCATATTTCAGTCTACAAGCTCCAAACAATACAACATACAATAACAGTACAATACTAATGCAGCTTAGAGAAAATGAAACTGTCAGGTCTGCGGTAACCATCTCTATGATGTCACTTATTCGAGCATGTGAGATGCCACAATTGTAACGCCCCGGACACACCCGCCGGTGGTCATTACTCCTGGCGAGATCTAGACTGGCCCCACAGATCAATACTAGTCTTTTCTGCGCACTTTGTCCTCACTCGTGCGCACCCGGGAGCAACTTCCCGGCCGGACACCCATCCTGAAACTACTCCAAGCTGAGCACGCTTAACTTTGGAGTTCTGTCCGAATGGGCTCCCAGAAAAGAAGGAATTCCTTATTGATATGAGTAGTCTATCATCCCTAATAAGCCAGGCCATCACATACACCCTCACTCAGAGGAACCGACGTCCTCGTCGGGCCACAGGAACGTCCCCTCTTGACACAACCGTCTGTGCTTCTAGGACATCACATGTGCCATGCCGTGTGCCACAACGGGTCACAAACGTCATGCACAACATGACTGCAAACTGTCCGCAAACATCCGTGTAACCGTGAGGGTCGGCTCTGATACCAACTTGTAACGCCCCGGACACACCTGCCGATGGTCGTTACTCCTGGCGAGATCTAGACTGGCCCCATAGATCAATACTAGTCTTTTCTGCGCACTTTGTCCTCACTCGTGCGCACCCGGGAGCAACTTCCCGGTCGGTCACCCATCCTGAAACTACTCCAAGCTGAGCACGCTTAACTTTGGAGTTCTGTCCGAATGGGCTCCCGGAAAAGAAGGAATTCATTATTGATATGAGTAGTCTATCATCCCTAATAAGCCAGGCCATCACAACAATACAGAAGAACAATAAGGTGGCTCCATAAGCAGCTTGTATTGCATCTGAATTCCCCAAAGTGCAAGCCTGGAATAAGGGGATGTCATGTTAGTTGCAAGGAAAATATGACAAACATTTCACTGTGAGAAACAAATCAATGGCGTTGAGCTTAGAATCATATTGCATTGTCATTTCTGACTTGCATGCATATTTGGAGGTTCATGCATGAGATAAAACAAGCTCCATCTCGGGTGTAGGTACACCCGAGTTTGCAAAATTTTGAAAAATGTGATAAAACAAGGTCCAAAATATCTGAAATCTTGAGACAACAAGCTCCATCAAGTGTTTGAACTTTTTGCAAAATTTCAGCTAAAAACAACATCCGAGGAGCTCTCACCAAAAAAACAAAATCAATGCTCAAACAGTGCGCAAACTTAGAACATTGATTTTGTTTTTTTTTTTGCCGAGAGCTCCTCTGATGTTATTTTTAGCTGAATTTTTGCAAAAAGCTTGAACATTTGATGAAGTTTCATGTCCCAAAACTGCAGATTTTTTCGACATTGTTTGATCATGTTTTTTTTCCAAACTCGGGTGTACCTACACCCGAGAGCAATGTTGAGGATATCGCTTATCGTTATCGTCTCGGTCACCTGGGGATTAGAGATTAATCGGAAATCGGCCGATTAATCGATTTTATCGATCGACTATTAATCGGTCATTTTTTTCAAATCCCTTGTTCCCAACACTAAAATATGCTATATTCAACACCAAAACAATATTGGACAAAACTGTTACCTTGAATCCTAGCCTTTGAATCCTGATATAATGACAAGGAAAATAGAAAAAACATTACATATTGCGTAACAAGGTCCAGAAAACACAAATAAACATAGTTCTTGCAAACATAGTGCTACGAATAGGCCCGATTTATCGGTAGATTCCCGATAAATCGCTTGTCATAGCGAGAAATCGGTCCAAATGATAAATGATCAAGATAAGGCATAATCTTATCGGTCACCCCAAGAGTAGTGATAAATCGTACGATAAATCGTTGAATCGGAAGATTTCTTGAACAGTGCCCGAGAGTAGAAAAGCTGGTCTCCTATTTCTGCTATAGAAACCGACATGTGTACATTTCTAAGTTCTAAAACTTTAGGTACATTCCTTTGTCATGTACACTGTAGCAACATAACAAGTGAACAATATCCTGATTCCTGAATGGAAAATGAGGAAACGAACAGCTAAAGCAATTAATCTATACTACCCAACAGTACATATGTATGTAAGAGAGTTCAACTGATGAGATGATTAACAGAAGATGCAAGCAGTAGCAACATAGTGCTCTGTGTGCTATGGATAAACAAAATAAGGAAACGAACAGCTACAGCAATTAATACATACTGTATAGATTGGATAAACAAAAGCAAAGTAGAATCATAAGCATTATTCACTTGTCCAAAGACAGCATCATCAACTGATCTCTGATAATGATTACTACTAATTCAGCTCCAATACTATATAGAACATTTGAATCATCTATATTTACGAATGTTGATATATTAAAACAGTAAAATCAACATAACCTGTTCAACAAACATAGCACATTAGCATACCTAATGGGACGATCATCTAATTCATTGACATTTCAGCTCCACCATCTTGACCACCAACTCTGCTACCTGCAGTTAAAAGGATTCCAATAAATCGAAGAAAATTCGTGGAAGAGCTACAATGAAGAGAAGGCAAATACTACCATTTATGACAAAGGTAGGAATAGGGAAATGAAACAGCATCTACTGCTAGGCACAAGGTAGAGCCACAATTATCATTTAGGACTGTTTAGTTGCCAGAGGAATTGTATTCAAATAGAATTACTACTCTGGAGAGGATTCCTTTCAGTAATACCAAATGGGTAAAAAAGCTCAATTTGAGAAACTTAAGTGGCAAATGGCAATACTCACTACTATCCGGGTTCAATGGAACTAGTAATGTTTTTCCGATGTAGGATAATATAGATGCCAATAGCTATTATGAATTTACGATTAATATCAAGATACATAGCACTCCACGTGTGGAAATCAAATAACACTTTCGATATAATATGTTTTGACAATATAGTTTTCACCGTTCAGCGCGGGCGCCGGCGTCGGCAACGGCGCCGCGACGGAGGGGCAGCTCATTTCGGCGGCGAGGCTAGGGTTCAGTGGCCTGTGTCGAGTGAAGTGGACTGTGAAGGTGGAGGGGAAATTGATTTGATTTGGCCAAATTTTTTTTTGGAACAGTGGGAGGGTCCCGACTCCCGAAGGACCCAGATTCCATTAGGCCCTGTTTGGTTCATAAGTCCTAGTACTTTTTTTAGTCCCAACTTATAAGTCATAAGTCCCTAAAAAGTCCCTACCTGTTTGGTTCCTGGGACTTAACATGGACGAGAAGACCATATTACAACTATAAGTCCCTATAAGTCCCTCCTTGAGAGTCTTATTTGATAAGTCCCAAATGCCCACTTTAAGTTCCTATAAGTCCCTCCTGTTTGGTTTAGATGGGACTTATAGGGACTTTTTTAAGTCCCTAGACCAATAAGTCCCTGGAAACAAACACCCTCTTAGATAGGCATTGTAGTACATTTTACAAAAGGACCCATGGGTAAACAGAAAATACAACATAATCCTGGACTTTTGCAGAAAGGACCCCATACAGAGAATGGAAAAAACAATCGGGTCCAACACAGTTTCGAGCCGGATTCAACCATGACGACACCGGGGATGAAACCACTTGGGTTACCGCGATCTCTACCACTTCACCTCCGGTAGACAAGCTCGCCGGAGAAAGAAGCCATAGACTCCAAATGTTATTGGGTTAATGTCACATAAATCTGGTGAATCCGAGCGAGCGAATGTCGCAACGGCCGTTGGATGTTTGCACAAATCTTGAAGCACATGCGCGTCGCCACGCCAGGTTGCAAAAACCGTTTGCTCTCGACTGGAAATCATGAGAGCAGTTGGTTGTACGCCAACCAGACCCCTCTCGCCCTGCCCGATTCCCTCACTCCCATCTCTCACTCCGGCGATCCGAGCGGCCCCTCTCGCACCCTCCCAATGATTTTTCGTCCGGTACTCACCGGCGCTGCTGCATCTCCCTTCCTCCAAAAGCTGCTCCATTACCGATGCGGCCGACGCCATTGCATGCTCTTTCCCCTGCGGCCGCTTTTCCAAAGTCCCAAGTCGCACATGCACACCACACGCGAATGGATCACTATATCTGGTATACATAGAAGTGGTTTTAGAAAAAGGCGTGGTGGAGAGAACGAGGAGGCCACGATGCCGCGGATCAGTGAGATGGCACAAGCCAGACCCTATATGGTTAGATAGTGGTCCCTAGGGCGTTTAATGTCATGATGTTGATCATAGCAGGCACACATCCGTTTTCAACAAAGTTAATTGTTAAGTTGCATGAGTATCTGACGACTTGTACGATGACTATTTCAAATTCCACTGTTTTTCAACAAAATTTCCAACGCATAAATAACCAAGATATCGCCATGGACGAACAAGAAATGTAGAAAATGAAAATAGGTGAGAGGTGAATTTTTCTTTCTATTTAGATGATTTCTCACCAATTTGTGTGATTGAGTGAGTTCATCCTGTTGGGGATCGTAGCAGAAAATCAAATTTTTTCCTACGCATCACCAAGATCTATCTATGGAGTAATCTAGCAACGAGGGAGAAGGGAGTGCATCTACATACCCTTGTAGATCGCGATGCGGAAGCGTTGCAAGAACGCGGATGAAGGAGTCGTACTCACTGCGATTCAGATCGCGGTTGATTCCGATCTAAGCGCCGAACAACGGCGCCTCCGCGTTCAACACACGTGCAGCCCGATGATGTCTCCCATGCCTTGATCCAGCAAGGAGAGAGGGAGAGGTTGGGGAAGACTCCATCCAACAGTAGCACGACGGCATGGTGGTGGTGGAGGAGCGCGGGACTCCAGCAGGGCTTCGCCAAGCGCTGCGAGAGACGAGGAGGAAGAGAGGTAGGGCTGCGCCAAGAGGGAGACGTTCTCATGTGTCTGGCAGCCCCAAAAACCCCCACTATATATAGGGGAAGGGGAGGGGCTGCGCCCCCATCTAGGGTTCCCTCCCTAGGGGTGGCGGCAGCCCCAAAACCCATCTAGGGTGCGGCCAAGGGGGGGGAGAGAGAGGGGGCGCCCTAGGGTGGGCCTTAAGGCCCATCTGGACCTAGGGTTTGCCCCCCTCCCACTCTCCATGCGCCTTGGGCCTTGGTGGGG
>LR738713.1:831661601-831724356 GCA_902687465.1 Secale cereale
GGGGGGGGGGGCGCACCAGCCCACCTGGGGCTGGTCCCCTCCCACACTTGGCCCACGCAGCCTTCAGGGGCTGGTGGCCCCACCTGGTGGACCCCCGGGACCCTCCTGGTGGTCTCGGTACGTTACCGATAGCGCCCGAAACTTTTCCGGTGACCAAAACGGGACTTCCCATATATGAATCTTTACCTCCGGACCATTCCGGATCTCCTCGTGACGTCCGGGATCTCATCCGAGACTCCGAACAACATTCGTTAACCGCGTACATACTTTCCCTATAACCCTAGCGTCATCGAACCTTAAGTGTGTAGACCCTACGGGCTCGGGAACCATGCAGACATGACCGAGACAACTCTCCGGCCAATAACCAACAGCGGGATCTGGATACCCATGTTGGCTCCCACATGTTCCACGATGATCTCATCGGATGAACCACGATGTCAAGGATTCAATCAATCCCGTGTACGATTCCCTTTGTCTATCGGTATAGCACTTGCCCGAGATTCGATCGTCGGTATCCCTATACCTTGCTCAATCTCGTTACCGGCAAGTCTTTTTACTTGTTCCGTAACACATCATCCCGTGATCAACTCCTTGATCACATTGTGCACATTATGATGATGTCCTACCGAGTGGGTGATACGTCCAAAACGTATCTATAATTTCTGCTTGCTCCATGCTTCTTTTGTGTGATATTGCTATGATATTGATGCACTTCCATACACTTTTGATCATATTTGGACTAACCTATTAACTCAGTGCACCACAGTACCAGTTCCTGTTTTCTGCTGTTTTTCTATTTCAGGTTTCCCCCATATTAAAAGTGCTCCAAAAATTCCAGGAAAAATATAGGAAAAATCAGCGTACAGGAAGCTTCGCGAAGAACCAAAGATGGGCCAGAGGGGAGCCAGGGGAGGCCCAGGCGGCCACCTGGCGCGGCCCCACCCCTGGCCGCGCCAGGGGGGCGCCTGGGGCCCCTGCTCCGCCTTTGACTGCCCCCTTCGCCTATATATCCCTCTCGTCCCGAAACCCTCGAGGACAGAACCCTTTTTCGCTATCTCGCCTCTGTTCCGCCGCCGCAGCGCTTCCAAGATCGGGAGCATCAGGAGAACTCTTCCCGGCACCCTGCCGGAGGGGAGAACCACCACCGGGAGCTTCTCCACCACCATGGACGCTTCCCGGATGAGTCGTGAGTAGTCCACCTTGGACCATGGGATCATGATCAGTAGCTATGTGATGTTCTCCTCCCCTCTTTGCTCTTCATGGTTTAGACCTCGTGAGCTGCCCTACATGATCGAGGCACATATGTAATCTTTCTGCTGTTGCTTTGCTGAGTTTGCTGGGATCTGATGGATTATGAGACTATGTTCAGATTGTGTTTGAGTAATATATTTGATTCACCTCTTTTATATCTTTGTTCTTGAGTAATTCTTGCATGTTCTCCGTTGCTGTTTATTGCTTTGGCCAAGTAGTAGGTAGTAACTCCAAGAGGGAGCGTTATGCTTGATTGTGGGTTCATGCCCCCTGATGACTAGCTTGAGTGACAGAAACATGAGTCTAGGGGATGTGCTGTTGCCACAAGGGAGAAAACAACGGTGCTTGTACTTGCGGGTGCAAGGATTGTTTACTTTACGCAAAGTTCTTTTAATGCAGTTGTCTGTTGCTTTGAGTTTACACTTTGGGTGGGATTCGCAACTTAATACCAGCGAGATGTTCTGGATAGATATCTCAAGGTGGATGATTAGTAGTAGATGCAGATGGATTTCGGTCTACTTGCCTTGGCGTACCGCCCATGCTTTTGAGCCTCTACCTTTCTTTGCAGCATAGTTAGCATTGGTTTGTGCACATAATCCTGTCAATTGCCTAGCTGTAATTTGTTTACCTCGCTTTGCTGTTTTATCGTCTTTTGGGAGAGAGACATCACTAGTGAACATCATGGGACCCCGGTCCATATTACCACCGCTGATCACACCTTCTATTTACTTCCTGTTTTTATTTCCTAGTTGTAGTCATAGCTATCATTATTATCTCTTGTGTTTGATCCTTTGTAAACAACAAGGCCGGAGGGATTGACAACCTCTCTGTACTCGTTGGGAGCAAAGTTATCTGTATCTGTGTGCAGGTCCCGTCAACGGCTAAGTTTCTGGCGCCGTTGACACCTACTTGTCGACCCTCGGAGTCTCACGGGATTCAATCCTTGGTATCTTTGCCAAGGGAAATTTGCCGCTACGCTACATCTCAACCTTCCACTTGGGGTAACCAACGAGGGGCGAGAAGCCATCAAGCAAGTTTCTGGCGCCGTTGCCGGGGACTCCACTCTTCAAGATAGGGGAGTTGCACCCTATCTTTTATCTTTGCTTTTTAGTCTTGTTAGTTTACCTTTCAGTTTTTTCTTTAGTGTCCCTTACCAAAAATCACAAAAATAGTTATCTTGCTTGCTGCTGCTATGGGTTCCACCGAGAACACCAAGTTGTGTGACTTCACTAGTCAAAACAACAATGACTTTATCTGCACGCCTATTGCTACACCTGCCACTTCAGCACCTTCTTATGAGATTAAACCTGCTTTACTGAACCTAGTTATGGAAGATCAATTCTCCGGTGCTGGAGATGATGCTGCTTTGCACTTAAATAATTTTGTTGAGCTCTGTGATATGCAAAAGTACAAAGAAGTAGATGGTGATATTGTTAAGCTTAAGCTTTTTCCTTTCTCCTTGAGAGGAGGAGCTAAAATCTGGTTTCAATCCTTGCCTAGGAATAGTATAGATTCTTGGGACAAGTGCAAGGATGCCTTTATTGGGAAGTACTATCCCCCTACTAAAATTATCCAACTAAGGAGTAACATAATGAATTTTAAACAATTGGATGATGAACACGTTGCCCAAGCTTGGGAACACATGAAATCTGTTGCCAAGCACTGCCCTACTCATGGTTTGACTACTTGGATGGTTATCCAAACTTTTTATGCAGGCTTGAACTTTACCTCGCGGAACTTGTTAGATTTGGCCGCGGGAGGAACCTTTATGGAAACTACACTTGGTGCTGCCACGAAGCTTCTCGACGAGATGATGACCAATTATTCCCAATGGCACACCGAACGCGCTCCAACAGGTAGGAAGGTAAACTCTGTCGAGGGGATTTCCTCCCTAAATGAAAAAGTTGACTTGATCATGTCTCTACTTTCCAAGCAATCTTCTATTGATCCTCATGATGTTCCTTTAAATTCTTTGATTGCTCAAGATCAAGTAGATGTGAACTTTATCTCTAGAAACAATTCTAATAACAATGCTTATAGGAGTAATTTTGGTAGCAACCCTAGACCGTTCCCCTCTAATTCCTATGGGAACAACAATACTTATCCTAGCACCAAGAACTCCACCCCTAGAGATAGAGACATGCCTAGTTATGAGAAACTTCTAGAAATAGAGAAGGCCACTAAGAACTACATGTGCACCCAATATTAACAAAACAAGACCTTCTCGAGGCAATTAGATGAGCATACTGCTATCTTGCGAGACATTGGTAGACAACTGGAGAGCCTAAATATTGAGATTTCTAACCTCCAGACTAGGCTCACCATCACTGAGACCCAAGTTTCCAATATGTCCCACACACAAGACACTTTGATAAACCAAATGGCAGCTAAACCTGAAGTGGTTGCACCCCTGAAGGAGGAAGAAGATAGAATTAAGAGCCTTCCTACCCACCACACTGTTGCTACTATCCAAGTTGTTGAGGATATCCAAACTCTTAGCACCCAATGCACTCCTAGTCCCATTGGACCTATTAATGGTGATGCTATGACCTCAACCGTAGAAGAAGAAACTCCTATAACCATAGAAGCTACCAAACAAGTGAGCCTAAAGGACACCACTACCACTTTACTTGATAGTAGTGACCTTGATTTTGATAATTGCACCCTTTCTGAAGTTATTGGTTTTCTTCACAAGATGTCTAGAGATCCCCACACTAGCACACTTAATCTTGCCTTCACGGAGCATATCACTAATGCTCTCATCAAAGCTAGGGAGGAGAAGCTTAGGGTAGAAGCCTCCATACCTAGAAAGCTAGAAGATAGTTGGGATCCTATGATTAAAATTAAGTTGAATAACTTCTCTTGCTATGCTTTATGTGATGTTGGAGCTAGTACCTTGATGGCTTCTCGCCCCTCGTTGGTTACCCCAAGTGGAAGGTTTGAGATGTAGCATAGCGGCAAATTTCCCTTGGCAAAGATACCAAGGATCGAATCCCGTGAGACTCCGAGGGTCGACAAGAAGGTGTCAATGGCGCCAGAAACTTTTGCTTGACAGGACCTGCACACAGATACAAATAACTTTGCTCCCAACGAGTACAGAGAGGTTGTCAATCCCTCCGGCCTTGTCGTTTACAAAGGATCAAACACAAGAGATAATAGTGATAGGTATGACTGCAACTAGGAAATAGAACAGGAAGTAAATAGCGGGTGTGATCAGTGATGGTAATATGGACCGGGGTCCCATGATGTTCACTATTGCTGTCTCTCTTCCAAAAGATGATAAAACAGCTAAGCGAGGTAAACAAATTACATCTTGGCAATTGACAGGATTATGTGCGCAAACCAATGCTAACTATGCTGTAAAGAAAGGTAGAGGCTCAAAAGCATGGGCGGTACGCCAAGGCAAGTAGACTGAAATCCATCTGCATCTACTACTAATCATCCACTTGAGATATATATCCAGAACATCTCGCTGGCATTAAGTTGCGAGTCCCACCCAAAGTGTAAACTCAAAGCAACAGACAACTGCATTAAAAGAACTTTGCGTAAAGTAAACAATCCTTGCACCCGCAAGTACAAGCACCATTGTTTTCCCCCTTGTGGCAACAACACATCCCCTAGACTCATGTTTCTGTCACTCAAGCTAGTCATCGAGGGGCATGAACCCACAATCAAGCATAACGTTCCCTCTTGGAGTTACTACCTACTACTCGGCCAAAGCAATAAACAGCAACGGAGAACATGCAAGAATTACTCAAGAACATAAATATAAAAGAGGTGAATCAAATATATTACTCACACACAATCTGAACATAATCTCATAATCCATCGGATCCCAGCAAACTCAGCGGAGCAACAGCATAAAGATTACATATGTGCCTCGATCATGTAGGGCAGCTCACGAGGTCTAATCGATGAAGAACAAAGAGGGGAGGAGAACATCACATAGCTACTGGTCATGGACCCATGGTCCAAGGGAGACTACTCACAACTCATCCGGGAGGCGTCCATGGTGGTGGAGAAGCTCCCGGTGGTGGTTCTCCCCTCCGGCAGGGTGCCGGGAAGAGTTCTCCTGGTGCTCCCGCTCTTGGAAGCGCGGCGGCGGTGGAACAGAGATGAGATCGCGAAAAAGGGTTCCGTCCTCGAGGGTTTCGGGACGCGAGCAATATTTATGCAAAAGGGGGTCACCAGAGGCGGAGGTGGGGCCCTAGGCGCCCCCCTGGCGCGGCCATGGGTGGGGCTGCGCCGGGTGGCCGCCTGGGCCACCCCAGGCTCCCCTCTGGCCCTGCCTTGGTTTTTCTGGAAGCTCCCGATACGCTGATTTTTCCTGTATTTTCCCGGAATTTTTAGGGCACTTTTAATATGGGGGAAACCTGAAATAGAAAAATAGCAGAAAACAGGAACTGGCACTGTGGTGCACTGAGTTAATAGGTTAGTCCAAATATGATCAAAAGTGTATGGAAGTGCATAAATATCATAGCAATATCACACAAAAGAGGCATGGAGCAAGCAGAAATTATAGATACGTTTTGGACGTATCAACATCCCCAAGCTTAATTCCTGCTCGTCCTCGAGTAGGTAAATGATAACAAGCATAATTTCTGTGGTGACATGCTATCAACCATATAAGAACTTTTAAGTAAAGCAATCAAGGCATGTAATTCAATTCAAGTCATAACAAACAAGAGTCTATATTAGCATTGTAACAAGCAACATAAGAACATAAAGGTGCAAGAGCTCTCGCTGTCCGTGACTCGAATGTCTCCAAATGGTGTTTGCGTGCAAGAAAGGGGATAGGGATATATGAGAGAGTAAAACATAGTTTTTGTATTGTTGAGAACTTAATCTACTAAAGTTTCACACTTGGTCATCTTTGGAATTTTATCTTGACTCATCCCGAGACCGTCAGCCAGGTACAAGTCAAAATGATCCACTCCCTTTCGATATTTTGAGCACTCATGCTATGGATGAGCGTAAGCAAGAAAGTCGACACTTAGGATGGCAAAGAGAGAAAAATGATAGAGGGGGAAGACAAAAAAGGTGTGAAAGGCTCACATCAATGAGGACAATCATCGGCGAGAGAAAGCCAAATGATAGATATGATGTGAGGAGTAGGGATTGCCATGCAACGGATGCACATATGAGCTAAGGTAAGCTCTCCAATGGAACTAGTGGGGGTGCATCCAACTTGCTTGCTCAAGAAGACCTAGAGCTCTTTTGAGGAGGCTCATCATTGGAATATACAAGCCAAGTTCTATAGTGTAAAGGTCCCCACATAGCTATATGCATAAATGATAATCTCTATGGAGCACAAGGTATAAGATGGAGTACGAGTGTGGATCTCTTAAAAGGAAATAGTAGTGTGCCCCCTTCTCTCTTTTTATTTCTTTTTCTCTTTTTTTCTATTTTTTTATAAAAAAAATTTGTGGCCTCAATGGCTCTTTCTATTTATCTCTCATTTGTCCTCTTTGGGATCTTTTGATTTTGTCCTCTTTGGGATCTTTTGATTTGTCCTCTTTGGGATCTTTTCCTCACTTTAGGGGCAACACTCTATGTATTACAAGAGGTATAGAAGATCTTTCACACTTTACAAAAGTACTCAACATAAAGAAAAAGAAACTATCATGATGTATGCAAATGTATGCCTCTGCCAGTGTAGCAGGATATGCAATGATACTAGCGCGTCATGTAGCAATGATTAGGGCAAGGCCCAACTAGCATGCGGCTCATCGATCAAGCAAAAAGCATGTATGACATGAAGATCAAGTCATGAGAAGATGGATGTTGCATGGCAATGTATCTCGGAAAGGCTATGGAAATGCCTTAATAGGTAGGTATGGTGGCTGTTTTGAGGAAGGATATAATGAGGCTTATGATGACAGAGCATATCGTGCCAAGGATTTGGATGCACCGGCGAAGTATGCGCCAACTCTCGAGGTGAGAAAGGGCAATGCACGGTACCAAAGAGGCTAGAAAAATATGGTTAGGTGGAAGTGTCAACCTTCGAATACTCACATTAGTCCGAAGAACTCATGCACTTATTAGCGGTAACTCTCAATCTAATTCGGAGGTTCACAAAGAGACAAGTACCCCGAGGAGGTGTGTATGGGGGTTTGGTTAACCTTGCGCATCCTCGACCCATGGTACGTGAGTGTACTCTAATATTCGATCCCTCCAAAGATTAGTGATCCATTTAGTAGCTAAAGTTCTCAACTATTTTGTAGGTTTTCGAAAATAAACACGGATTGCCCAAAATACGACATCTATCACTAATAAGCTAAAGCCCTTGACACCAAAAGTTCAGACATTACTCATGGCAATACCTCAAAACTATTGCAAGTTACTACTAAAATTAAATAGCAACCTCAATTACCTACTTTAAGTTAAGACACACAACTCAGTGCAACAGACAAACTCTCTTAACAAGATAAACATGAAAACTCAAGAGAGTTCAGCAACCAACTAAACAAAATCTCTTTAAAAAGAAAAGCATGAAAACTAAGAGCTAAACATGACAGCAGCTATGGAAAGACAAAGAACACACACAACAAAGATAAGCATGAAAATCCCATGTTGTGTTCTAGGTTGAAGTGGAGCGTGTTTCTCTCCAACATAAAGAAAGCTGGGTTCTAACTCGTTATGAACAGCAGGCAAAGCTAAAGAAAACTAAAAAGGAAACTAAGAGCAAGACGCTCCAAGCATAGCACATAACGCATGAAGTGATTAAAATATAGTGGAACGAAAGACGAACTGATAATTGTTGATGGAGAAGGGGATGCACGGGGGCATCCCCAAGCTTAGACGCTTGAGTCTTCTTGAATATTTCTTGGGGGTGCACGGGGGCATCCCCAAGCTTGAGCGTTTGACCCTCCTGAATCTTTTTATCATCTTCCCTCGCACACTTGAAAACTCCCTTCATACATAACTCATCATAATCTGATTAGCGAGGTTAGTACCCATAATAAAATAACTTTTCCCTGCTGGAAATAAGGATAATCTTGAAGAGCTACTGTTTCTCAAGATTGCCAAAAGGTTTTTGCAAAGAAATAGCAAGCTTAAGGTTTGCAAAACGAAGAAAAGGCAAAACCTGACAGAATCTGTGAAAAACAGACCAGCAGGTAGTAAATAATTGTTTCGGGGCACTTCTACAACTCAAATAAAAAAACTCAGAACAGACGCCCAAAAGCCAATTGTATAGGGCACGCTGTCAAAAAAATTCAGATCAAACAGATGATCTGGTGATTTTATACGAATTTTTCTGTCCAAGGACAGAATCTGTTTTCTGGACTGCACGTCACAACTTTTGAACTTTCTTGCAATCAGAGGCTAAACTTGGCACAAAGCTGAAAAGAAAAGATACAATGATGATGCTACTGTAGTAACAAACATCAAGACAGAACAAAAGCAAAATAAAATTTTATTCATTGTGGGCTGCCTCCCAAAAGCGCTTTCTTTTATGCCTTTAAGCTAGGCATGATGCAAAAAGAGAGGATCAAGTTTTATCAAGAGTAAAAGAATAGCTAGCCCGTATAACGGACTCAAAAGGTGACTTAATCTTCTTTCTAGGGAAGTGTACCATCCCTTTCTTGAGAGGAAATTGGAATTTTATATTCCCCTCTTTCATGTCAATGATAGCACCAACGGTGCGAAGAAAAGGACGTCCCAAAATAATTGGACATGAAGGTTCACATTCAATATCCATAATAGTAAAATCAACGGGAACATAATTGTCATTGACAATGATAAGAACATCATCGATCTTCCCCAAAGGTTTCTTTACGGAAGAATCAACAAGACGAACACCAAAAGAACAAGGATCAAAAGATTTCAATTTAAGCATATCATACATTCTTTTGGGCATAACGGAGGTGCTAGCTCCAACATCACATAAAGCATAGCAAGAGAAGTTATTCAACTTAATTTTAATCATAGGATCCCAACCATCTTCTAGCTTTCTAGGTATGGAGGCTTCTACCCTAAGCTTCTCCTCCCTAGCTTTGATGAGAGCATTAGTGATATGCTCCGTGAAGGCAAGATTAAGCGTGCTAGTGTGGGGATCTCTAGACATCTTGTGAAGAAAACTAATAACTTCAGAAAGGGTGCAATTATCAAAATCAAGGTCACTACTATCAAGTAAAGTGGTAGTGGTGTCCTTTAGGCTCACTTGTTTGGTAGCTTCTATGGTCATAGGAGTTTCTTCTACGGTTAAGGTCATAGCATCACCATTAATAGGTCCAATGGGACCAGGAGTGCATTGGGTGCTAAGAGTTTGGATATCCTCAACAACTTGGATAGTAGCAACAGTGTGGTGGGTAGGAAGGCTCTTAATTCTATCTTCTTCCTCCCTTTCTCTAGCCCATCTCTCTTTAAGTTTAGCCATCATCCTAATGTTTTCATTAATTTGCACTTGAATAGCATTCATAGGAGTGGTCTTCCTCTCCTCAAGAGGGGAAGTTCTAATTTTAAGCAATTCTACCTCATGGGCTAAATTGTCTACCTTCGAAGAGAGATTATCTAGTTTGGCTAGTTTTTCTTCTACACTCTTATTGAAGGCTTTTTGGGTAGTGATAAAGTCTTTAAGCATAATCTCTAGTTCAGAAGTGGAGTTCTTGGTGCTAGGATAAGCATTGTTGTTCCCATAGGAATTAGAGGGGAATGGTCTAGGGTTGCTACCAAAATTACTCCTATAAGCATTGTTATTGAAATTGTTTCTAGAGATAAAGTTCACATCTACTTGATCTTGAGCAATCAAAGAATTTAAAGGAACATCATGAGGATCATTAGAAGATTGCTTGGAAAGTAGAGACATGATCAAGTCAACTTTTTCATTTAGGGAGGAAATCTCCTCGACAGAGTTTACCTTCCTACCTATTGGAGCGCGTTCGGTGTGCCATTGGGAATAGTTGGTCATCATCTCATCGAGAAGTTTCGTGGCAGCACCAAGTGTAGTTGACATAAAGGTTCCTCCCGCGGCCGAATCTAACAAGTTCCGCGAGGTAAAGTTCAAGCCTGCATAAAAAGTTTGGATAACCATCCAAGTAGTCAAACCATGAGCAGGGCAGTTCTTGACAAGAGATTTCATGCGTTCCCAAGCTTGGGCAACGTGTTCATTATCCAATTGTTCAAAATTCATTATGTTACTCCTTAATTGGATAATTTTAGCAGGGGGATAGTACTTCCCAATAAAGGCATCCTTGCTCTTGTCCCAAGGATCTATGCTATTCCTAGGCAAGGATTGAAACCAGATTTTCGCTCCTCCTCTCAAGGAGAAAGGAAAAAGCTTAAGCTTAACAATATCACCATCTATTTCTTGGGACTTTTGCATATCACAGAGTTCAACAAAATTATTTAAATGCAAAGCAGCATCATCTCCAGCACCGGAGAATTGATCTTTCATAACTAGGTTCAGTAAAGCAGGTTTAATTTCATAAGAAGGTGCTGAAGTGGCAGGTGTAGTAATAGGCGTGCAGATAAAGTCATTGTTGTTATGACTAGTGAAGTCACACAACTTGGTGTTCTCGGTGGAACCCATAGCAGCAGCAAGCAAGATAACTATTTTTGTGATTTTTGGTAAAGGAAACTAAAGCAAAAACTGAAAGGTAAACTAACAAGACTAAAAAGCAAAGATAAAAGATAGCGTGCAACTCCCCTATCTTGAAGAGTGGAGTCCCCGGCAACGGCGCCAGAAACTTGCTTGATGGCTTCTCGCCCCTCGTTGGTTACCCCAAGTGGAAGGTTTGAGATGTAGCGTAGAGGCAAATTTCCCTTGGCAAAGATACCAAGGATCGAATCCTGTGAGACTCCGAGGGTCGACAAGAAGGTGTCAATGGCGCCAGAAACTTTTGCTTGACAGGACCTGCACACAGATACAAATAACTTTGCTCCCAACGACTACAGAGAGGTTGTCAATCCCTCCGGCCTTGTCGTTTACAAAGGATCAAACACAAGAGATAATAGTGATAGGTATGACTGCAACTAGGAAATAGAACAGGAAGTAAATAGCGGGTGTGATCAGTGATGGTAATATGGACCGGGGTCCCATGATGTTCACTAGTGATGTCTCTCTCCCAAAAGACGATAAAACAGTTAAGCGAGGTAAACAAATTATAGCTGGGCAATTGACAGGATTATGTGCGCAAACCAATGCTAACTATGCTGTAAAGAAAGGTAGAGGCTCAAAAGCATGGGCGGTACGCCAAGGCAAGTAGACCGAAATCCATCTGCATCTACTACTAATCATCCACCTTGAGATATCTATCCAAAACATCTCGCTGGTATTAAGTTGCGAGTCCCACCCAAAGTGTAAACTCAAAGCAACAGACAACTGCATTAAAAGAACTTTGCGTAAAGTAAACAATCCTTGCACCCGCAAGTACAAGCACCGTTGTTTTCCCCCTTGTGGCAACAGCACATCCCCTAGACTCATGTTTCTGTCACTCAAGCTAGTCATCGAGGGGCATGAACCCACAATCAAGCATAACGTTCCCTCTTGGAGTTAGTACCTACTACTCGGCCAAAGCAATAAACAGCAACGGAGAACATGCAAGAATTACTCAAGAACATAAATGTAAAAGAGGTGAGTCAAATATATTACTCACACACAATCTGAACATAATCTCATAATCCATCGGATCCCAGCAAACTCAGCAGAGCAACAGCATAAAGATTACATATGTGCCTCGATCATGTAGGGCAGCTCACGAGGTCTAATCGATGAAGAACAAAGAGGGGAGGAGAACATCACATAGCTACTGGTCATGGACCCATGGTCCAAGGGAGACTACTCACAACTCATCCGGGAGGCGTCCAAGGTGGTGGAGAAGGTCCCGGTGGTGGTTCTCCCCTACGGCAGGGTGCCGGGAAGAGTTCTCCTGGTGCTCCCGATCTTGGAAGCGCGGCGGCGGCGGAACAGAGATGAGATCGCGAAAAAGGGTTCCGTCCTCGAGGGTTTCGGGACGCGAGCAATATATCTGCAAAAGGGGGTCACCAGAGGCGGAGGTGGGGCCCCAGGCGCCCCCCTGGCGCGGCCAGGGGTGGGGCCGCGCCGGGTGGCCGCCTGGGCCACCCCAGGCTCCCCTCTGGCCTTGCCTTGGTTTTTCTGGAAGCTCCCGATACGCTGATTTTTCCTGTATTTTCCCGGAATTTTTAGGGCACTTTTAATATGGGGGAAACCTGAAATAGAAAAACAGCAGAAAACATGAACTGGCACTGTGGTGCACTGAGTTAATAGGTTAGTCCAAATATGATCAAAAGTGTATGGAAGTGCATAAATATCATAGCAATATCACACAAAAGAGGCATGGAGCAAGCAGAAATTATAGATACGTTTTGGACGTATCATACCTCCGTTATGCCCAAAAGAATGTATGATATGTTTGAATTGAAACCTTTTGATCCTTGTTCTTTTGGTGTTCGTCTTGTTGATTCTTCCGTAAAGAAACCTTTGGGGAAGATCGACGATGTTCTTATCATTGTCAATGACAATTATGTTCCCGTTGATTTTACTATTATGGATATTGAATGTGAACCTTCATGTCCAATTATTTTGGGACGTCCTTTTCTTCGCACCGTTGGTGCTATCATTGACATGAAAGAGGGGAATATAAAATTCCAATTCCCTCTCAAGAAAGGGATGGAACACTTCCCTAGCAAGAAGATTAAGTTGCCTTTTGAGTCCGTTACACGGGCTAGCTATTCTCTTACTCTTGATAAAACTTGATCTTCTCTTTTTGCATCATGCCTAGCTTAAAGGCATAAAAGAAAGCGCTTTTGGGAGGCAGCCCACAACGAATTAGGTTTTATTTTGCTTTTGTTGTGTCTTGATGTTTGTTACTACAGTAGCATCATCATTGTATCTTTTCTTTTCAGCTTTGTGCCAAGTTTAGACTCCGATTGCAAGAAAGTTCAAAAGTTGTGACGTGCTGTCCAGAAAACAGATTCTGTCCTTGGACAGAAAAATTCGAATAAAATCACCAGATCATCTTTTTGATCTGAATTGTTTTGACAGCGTGCTCTATACAATTGGCTTTCGAGCGTCTGTTCTGAGTTTTTTTATTTGAGTTGCAGAAGTGCCCCGAAAAAATTATTTACTACCTGCTGGTCTGTTTTTCATAGATTCTGTCCTGTTTTGCCTTTTCTTCGTTTTGCAAACCTTGAGCTTGCTTTTTCTTTGCAAAAACCTTTTGGCAATCTTGAGAAACAGTAGCTCTTCAAGATTATCTTTATTTCAAGTAGGGAAAAATTATTTTATTGTGGGTACTAACCTCGCTAATCAGATTATGATGAGTTATGTATGAAGGGAGTTTTCAAGTGTGCGAGGGAAGATGATAAAAGAAGATTCAGGAGGGTCAAACGCTCAAGCTTGGGGATGCCCCCGTGCACCCCCAAGAAATATTCAAGAAGACTCAAGCGTCTAAGCTTGGGGATGCCCCCATGCATCCCCTTCTCCATCAACAATTATCAGTTCGTCTTTCGTTCCATTATATTTTTTCACTTCATGCGTTATGTGCTATGCTTGGAGCGTCTTGCTCTTAGTTTCTTTTTTTAGTTTTCTTTAGCTTTGCTTGCTGTTCATAACAATTTAGAACCCAGCTTTTTTTGTGTGGGAGAGACACACGCTCCCCTTCAACCTAGAACACAACATCGGATTTTCATGCTTATCTTTGCTGTGTGTGTTCTTTGTCTTTCCATAGCTGCTGTCATGTTTAGCTCTTAGTTTTCATGCTTTTCTTTTTAAAGAGCTTTTGTTTAGTTGGTTGCTGAACTCTCTTGAGTTTTCATGTTTATCTTGTTAAGAGAGTTTGCCTGTTGCACTGAGTTGTGTGTCTTAACTTAAAGTAGGTAACTGAGGTTGCTATTTAATTTTAGTAGTAACTTGCAATAGTTTTGAGGTATTGCCATGAGTAATGTCTGAACTTTTGGTGTCAAGAGCTTTAGCCTATTAGTGATAGATGTCGTATTTTGGGCAATCCGTGTTTATTTTTGAAAACCTACAAAATAGTTGAGAACTTTAGCTACGAGATGGATCACTAATCTTTGGAGGGATCGAATATTAGAGTACACTCACGTACCATGAGTCGAGGATGCGCAAGGATAACCAAACCCCCATACACTCCTCCTCGGGGTACTTGTCTCTTTGTGAACCTCCTAATTAGATTGAGAGTTACGGATAATAAGTGCATGAGTTCTTCGGACTAATGTGAGTATTCGAAAGTTGACACTTCCACCTAGCCATATTTTTCTAGCCTCTTCGGTACCGTGCATTGCCCTTTCTCACCTCGAGAGTTGGCGCATACTTCGCCGGTGCATCCAAATCCTTGGCACGATACGCTCTGTCATCATAAGCCTCATTATATCCTTCCTCAAAACAGCCACCATACCTACCTATCAAGGCATTTCCATAGCCTTTCCGAGATACATTGCCATGCAAAATCCATCTTCTCATGACTTGATCTTCATGTCATACATGCTTTTTGCTTGATCGATGAGACACATGCTAGTTGGGCCTTGCCCTAATCATTGCTACATGACGCGCTAGTATCATTGCATATCTTGCTACACCGGCAGAGGCATACATTTGCATACATCATGATAGTTTCATTTTCTTTATGTTGAGTACTTTTGTAAAGTGTGAAAGATCTTCTATACTTCTTGTAATACATAGAGCGTTGCCCCTAAAGTGAGGAAAAGATACCAAAGAGGACAAAATTAAAAGATCCCAAAGAGGACAAATGAGAGTTAAATAGAAAGAGCCATTGAGGCCACAAAAAAAATAAAAAAAAGAGAAAAAAGAGAAAAAGAAATAAAAAGAGAGAAGGGGGCACACTACTATTCCTTTTGAGAGATCCACACTCGTACTCCATCTTATACCTTGTACTCCATAGAGATTATCATTCATGCATATAGCTATGTGGGGACCTTCACACTATATAACTTGGCTTGTATATTCCAATGATGAGCCTCCTCAAAAGAGCTCTAGGTCTTCTTGAGCGAGCAAGTTGGATGCACCCCCACTAGTTCCATTGGAGAGCTTACCTTAGCTCATATGTGCATCCGTTGCATGGCAATCCCTACTCCTCACATCTTATCTATCATTTGGCTTTCTCTCGCCTATGATAGTCCTCATTGATGTGAGCCTTTCACACCTTTTTTGTCTTCCCCCTTCATCATTTTTCTCTCTTTGCCATCCTAAGTGTCAACTTTCTTGCTTACGCTCATCCATTGCATGAGTGCTCAAAATATCGAAAGGGAGTGGATCATTTTGACTTGTACCTGACTAGTGGTCTGGGGATGAGTCAAGATAAGATTCCAAAGAAGACCAAGTGTGAAACTTTAGTAGATTAAGTTCTCAACAATACAAAAACTATGTTTTACTCTCTCGTATATCCCTATCCCCTTTCTTGCACGCAAACACCATTTGGAGACATTCGAGTCACGGACAGCGAGAGCTCTTGCACCTTTATGTTCTTATGTTGCGTGTTACAATGCTAATATAGACTCTTGCTTGTTATGACTTGAATTGAATTACATGCCTTGATTGCTTTACTTAAAAAGTTCTTATATGGTTGGTAGCATGTCACCACAGAAATTATGCTTGTTATCATTTACCTACTCGAGGACGAGCAGGAATTCAGCTTGGGGATGTTGATACGTCCAAAACGTATCTATAATTTCTGCTTGCTCCATGCTTCTTTTGTGTGATATTGCTATGATATTGATGCACTTCCATACACTTTTGATCATATTTGGACTAACCTATTAACTCAGTGCACCACAGTACCAGTTCCTGTTTTCTGCTGTTTTTCTATTTCAGGTTTCCCCCATATTAAAAGTGCTCCAAAAATTCCAGGAAAACTATAGGAAAAATCAGCGTACAGGAAGCTTCGCGAAGAACCAAAGATGGGCCAGAGGGGAGCCAGGGGAGGCCCAGGCGGCCACCTGGCGCGGCCCCACCCCTGGCCGCGCCAGGGGGGGCGCCTGGGGCCCCTGCTCCGCCTCTGACTGCCCCCCTTCGCCTATATATCCCTCTCGTCCCGAAACCCTCGAGGATAGAACCCTTTTTCGCGATCTCGCCTCTGTTCCGCCGCCGCAGCGCTTCCAAAATCGGGAGCATCAGGAGAACTCTTCCCGGCACCCTGCTGGAGGGGAGAACCACCACCGGGAGCTTCTCCACCACCATGGACGCTTCCCGGATGAGTCGTGAGTAGTCCACCTTGGACCATGGGATCATGATCAGTAGCTATGTGATGTTCTCCTCCCCTCTTTGCTCTTCATGGTTTAGACCTCGTGAGCTGCCCTACATGATCGAGGCACATATGTAATCTTTCTGCTGTTGCTTTGCTGAGTTTGCTGGGATCTGATGGATTATGAGACTATGTTCAGATTGTGTTTGAGTAATATATTTGATTCACCTCTTTTATATCTTTGTTCTTGAGTAATTCTTGCATGTTCTCCGTTGCTGTTTATTGCTTTGGCCAAGTAGTAGGTAGTAACTCCAAGAGGGAGCGTTATGCTTGATTGTGGGTTCATGCCCCCTGATGACTAGCTTGAGTTCCAGAAACATGAGTCTAGGGGATGTGTTGTTGCCACAAGGGAGAAAACAACAATGCGTGTACTTGCGGGTGCAAGGATTGTTTACTTTACGCAAAGTTCTTTTAATGCAGTTGTCTGTTGCTTTGAGTTTACACTTTGGGTGGGATTCGCAACTTAATACCAGCGAGAAGTTCTGGATAGATATCTCAAGGTGGATGATTAGTAGTAGATGCAGATGGATTTCGGTCTACTTGCCGTGGCGTACCGCCCATGCTTTTGAGCCTCTACCTTTCTTTGCAGCATAGTTAGCATTGGTTTGCGCACATAATCCTGTCAATTGCCCAACTGTAATTTGTTTACCTCGCTTTGCTGTTTTATCGTCTTTTGGGAGAGAGACATCACTAGTGAACATCATGGGACCCCGGCCCATATTACCACCGCTGATCACACCTTCTATTTACTTCCTGTTTTTATTTCCTAGTTGCAGTCATAGCTATCATTATTATCTCTTGTGTTTGATCCTTTGTAAACAACAAGGCCGGAGGGATTGACAACCTCTCTGTACTCGTTGGGAGCAAAGTTATCTGTATCTGTGTGCAGGTCCCGTCAACCGCTAAGTTTCTGGCGCCGTTGACACCTACTTGTCGACCCTCGGAGTCTCACGGGATTCGATCCTTGGTATCTTTGCCAAGGGAAATTTGTCGCTACGCTACATCTCAACCTTCCACTTGGGGTAACCAACGAGGGGCGAGAAGCCATCAATGGGCCCAGAGATACCTCTCCGTCACACGGAGTGACAAATCCCAGTCTCGATTCGTGCCAACCCAACATACACTTTCGGAGATACCTGTAGTGCACCTTTATAGCCACCCAGTTACGTTGTGACGTTTGGTACACCCAAAGCATTCCTACGGTATTCGGGATTTGCACAATCTCATGGTCTAAGGAAAAGATACTTGACATATAGAAAAGCTTTAGCATACGAACTACACGATCTGTGCTAGGCTTAGGATTGGGTCTTGTCCATCACATCATTCTCCTAATGATGTGATCCCGTTATCAATGACATCCAATGTCCATGGTGAGGAAACTGTGACCATCTGTTGATCAACGAGCTAGTCAACTAGAGGCTTACTAGGGACGTGGTGTTTGTCTATGTATCCACACATGTATCTGAGTTTCCTATCAATACAATTCTAGCATGGATAATAAACAATTATCATGAACAAGGAAATATAATAATAACCAATTTATTATTGCCTCTAGGGCATATTTCCAACAGTCTCCCACTTGCACTAGAGTCAATAATCTAGTTCACATCGCCATGTGATTAACACTCACAGGTCACATCGCCATGTGACTAACATCCAAAGAGTTTACTAGAGTCAGTAATCTAGTTCACATCAATATGTGATTAACACTCAATGAGTTCTGGGTTCGATCATGTTATGCTTGTGAGAGAGGTTGTAGTCAACGGGTCTGCAACATTCAGATCCCTATGTACTTCGCAAAACTTTATGTCATATCATAGATGCTGCTACCACGTTCCACTTGGAGCTATTCCAAACTGTTGCTCCATTATACGTATCCGGTATCTCCACTCAGAGTTATCCAGATAGGTGTTAAGCTTGTATCGACGTAACTCTTTACGTCGAACTCTTTATCACCTCCATAACCGAGAAACATTTCCTTATTCCTCTAAGGATAATTTTGACCACTATCTAGTGATCCACTCCTGGATCACCTTTGTACCCTCTTGCCAGACATGTGGCAAGGCACACATCAGGTGCGGTACTCATCATGGCATACCGTATAGAGCCTATGACAAAAGCATAGGGGACGACCTTCGTCCTTCCTCTTTCTTCTGCCGTGGTCAAGCTTTGAGTCTTACTCAACTTCACACCTTACAACTCAGGTAAGAACTCCTTCTTTGACTGATCTATTTTGAACTCCTTTAAAATCATGTCAAAGGTGTGTGTTCTTTTGAAAGTATCATTAGGCGTCTTGAATTATCTCTATAGATCTTGATACCCAATTATGTAAGCAGCTTTATCCAGGTCTTCCTTTGAAAAACTCCTTTCAAACAACCCTTTATGCTTTCCAGAAAATCATTTCGGATCAACAATATGTCATTCACATATACTTATCAGAAATGTTGTAGTGCTCCCACTCACTTTATTGTAAATACAAGTTCCTAACAAACTTAGTATAAACCCAAAAACTTTGATCACTCCATCAAAGCGTATATTCCGACTCCGAGATGCTTGCTCTAGTCCATGGAAGGATCGCTGGAGCTAGCATACCTTTTAGTATCCTTAGGATCGACAAAACCTTTTTGATTGTATCACATACAACCTTTCCTTACGAAAACTGGTAAGGAAACTTGTTTTGTCATCCATCTGCCAGATTTCATAAATGCAGCTAATGCCACCATGATTCCGACGGACTTAAGCATCGCTACGGGTGAGAAAATCTCATCGTAGTCAACTCCTTGAACTTGTGAAAAACTCTTTGCCACAAGTCGAGCTTCATAGATGGTGACATTATCGTCCACGTCCGTCTTCTTCTTAAAGATCCATTTATCTCAATGGCTTGCTGCTAGGCTTCTCGCCCCTCGTTGGTTACCCCAAGTGGAAGGTGTGAGATGTAGTGTTGCGGAAGTTTTTCCCTTGGCAAAGATACCAAGGATCGAATCCCCAGAGACTCCTAGGTTCAACAAGAAGGTGTCAACTGCTACGGCGCCAGATATTAGCAATCAACGTGGACCTGCACACAGATACAAATAACTTTGCTCCCAACGAGTAGAGAGAGGTTGTCAATCCCTCCGGCCTTGTAGTTCACAAAGGATTAAACGCAAGTGATAGTAGTGATAGATATAATTGCAATAGTAAATAAAAGCGAAAAGTAAATAGCGGATGTGATCAATGATGGTAATATGGACTGGAGTCTCATGATGTTCACTAGTGATGTCTCTCTCCCAAAAGATGATAAAACAGCTATGTGAGGTAAACGAATTACAGCTGGGCAATTGACAGGACCATGTGCGCAAACCAATGCTGATTACATTGCAAGAAAGGTTGAGGTTCAAAGCATGGGCGGTACGCCAAAGTAAGTAGACCGAAATCCATCAATATCTACTACTAATCATCCACCTTGAGATATCTATCCAGAACATCTCGCTGGTATTAAGTTGTGAGTTCCACCCATAGTGTAAACTCAATGCAACAGACAACTACATTAAAAGAACTTTGCGTAAAGTAAACAATCCTTGCACCCGCGGGCACAAGCACCGTTGTTTTCCCCCTTGTGGCAACAACACATCCCCTAGACTCATGTTTCTGTCACTCAAACTAGTCATCGAGGTGCATGAACCCACAATCAAGCATAACATTCCCTCTTGGAGTCACTACCTATTACTTGGCCAAAGCAATAAATAACAACGGAGAACATGCAAGAATTACTTACGAACATAAATATAAAAGAGGTAGATCAAATATATTACTCAAGCACAATCTGAACATAATCTCATAATCCATCGGATCCCAGCAAACTCATCATAGCAACAGCATAAGGATTACATATGTGCCTCGATCATGTAGGGCAGCTCACGAGGGCTAATTAGTGAAGCACAAGAACGGGAGGAGAACATCACATAGCTACTGGTCATGGACTCATGGTCCAAGGGAGACTACTCACAACTCATCCGGGAGGCGTCCATGGTGGTGGAGAGGCTCCCGGTGGTGATCCTCCCCTCCGGCAGGGTGCCGGGAAGAGTTCTCCTGGTGCTCCCGATCTTGGAAGCGGCGGCGGCGGCGGAACAGAGATGAGATCGCGAAAAGAGTTCCTCCCTTGAGGGTTTCGGGAGACGCTTTAAATATATGCCAAAGGGGGGCATCGGAGGAGCCTCGGGGGGACCAGGCGCCCCCCCCGGCGCGGCCTAGGGGGGGGCGCCGCCAGGGCGCCTGGAGCCCTGGTGGCCCTCCCGGCTGTCCTTCGGGCGCACGGTAGTTTCTGGAACGCTGATTTTTTATATAATTTTTCTGGATTTTTCCTGGCAGTTCTCGTAATGTGAAAACTTGAAATACAAAAACAGCCGAAAACAGAAACTGACACTGGGGTGCACTGAGTTAATAGGTTAGTCCAAATATGATCAAAAGTGTATGGAAGTGTATAAATATCATAGCAATATCACCCAAAAGAGGCATGGAGCAAGCAGAAATTATAGATACATTTTGGACGTATCAACATCCCCAAGCTTAATTCCTGCTCGTCCTCGAGTAGGTAAATGATAACAAGAATAATTTCTGTGTTGACATGCTATTAACCATATAGGACTTTTTCATAGTCATATGACAAAAGCTTACTGAGACAATGAATATATAGTAATTAAGTTGCCTCATGAGAAAATCACAAAGGACTGAAAGTTTTACAATATGATACTGAAACATCAAATAGATTTGCAATGAACATGATGTGCAAATATGATAAAGTGATATCTAGCTTGCCCCCTTTAGTGAAGCAAAACATAAATGCAGGGGCACCTCCAAGGTTTAAGTGATGACTAGATACAATGATTTCAGAATAAACGATATCACAATCATGCAAAAGACAATGCTACTTTGGGACAATGCACATTACACTCAGAATGACAATCATGCTCTCAGTAGTTGGTGCTTTTAAAAGAAGGTGGAGACTCTCGAACCGTGGCTTTTGTTGGCAAGGTTGAAAACCCATAGTCGGAAACAAAGACAAAACATGTACCAGAGCTCTTGGCTTTAAAACAGAGGTAATAATTTATTTTTAGATCATGCATGTTTCGTCAATGAATGCTAGCAGACAACTCAATCACTTTTCGAGATGGACAAGTTTCGAGGAACGGCTCCCGAATGAGGACGATCACATCCTCTTAATCTCCTTTGTTTATCACTGCCAAAGTTTTCTGATTTCTCATGAACAAAGCATGAAGGAGGGTTTGTTTGTTATATTATCTTTTTGAGCCGGGCGCACTCAATGCCAGTTCCTTCTCGTATTATGGGTTTGCACATTATACATGCAATCCCGGGGTGAAGCTTGTCCAACTTAAAAAGGTCATGAATTAACCACTACTTCCTCATGAACTTACAACAGAGGCACAAAATAAGAATGGTTTTTCTTTGAATAATTTCGAGATGGCACATGCAAGTTTCCGTTAGGAATGGCAGGTAAATACCATGTAGGAAGGTATGGTGGACTCATATGGCATAACTGGATTAAAGGATGTGGATGCACAAGCAGTCAGTCCGCTTAGTACATGTGAAGGTTAGCAAAAGACTGGGAGCGACCAACTAAGAGAGCAATGACGGTCATAATCATGCAGAGCGACAAAGCAACATTGAATCAGGCATGGTAGTTATATCGCTACTCAAAAACAAAAGATCATCAAGGCTTGACAGACTTTCTTTACAGTCTTAAATATGCGTGAGCATACGCCAAGTCAATCAAAATAAATTCTCGAAGGAAGATATTACTAAACTATACCACATCATAGGCAAAAAAATCATGTTGGTACTCCAATAACACATTGGGAACCCCCCAGTTATTTGATACTAACCATAAGAAAACATGAACTACTAAGCACCATCATGCACGTAGCATCTTTATCATAGACATATCAACCAATGCAACGGAAGCAAACTCTCTTAATAAGGTGAGCATGGTAATTAAAGAGAGTTCAAGCAACCAACTAAACAAAAGCTCTTGAAAAGATAAGCATGAAAGCTAAGAGCTGAACATGATAGTAGCTATTAAAAGACAAAGAACACACACAGCAAGGATAGACATGAAACTTCTATGTTATGTTCTAGGTAGAAGTGGAGCGTGTTTCTCTCCCACATAAAGAAAGCTGAGTTCCGACTCGTTATGAAAAACTAAAGAAAACTAAAAGCAAGACGCTCCAAGCATAGCACATAACACATGAAGTGATTAAAATATAGTGGAACGAAAGACGAACTGATAATGTTGATGGAGAAGGGGATGCACGGGGGCATCCCCAAGCTTAGACGCTTGAGTCTCCTTGAATATTTCTTGGGGGTGCATGGGGGCATCCCCAAGCTTGAGCGCTTGACACTCCTGAATCTTTTTATCATCTTCCCTCGCACACTTGAAAACTCCCTTCATACATAACTCATCATAATCTGATTAGCGAGGTTAGTACCCATAATAAAAATAATTATACCTTGCTGGAAATAAAGATATTCTTGATGGTTTACTGTTTCTCAAGATTGCCAAAAGGTTTTTGCAAAGAAAAAGCAAGCTCTTGGTTTGCAAAATGAAGGAAAAGCAAAACAGGACATAATCTGTGAAAAACAGAACAGCAGGTAGTAATTGATTTGTTCGGGGAACTTCTACAACTCTAATAAAAAAACTCAGAACAGACGCACGAAAGACAATTATATAGAGCACGCTGACGAAAAAATTCAGACCAAAAAGATGATCTGGTGATTTTATACGAATTGTTCTATCCAAGGACAGAATCTGTTTCCTGGACAGCACCTCACAACTTTTGAACTTTCTAGCAATCAGAGGCTACACTTGGCACAAAATTGAAAAGCAAAGATACAATGATGATGCTACAGTAGTAACAACATCAAGACACAACAAAAGCAAAATAAATTTATTCATGTGGGCTGCCTCCCAAAAGCGCTTTCTTTTATGCCTTTAAGCTAGGCATAATGCATATAGATCAAGTTGTATCAATTGAACCATCATCAAGATCATCAAAAAGCTCTTCAATAATATAACTAGTCTTAAGAGGACTTTCAAATAAAGGCCTCATAGAGATACTTCTAGGTAGAAGACCAAAAGGATAAAAGTCAAGGGAAGATTCATTTATAAATTCATCAAAGACAGGTGTTTCTTCCAAAGTCTTTACAGTTTCAACCCCTTTGGCAATAGGTGGATTACTTTTAGAGCGGGGAGCCTTTGGAACGTGAACGAACTTAGGCTCCTTCTTTGCCGGAGTTTCTACCTTTTTGGTTTTGATTGAGGAGAAGGTGGTTCCTAGAGTATCAAAGATATCCTCAATCTTGTCTATCCTAGAAGAGTCCAAGTCATGGAATTTGACGGTCTCCAAAATTTTGAAAATTTTATGCATGGAGCTATCAAGTCTATTTAAATTCCCTTGGATCTTACGATCCAACTCATTTATCTTATTAATACTTAGCATCTCTAGCTCTATCTTTTCAAGTTTTTTCATAATGTGAGCTAGGGTGATGTCCTCTCGAATGCTAACAACAGGGAGATTCCCAACAAGATTTTCAATAATACTAAGGGACTCCCAAACTGGGGCCTCTAGGAAATTCCCATTGATAGCAGTATCTAGAATAAACCTATTCTAAGAAGTAATTCCAACATAAAAATTTCTAAGCAGGATAGTAGTAGGTTGCTTCTTGGTGGCTCTTTTTTGTGAATCATTAATTCTATACCAAGCATCTTTCAAACTTTCCCCACCTCTTTGTTTAAAGGTGAGAACTTCTGCCTCATCAAAGACAAAAGGACCCGACATAATGACAACTAAAGAACGAGATAACTATTTTTGTGATTTTCGATAAAAAGGTACTAAAGCAAAAACTGAAAGGTAAACTAACAAGACTAAAAGCAAAGGTAAAAGATAACATGCAACTCCCCTATCTTGAAGAGTGGAGTCCCCGGCAACGGCGCCAGAAAAACTCTTGCTAGGCTTCTCGCCCCTCGTTGGTTACCCCAAGTGGAAGGTGTGAGATGTAGTGTTGCGGAAGTTTTTCCCTTGGCAAAGATACCAAGGATCGAATCCCCAGAGACTCCTAGGTTCAACAAGAAGGTGTCAACTGCTACGGCACCAGATATTAGCAATCAACGTGGACCTGCACACAGATACAAATAACTTTGCTCCCAACGAGTACAGAGAGGTTGTCAATCCCTCCGGCCTTGTAGTTCACAAAGGATTAAACGCAAGTGATAGTAGTGATAGATATAATTGCAATAGTAAATAAAAGCGAAAAGTAAATAGCAGATGTGATCAATGATGGTAATATGGACTGGAGTCTCATGATGTTCACTAGTGATGTCTCTCTCCCAAAAGACGATAAAACAGCTTTGTGAGGTAAACGAATTACAGCTGGGCAATTGACAGGACCATGTGCGCAAACCAATGCTGATTACATTGCAAGAAAGGTTGAGGTTCAAAGCATGGGCGGTACGCCAAAGTAAGTAGACCGAAATCCATCAATATCTACTACTAATCATCCACCTTGAGATATCTATACAGAACATCTCGCTGGTATTAAGTTGCGAGTCCCACCCATAGTGTAAACTCAATGCAACAGACAACTGCATTAAAAGAACTTTGCGTAAAGTAAACAATCCTTGCACCCGCGGGCACAAACACCGTTGTTTTCCCCCTTGTGGCAACAGCACATCCCCTAGACTCATGTTTCTGTCACTCAAACTAGTCATCGAGGGGCATGAACCCACAATCAAGCATAACGTTCCCTCTTGGAGTCACTACCTATTACTTGGCCAAAGCAATAAATAACAATGGAGAACATGCAAGAATTACTTACGAACATAAATATAAAAGAGGTAGATCAAATATATTACTCAAGCACAATCTAAACATAATCTCATAATCCATCGGATCCCAGCAAACTCATCATAGCAACAGCATAAGGATTACATATGTGCCTCGATCATGTAGGGCAGCTCACGAGGGCTAATTAGTGAAGCACAAGAACGGGAGGAGAACATCACATAGCTACTGGTCATGGACTCATGGTCCAAGGGAGACTACTCACAACTCATCCGGGAGGCGTCCATGGTGGTGGAGAGGCTCCCGGTGGTGATCCTCCCCTCCGGCAGGGTGCCGGGAAGAGTTCTCCTGGTGCTCCCGATCTTGGAAGCGGCGGCGGCGGCGGAACAGAGATGAGATCGCGAAAAGAGTTCCTCCCTCGAGGGTTTCGGGAGACGCTTTAAATATATGCCAAAGGGGGCATCGGAGGAGCCTCGGGGGGCCCAGGCGCCCCCCGGCGCGGCCCAGGGAGGGGGGCGCCGCCAGGGCGCCTGGAGCCCTGGTGGCCCCCCCGGCTGTCCTTCGGGCGCACGGTAGTTTCTGGAACGCTGATTTTTTATATAATTTTTCTGGATTTTTCCTGGCTGTTCTCGTAATGTGAAAACCCGAAATACAAAAACAGCCGAAAACAGAAACTGGCACTGGGGTGCACTGAGTTAATAGGTTAGTCCAAATATGATCAAAAGTGTATGGAAGTGTATAAATATCATAGCAATATCACCCAAAAGAGGCATGGAGCAAGCAGAAATTATAGATACGTTTTGGACGTATCACTTGCCAATCATCGGGCAAGTTCACCAAAGTCCATACTTTGTTTTGATACATGGATCCTATCTCGGATTTATTGGCTTCTAACCATTTGTCGGAATATGGGCCCACCATCGCTTCTCCATAGTTCGTAGGTTCATTGTTGTCCAACAACATGACATCTAAGGCAGGATCACCGTACCACTCAGGAGTAGTACATATCCTTGTCGACCTACGAGGTTCGATAGAAACTTGATCTGGAGCTTCATGATCACTATCATTAGTTTCCTCTTCAACAGTCGTAGGTTCCACAGAAACATCTTTCTGTGTTGCACTACTTTCCGGTTGAAGTGAGGGTTCGACAACCTCATCAAGTTCTATCTTCCTCCCACTCAAATCATTCGAGAGAAACTCCTTCTCGAGAAAGGACCCATTCTAAGCGACAAACATTTTTGCCCTTGGATCTGAGATAGAAGGTATACCCAACTGTTACCTTTGGGTATCCTATGAAGATGTATTTGTCCGCTTTGGGTTCGATCTTTTTCCGGCTGAAGCCATAAGCATCGCAGCCCCAAACATTTAAGAAACGACAACTTTGGTTTCTTGCCAAACCACAGTTCATACGTCGTCGTCTCAACGGATTTAGATGGTGCTCTATCTAAAGTGAATGCAGCAGTCTCTAATGCATAACCTCAAAATAATAGCGGTAGATCGGTAAGAGACGTCATAGATCGCACCATATCTCATAAGGTTCGATTACGACGTCCGGACACACCAATGCGCTGTGGTGTTCCAGGTGGCTTCAACTGCGAAACAATTCCACAATGTCTTAAGTGATTGCCAAACTCATAATTTAGAAAATCTCCCCTTGATCAAATCGTAGGAACATGATCTTCTTGTTATGATGATTCTTAATCTTCACTCTGAAATTGCTTGAACCTTTCAAACGTTTCAGACTTTTGCTTCATTAAGTAAATATACCCATATCTAGTCAAATCGTCAGTGAAGATGAGAAAATAACGATATCCACCACACGCCTTAATTCTCATTGGATCACACACATCAGCATGTATGATTTCCAACAAGTCCGTTGCCCGTTTCATTGTACATGAACACGGGATCTTAGTCATCCTGCCCATGAGGCATGGCTCGCATGTGTCAAGCGATTCAAAATCAAGTGACTCCAAACATCCATCAGCATGGAGTTTCTTCATGCATTTTATGCCAAAATGACCTAAGCGGCAGTGCCACAAGAAAGTGGTACTATCATTATTAACTCTACATCTTTTGGCGTTAATATTATTATCATGTGTATTACTATGATCGAGATTCAATAAACCATTGGGTGCATGACCATAAAGGTATTATTCATGTAAACAGAATAACTATTATTCTCTAACTTAAGTGAATAACTGTATTGCAATGAACATGATCTAATCATATTCATGCTTAACGTAGACACCTGATAACATTTATCTAGGTTCAACACTAATCCCAAAGGTAGAAGGAGCGTGCGATGGTGATCTTATCAACCTTGGAAACACTTCCAACACACATCGTCACCTCGCCCTTAGCTAGTCTCCGTTCAGTCTGTAGCTTTTGCTTCAAGTCACTAATAATAGCAACTGAACCGGTATCCAATACCCAGCTGCTACAAGGAGTACTAGTAAGGTACACATCAATAACACGTATATCAAATATACTTTGTTGAAGTTGTCAGCTTTCTTATCTACCATGTATTTGGGGTCATTCCGCTACCATGTGACTGTTCCCCGTACAATAGAAGCACTTAGTCTCAAGGTTTGGGTTCAACCTTGGGTTCCTTCATTAGTGCGACAACTGATGTGCCATTCATGAAGTTTCCCTTCTTGCCCTTGCCCTTTTGAAACCAGTGGTCTTGTTAAACCATCAACACTTGATGCTCCTTCTTGATTTCTACTTTTGCGGTCTTAAGAACCGCTAATAGCTCCGGGATCATCTCCATCCTTTGCATGTCATAGTTCATCACGAAGTTCTAGTAGCTTGGTGACAGTGTCTAGAGAATTCCGTCAACCACTATCTCATTTGGAAGATTAACTCCCACTTGGTTCAAGTGATTTTAGCACCCAGACATTCTGAGCACATGCTCACTAGTTGATCTATTCTCCTCCATCTTTTTGGCAAAAGAACTTGTCAGAGGTCTCATAGCTCTCAACACGGGCAAGAGCCTGAAATCCCAATTTCAGCTCTTACAACATCTCATATGTTCTATGACGTTCAAAACGTCATTGGAATCCCGATTCTAAGCCGTAAAGTATGGTGCACTAAACTATCAAGTAGTCATCAGGACGTGTCTGTCAGGTGTTCACAACATCCACAGACAATGTTGTATGGGTTTGCACATCGAGCGGTGCATCAAAAGACGTAAGCTTTTTGTGCAGCAGTGAGGACACTCCTCGGACTACGGACCCAGTCCGCATCATTGCTTACAATATCTTTCAACTTAGTCTTTCTCTAGGATCGTATTAAACAGGGAGCTACAACGCAGTTATTGGTCTACAACATAATTTACGAAGACAACTTAGACTATTGTTCATGACAATTAAGTTCATCTAATGAACTCCCACTCAGATAGACATCTCTCTAGTCATCTAAGTGATACATGATCCGAATCGACTAGGCCGTGTCCGATCATCACGTGAGACGGACTAGTCAACAACAGTGAACATCTTCATGTTGATCGTATCTTCTATACGACTCATGTTCGACCTTTCGGTCTTCCGTGTTCCGAGGCCATGTCTGTACATGCTAGGTTCGTCAAGTCAACCCTAAGTGTATCGCGTGTGTAAATCTGGCTTACACCCGTTGTATGCGAACGTTAGAACCTATCACACCCGATCATCACGTGGTGCTTGATGGCTTCTCGCCCCTCGTTGGTTACCCCAAGTGGAAGGTTTGAGATGCAGTGTAGCGGAAGTTTTCCCTTGGCAAAGATACCAAGGATCGATTTCCCCTGAGACTCCTAGTTTCAACAAGAAGGTGTCAACTGCTAACGGCGCCAGATATTAGCAATCAACGTGGACCTGCACACAGATACAAATAACTTTGCTCCCAACGAGTACAGAGAGGTTGTCAATCCCTCCGGCCATGTCGTTTACAAAGGATCAAACGCAAGTGATAATAGTGATAGGTATTGCTGCAAATAGTAAGTAAAAGCGGAAAGTAAATAGCGGATGTGGTCAGTGATGGTAATATGGACCGGGGTCCCATGATGTTCACTAGTGATGTCTCTCTCCCAAAAGACGATAAAACAGCTATGTGAGGTAAACGAATTACAGCTGGGCAATTGACAGAATTATGTGCGCAAACCAATGCTAACTATGTTGCAAGAAAGGTAGAGGTTCAAAGCATGGGCAGTACGCCAAGGCAAGTAGACCGAAATCCATCTGCATCTACTACTAATCATCCACCTTGAGATATCTATCCAGAACATCTCGCTGGTATTAAGTTGCGAGTCCCACCCATAGTGTAAACTCAAAGCAACAGACAACTGCATTAAAAGAACTTTGCGTAAAGTAAACAATCCTTGCACCCGCGGGCACAAGCACCGTTGTTTTCCCCCTTGTGGCAACAGCACATCCCCTAGACTCATGTTTCTGTCACTCAAGCTAGTCATCGAAGGGCATGAACCCACAATCAAGCATAACGTTCCCTCTTGGAGTCACTACCTACTACTTGGCCAAAGCAATAAATAACAATGGAGAACATGCAAGAATTACTTACGAACATAAATATAAAAGAGGTGAATCAAATATATTACTCAAACACAATATGAACATAATCTCACAATCCATCGGATCCCAGCAAACTCAACATAGCAACAGCATAAGGATTACATATGTGCCTCGATCATGTAGGGCAGCTCACGAAGTCTAATTAGTGAAGCGCAAGAAGGGGAGGAGAACATCACATAGCTACTGGTCATGGACCCATGGTCCAAGGGAGACTACTCACAACTCATCCGGGAGGCGTCCATGGTGGTGGAGAGGCTCCCGGTGGTGATCCTCCCCTCCGGCAGGGTGCCGGGAAGAGTTCTCCTGGTGCTCCCGATCTTGGAAGCGCGGCGGCGGCGGAACAGAGATGAGATCGCGAAAAAGGGTTCCGTCCTCGAGGGTTTTGGGACGCGATATAAATATATGCCAAAGGGGGGCATCAGCGGAGGCCTGGGGGGCCCAGTGATAACCCTCAACTGTAAGGGATCGAGATAGTCTTCGCGGGTAAGAATAACCCAATTTATTGATTCGACACACGGGGAGCCAAAGAGTATTTATAAGCTTTGACAGTTGAGTTGTCAATTCAACCGCACCTGAAATATACTTACTTGCAACAAAAGATAAGTGGTAACAGTGATATGATAGTGATAATAGTGATAGTAAAAGTAAACAGCAAAAGTAAATAGTGAAGGTTAATGGCAAAAGTAGCAACTAGTGACAAGCAGGGTTTAAAACACTGTAGGCTAGGGAGATGGATGGTTGGGCGCTGCATGGATGAGATAGATTCTAACTTGGGGCACGGCACACGGAAAAGTAATGATCATCTAGGCAAATATCAAACATTAGGTATGTATCCCGTAGGTAGTTGTACGTGCTTGCAATAAGAACTTGCACAACATCTTTTGTCCTACCATCCCGCTACGAACGGGGCCAAAAGGAACTTATGGAAATTAAGGTGCTCCTGTCAAAGAGCACCGGAACAAAGCAATGAACTCAATGGATACATGTAATCCTCAAACTACGGACCATCCCCTTTGGTGTCCCAAGCTGTCACTTTTGGGATCGCCGGTTCCGAACCGTAATAGGTGCAAACAACTCATAGATAGGATCACGAACACAAATATATTCATGCGAACACATATGGTTCAGATCTGAGATCATGGCACTCGGGCCCTAAGTGTCAAGCATTAAGAATAACAAGTTGAAGCAAAGAAGATAAACACCATAGTAGATGATAGGCAACATGCCCCCAACGATCTGACAAACTATTACATGATCTAACTCATCCAATCCCTACCATCCCCTTCGCCTACAGCACGGGAATTACTCACACATGGAGGGAGAAGTCATGGAGGGATGATGGAGTGGTGATGATGATGACGATGGCGACGATCTCCCCTCTCCGGAGGCCAATTCATCCTCCAGATTAGCCCTCCCGAGGAAGAACAGAGGGTGGCGGCGGCTCCGCGACGGAAAACTGCGAAAAGAACTTCTGATCTGGGGTTTCCGCGTCGTGAGTAAAAATACGAGGCAAAGTAGGGCACCAGGGGGTGTGGGCCCCACCCAGGCGACCCCCCAGCGCGGCCCAGGGGGGGCGCCCACAGGGCGCCTGGGCACCCCCTGGCCCCCCTCTGGCCCCTCTTCTGGCCCCTGGTTCCTTCGGGTGCGTGGATTTTCTGTGATTTTTCGTGGATTTTTCTGAGATACCTAAAAATCCGTTTTCTTGCACACAATAAAACCATATAGGCAGCTCTGCTGAAAGCAGCGTTAGTCCAGGTTAGTTTAGTTCAAATCATGCAAGAACGAGGTCAAAACAATATCAAAAGTGTTTGGAAAAGTAGATACGTTTGAGACGTATGAACTCCCCCAAGCTTAGCATATTGCTTGTCCTCAAGCAATTCAGTTCAACGAACTAGACGCGACAAAGAAAACTTTGACAAACTCTTTTGCTTCATTAGATGTATATAAGCATGTACTACGAAAAGAGTCTAGCAAGTATTAAAACAGTACTATGAGGACAATGCAAGGAGCAATCCTTCTTTCAAGTGACTAGTCACAAATACTTAAAAGTAAATAATATACTACTGAAAATCAAGACAAGATTACATTGCACATAGCTTGAGCATACTAGGGTGGTATCTCGCTAGTCTCCATGAGTGAAGCAAAACATAAATGCAGAAACTCCTCCAGAGTTTTAAAGGAGACTAGAACTAAGAATTTCAGAATAAATCATATCACAAGTATGCAGAAGACAATGTAATACTTTGGGACAATGCGCATTACACTCTGAATGACAATTATGCTCTCCTAGTTAGTGCTTTGAAGAAAGAAGGTGAAGACTCTCGAACCGTGGCTTTTGTTGGCAAAGTTGAAAACCCGTGATCGGAAACAAAAACTAAACATGTACCAGAGCTCTTGGTTTTTAGAAACAGAGGTAAAAACGTTTTTGAGAGGTGCATATTTCGTCAACGAATGCTAGTAGATAACTCAATCACTTTTTGAGTGGACAAGTCTCGAGGAACGGCTCCCGCATGAGGACGATCACATCCTCTTAATCTCCTTTGTTTATCACTGCCAAAGTTTTCTGATTTCTCATGAACAAAGCGTGAAGGAGGGTTTGTTTGTTATATTATCTTTTTGAGCCGGGCGCACTCGATGCCAGTTCCTTCTCGTATTAAGGGTTTGCACATTAGACATGCAATCCAGGGGTGAAACTTGTCCAACTTAAAAAGATCATGAACTAACTACTACTTCCTCATGAGCTAAAACATAGGCGCAAAAAGAGAAATGCTTTTGATTAATTTCGAGATGGTACACGGAAGTCTTCATTAGGAATGGCAGGTAAATACCATGTATAGGAAGGTATAGTGGACTCATATGGCATAACTGGTTTTAAGGATTTTGGATGCACAAGCAGTCAGTCCGTTTAGTACAGGTGGAAGTTTAGCAAAAGACTGGGAAGCGACCAACTAGAGAGCAATAACGGTCATAATCATGCAGAGCGACGAAGCAACATTGAATCAGGCATGAAAGTGATATAACTATTCTGAAACTCAAAGATCATCAAGGCAGAGTAGACTTTTTAGTCTTAACATGTGTAAGCATGTGCCAAGTCAATCAAAAAATTCTCTAAAGGGAAATACCACCTTAGTATACCAGACTATGAACAGTGCAATGCATGTAGATCATTTCAATAACACATTATATACTCTAGTTATTCGAGACTAGCCACAAGGAAAGCATGAACCACTGAAAGAGCATTGTAAACATAGCACTATGTCGCTACAAGCTGGTCTCTAGATCATAAGTACAGGCATATGTACAAAAGTAGAAACAAAAAGAGTTCATACCGGTCTTCCTTGTTGCTTCCCTTCAGTCGATCTTCGTCATTACTGGTTGTCACTTGCACGATCGAACGTAGGAAATATAATTAAATGCCATCACGGACTCGAGCTGAACTCTGAAAACAAAGCAAACTAAAGAGAGAAAGGAAATCTTTTTGGATTTTTCAAAGGTTGAATAAAAGCAAAAGAAAGAGAAAATCTTTTTGTTGTTTTTGCAAAGAGAGAAATAAAGAAGAACGGGCAAAAACTTCGAAAAGATCAAAGTGAATAAAACGGATAATACAATGGAAAAGTAAGAGGGGCACGTACTCCCCCAAGCTTAGGCTTTTGGCCTAAGTTGGTAGCAGCTACTGCCCCCAGGAGCCTCCTGCTCCGGGGGTATGGTGGTGAGTCCAAGCGTCGTAGAAGGATGCTGGCGCGTACACCGAACTCCTCGGAGTCTCCCGCGAGGAAGGTTCCGAGCGCCAAACAGAGGAAGAACCTTCACCAAACTCGGTGGCGGTCTCTTCCTGAAAATGTGGTTACTCACCGTGCTTCTCCTCATCGGGCACAACCCCCTCCATGGGGTTATGAAACTGATGCTGGACCATGAACTCATCGAACTGGACAACATCAAAGGACCATCCGTTCCTGCGAGAAAAATCAAACAAAAGAGGTGCAGGTAGACGGATCTCGCGTTCCGCGGTAATTCCGAAACGCAAGATATAAACAAGATTATCAAGCTCAGAACCCATGGTGACAAACTTATGCCTTTTCATAGCAGCAAGATCAAAGCTTAAATAAGTAAAAGGATTATCATCAGGGTGTGGGGTTCCTCCAAGATGTTCTAAGATAAGTGTGGCATAAACGCCACCATATAAGTCCCCATTGTTACCGTTCATAGCAAGGCGTCGAGCAATTAAGGCACCCAGATTATAATCAGACCTCCCTGAGAGGGCTGCTGCCAGGATAGCAATATCCGGAGCAGAAATGCTGCTCGTGTTGTCACGAGCTAACACCCCTCTGGCAATATAATATGCAAAATACCTGAGGTGAGGAAATAAGATGCTGGAGATCTTTGACCTATGAATATCCCTCGTACCCATGCTGCAGAGAGAGTTGATGACGGTTTTCAGCTCGGAGGGCTGAGTGGCCATCCTAGCCGTCCTCCCAACGTTCGGCACACCTATTATTTCACAAAAATTTCCCAAAGTCATGGTGATAAGATCATTGTAAATTTTAAACACAATAGCACCTGAATCAGGATTATATCCAAAACTGTTAATGAAACTGGAGGTGAGTTTTTGATACTGGGTAACACGGCTCGTGATGAGTCGTGTCAAACCTGCATTAGCACAAAGATTATAAAACTCATCCTTGATTCCCGCAGCTTTGAGGAATTCATCACATGGAAATCTCATCGCACGTGCTGGACTTGTGTCTTCCAACAACTCCAGGGGCACATGATCTTCATTATAGCTCACCCTAGCAGTCGATGGTGAAGCTGCGGCTCTAGTAACTCGATCGGAGTGTGCGGGCCTCCTCTTCTCAAGCCACCCTTTTGCCCTTCCTAACAAACTCATTTCTGATTTTTTTTTGCAATTTACAAAAATGAGGATTAAAACAAGATGAGTTAAGGCAGACTACTCAACTCACTTGCCCAAGGCATAAACTTGCATCAAAACTTGGAAAATAACTTTCTACATATGCATGCAAGCTCATCTCTACAGCACCAAGAACTACTAAATACTCACAAATGAGGCCACCAATCAAAAATCTAATTGGAGGGGTGGAGGAGTCACATACCAGGGAGTATTTGTTCAAAATTTCAGCTCAAATGAGGGGCTGTAGAGAGAGATCGAAGAATCGCCTCCAAGAACAGCAAGAACACAAGAACAAGTGTAGAACTCGCGTTTTTGGAGAAAGAGAGAGAGAGAGGAAGAAGACATACCTGGAGGGGGGTCCTGTGGGCCCCAGGCGCCTTGTGGGCGCGGCCAGGGGCTGGGCCGCGCCAGCTGGCCGCCTGGGCCACTGGTGGGTCCCCCTGCCTGGCCCCAGGTCCCTCTGGGTCTCTCCCGTCGTGGAAATTTTTATTTAAATTTTTCTGGAATTTTTCTAAAAACTTCACTGTTGAAAATTTTTCGAAGTTCAAAAAGATGCGGAACTCTCTGAAAACTTGAAGTAGTGAGTAGTATTGTGAAGCTTCAAAACATAAATACTTGGTACAGCAAGTAGGACAAAAACTAAAAACAAATTAAAACATAACAAGCTCAACTTTTTATCTATATAAAACATGTTTACTAGTAAGGTTGATCAAGTCTTACCAACAAACATGCGATATATAGAGCAAAAAGTCTCACCTCCTACGAAGTAGTTACTAAACCTTTAATTTGATGGACATTGTCCCCACCATGATAGTTTTATATTTGTGAGGCACATGTAGTGGACAGTCCCATTCTCCAATTTTCACGGTCTCAATATTCTCTATAGAGTTGAGGGTATGCCTCCTGTCGATCTTCTTCGGAAAATATACCGTGTGTTCTTTATCATTCACATGGAAGGTAACCTTCCCTTTATTGCAATTAATAATAGCACCTGCGGTGTTAAGGAAAGGTCTACCAAGAATAATGGACATGCTCCCATCCTCGGGCATGTCAAGCACAACAAAATCAGTAAGAATTAAACAATTAGCAACCTCTATGGGAACATCCTCACAAATACCTATCAGAACAGCGGTTGACTTGTCAGCCATCTGAAGGGAGATATCTATAGGAATTAGTTTCTCTAAACAAAGCCTCTCGTAAAGAGAGAGAGGCATAACACTCACTCCTGCTCCAAGATCACATAAAGCAGTTTTGACATAATTATTCATTATGGAGCAAGGAATGGTGGGTATACCTGGATCACCGAGCTTCTCAGGAATCTTGCCACTGAAAGAGTAGTTAGCAAGCATAGTAGATATTGCATCATTAGGAACTTTTATTCTATTAGTGACAATATCTTTCATATATTTTGAATAAGGAAGTAACTTAATAGCATCAGTCAAAGGGATTTGAAGAAAAAGAGGTTTAATCCACTCACAAAACTTATTGTAATGCTCTTCTTCTTTAGATTTGATGGACTTACCTGGAAAGGGCATGGGTTTCTGTACCCATGGTTCTCTTTCTTTCCCATGTTTTCTTGCGATGAAGTCTTCTTTAGTGTACCTCTTACGTTTGTCAGGTGCTTCTTCCTCTCGAACTTCAGGCGGATCATTCTTCTCACTATCCTTACCTTCAGGTTCAGCACCGTCTTCAGTCTCAGCATCGGATATAGATACACTGTTGGGATCAACAGCTGGCTCTTCATCTGCAATAGGATCACTAGAATTGTCAGTCTCCTTATGTTTCTTCTTTTTCTTTGGAGAGCCAACAATTTCTTCTTCCTGCATTTGAGAATCCTGCTCGATTCTCTTCGGATGTCCCTCTGGATAGAGAGGATCTTGAGTGCTAGTTCCTCCTCGGGTCTTAATCCCGAAAGCCTGCAAATTATCTTGTTTGGCATTGTTAGCAAGCAGATCTCTTTGCACATTAGAAATTTGGTCAAGCTGAGTTTGAACCATATGAAAATGCTTCACAAGACATTGAACATCATTAGCTGTTCTATCTAAAACATCAAGCAGTTTTTTGATAGCAAGAGAATTATCATGCAATTGACTTTGTATCCTCTCATTAAAATGTTTTGTTTCATAATAAAATTATCAAACTCATCTAAACATTGATCAGGAGGCTTACCATGAGGGATGTCACTTGCGTTGAAATCTAAAAGAGAGTGTACCTCTACCATAGGAGTTTGAGTAGTAGGCTCACACGGCTTCTCAATAGGGGGTAGATTCTTCACGTCTTCAGCTTTAATACCTTTCTCTTTAATAGACTTCTTTGCTTCTCGCATATCTTCGGGGCTTAGAACAAATATGCCCCTCTTCTTTGGTGGTGGAGGTGGTTCAGGGACGGACCAATCTTCATGGTTTTTGGCAATCCTGCCCATCAAATCCTCCGCATCGTCCGGTGTTCTTTTCCTGAAAACACAACCAGCACAACTGTCCAAATAGGACCTGGATTCATCAGTTAGACCAGCATAGAATATATCGATTAATTAATTCTTAGGAATTTCATGTCCTGGTCTAGCCCGAATCAGACCGCGGTACCTCCCCCAAGCTTTAGGGAGGGACTCATCCTGCAACTGTTTAAAGTTATAAATTCTTTGTAAAGCAGCATGTTGCATGTGAGCAGGAAAGTACTTATCAACAAAAGAGTGAGCTAAGTCTTGAGGACTCTTAATGGAACCGCATGGGAGTGAATCATACCATGCTTTAGCACCTTCCTTCAAGGAGAAAGGAAGAAGCTTGGTGATATAAAAGTATCGTATCTTCTCATCTGTGGTCAACAGGCCACCTAACTCACCGAGTTTAGTCAGGTGTGCAATAGCATCATCATTTTCTCTGCCATAAAAGGGGTCAGCTTCAACCATAGGTATAAGTGAAAGATCAACAGAGAAATCATAATCAGGATCATCAATGCATATAGGAGATGTAGCAAATTCAGGATCAGGAACGGTTTTGTTCTTCAAAGAGTGTTTTTCAAATAGTTTCTAAATAACTTCAGGGTCAGAGCCAGAAAACTCTGTCAGTTCCCTGCATAAATCTTCATCAAGCATATAGTAATCATCATCAAGGAGCCTCTCTTTGAGTTTACTCAAATCAGGATAATCATAAGTTTCACCAATAGGGTAGCGAGTAACAGGAAGTTCAATTCCAGACTTTTTAGCAGCAGCACCAATTTGTTTCTCAAGAGCATAACCAAGCGAACTAATATCATCAAAAGTAGTAGAGGCATCATCAAGAGTATCGGACATAGTAACAGATTCAGTAGGAGCATCATGTGGTGGTGGTGAGGCAAACTTACTCATAACAGAAGGTGAATCAAGTGTAGCACTAGTGCTCAGAGCAGTACCTCTTCTTGTAGTGGATAGTAAGATCGGAACCTTGGGGTCTCCTTTCTTACCCATAGTGGATGAAGTGCAGCAGGTAGGACACCTCAAGTAGACTTGTAAATATTGCTATGCTCCCCGGCAACGGCGCCAGAAAACGGTACTTGATAACCCTCAACCGTAAGGGATTGAGATAGTCTTCGCGGGTAAGAATAACCCAATTTATTGATTCGACACACGGGAAGCCAAAGAGTATTTATAAGCTTTGACGGTTGAGTTGTCAATTCAACCGCACCTGAAATATACTTACTTGCAACAAAAGATAAGTGGTAACAGTGATATGATAGTGATAATAGTGATAGTAATAGTAAACAGCAAAAGTAAATAGTGAAGGTAAATGGCAAAAGTAGCAACTAGTGACAAGTAGGGTTTAAAACACTGTAGGCTAGGGAGATGGATGGTTGGGCGCTGCATGGATGAGATAGATTCTCACTTGGGGCATGGCGCACGGAAAAGTAATGATCATCTAGGCAAATATCAAACATTAGGCATGTATCCCGTAGGTAGTTGTACGTGCTTGCAATAAAACTTGCACAACATCTTTTGTCCTACCATCCCGCTACGAACGGGGCCAAAAGGAACTTATGGAGATTAAGGTGCTCCTGTCAAAGAGCACCGGAACAAAGCAATGAACTCAATGGATACATGTAATCCTCAAACTACGGACCATCCCCTTTGGTGTCCCAAGCTGTCACTTTTGGGATCGCCGGTTCCGAACCGTAATAGGTGCAAACAACTCATAGATAGGATCACGAACACAAATATATTCATGCAAACACATATGGTTCAGATCTGAGATCATGGCACTCGGGCCCTAAGTGTCAAGCATTAAGAATAACAAGTTGAAGCAAAGATGATAAACACCATAGTAGATGATAGGCAACATGCCCCCAACGATCTGACAAACTATTACATGATCTAACTCATCCAATCCCTACCATCCCCTTCGCCTACAGCAGGGGAATTACTCACACATGGAGGGAGAAGTCATGGAGGGATGATGGAGTGGTGATGATGATGACGATGGCGACGATCTCCCCTCTCCGGAGGCCAATTCAGCCTCCAGATTAGCCCTCCCGAGGAAGAACAGAGGGTGGCGGCGGCTCCGTGACGGAAAACTGCGAAAAGAACTTCTGATCTGGGGTTTCCGCGTCGTGAGTAAAAATACGAGGCAAAGTAGGGCACCAGGGGGTGTGGGCCCCACCCAGGCGACCCCCCGGCGTGGCCTAGGGGGGGGCGCCCACAGGGCGCCTGGGCACCCCCTGGCCCCCCTCTGGCCCCTCTTCTGGCCCCTGGTTCCTTCGGGTGCGTGGATTTTCTGTGATTTTTCGTGGATTTTTCTGAGATACCTAAAAATCCGTTTTCCTGCACACAATAAAACCATACAGGCAGCTCTGCTGAAAACAGCGTCAGTCCGGGTTAGTTTAGTTCAAATCATGCAAGAATGAGGTCAAAACAATATCAAAAGTGTTTGGAAAAGTAGATACGTTTCAGACGTATCACCCAGGCGCCCCCCGGCGCGGCCAGGAGGGGGGCCGCGCCACCAGAGCGCCTGGAGCCCTGGTGGCCCCCCTCCGGCCCTACTTCGACCGTGTGGAAGCTTCCGGAACGCTGATTTTTTATATAATTTTTCCGGGATTTTTCTGGCAGTTTTCGTGACGGGAAAACCTGAAATACAAAAACAGCAGAAAACAGAAACTGGCACTGGGGTGCACTGAGTTAATAGGTTAGTCCAAATATGATCAAAAGTGTATGGAAGTGTATAAATATCATAGCAATATCACCCAAAAGAGGCATGGAGCAAGCAGAAATTATAGATACGTTTTAGACGTATCAACATCCCCAAGCTTAATTCCTGCTCGTCCTCGAGTAGGTAAATGATAACAAGAATAATTTCTGTGGTGACATGCTATTAACCATATAAGGACTTTTTATAGGCATATGACAAAAGCTTACTGAGACAATGAATCTGTAGTAATTAAGTTGCCTTATGAGAAAATCACAAAGAACTGAAAGTTTTACAACATGATACTGAAACATCAAAAAGATTTGTAATGAGCATGGTGTGCAAATATGATAAAGTGATATCTCGCTTGCCCCCTTTAGTGAAGCAAAACATAAATGCAGGGGCACCTCCAAGGATTAAGTGATGACTAGATACAATAATTTCAGAATAAACGATATCACAATCATGCAGAAGACAATGCTACTTTGGGACAATGCACATTACACTCAGAATGACAATCATGCTCTTAATAGTTGGTGCTTTTAAAAGAAGGTGGAGACTCTCGAACCGTGGCTTTTGCTGGCAAAGTTGAAAACTCGTAGTCGGAAACAAAGACAAAACATGTACCAGAGCTCTTGGTTTTAAAAACAGAAGTAATAATTATTTTTTTGATTATGCATGTTTCGTCAACGAATGCTAGCAGATAACTCAATCACTTCTTGAGATGGACAAGCTTCGAGGAACGGCTCCCGAATGAGGACGATCACATCCTCTTAATCTCCTTTGTTTATCACTGCCAAAGTTTTCTGATTTCTCATGAACAAAGCGTGAAGGAGGGTTTGTTTGTTATATTAATTTTGAGCCGGGCGCACTCTTTGCCAGTTCCTTCTCGTATTATGGGTTTGCACATTAGACATGCAATCCCGGGGTGAAGCTTGTCCAACTTAAAAAGGTCATGAATTAACCACTACTTCCTCATGAACTTACAACAGAGGCACAAAATAAGAATGGTTTTTCTTTGAATAATTTCGAGATGGCACATGCAAGTCTCCGTTAGGAATGGCAGGTAAATACCATGTAGGAAGGTATGGTGGACTCATATGGCATAACTGGATTAAAGGATGTGGATGCACAAGCAGTCAGTCCGCTTAGTACATGTGAAGGTTAGCAAAAGACTGGGAGCGACCAACTAAGAGAGCAATGACGGTCATAATCATGCAGAGCGACAAAGCAACATTGAATCAGGCATGGTAGTTATATCGCTACTCAGAAACAAAAGATCATCAAGGCTTGACAGACTTCCTTTACAGTCTTAAATATGCGTGAGCATACGCCAAGTCAATCAAAATAAATTCTTGAAGGAAGATATTACTAAACCATACCACATCATAGGCAAACAAATCATGTTGTACTCCAATAACACATTGGGAACCCCCCAGCTATTTGAGACTAACCATAAGAAAACATGAACTACTAAGCACCATTATGCACGTAGCATTTTTATCATAGACATATCTACCAATGCAACAGAAGCAAACTCTCTTAATAAGATAAGCATGATAACTAAAGAGAGTTCAAGCAACCAACTAAACAAAAGCTCTTTAAAAAGATAAGGATCAAAACTAAGACCTAAGCATAATAGTAGCTATTGAAAGACAAAGAACACATACAGCAAAGATAGACATGAAAATTCTATGTTATGTTCTAGGTTGAAGTGGAGCGTGTTTCTCTCCCACACAAAGAAAGCTCAGTTCCGACTCGTTATGAAAAGCTAAAGAAAACTAAAAAGGAAACTAAAAGCAAGACGCTCCAAGCATAGCACATAACACATGAAGTGATAAAAATATAGTGGAATGAAAGACGAACTGATAATGTTGATGGAGAAGGGGATGCACGGGGGCATCCCCAAGCTTAGACGCTTGAGTCTCCTTGAATATTTCTTGGGGGTGCATGGGGGCATCCCCAAGCTTAAGCGCTTGACACTCCTGAATCTTTTTATCATCTTCCCTCGCACACTTGAAAACTCCCTTCATACATAACTCATCATAATTTGATTAGCGAGGTTAGTACCCATAATAAAATAATTGTTCCTTGCTGGAAATAAGGATATTCTTGATGGCCTACTGTTTCTCAAGATTGCCAAAAGGTTTTTGCAAAGAAAAAGCAAGCTCAAGGTTTGCAAAATGAAGGAGAGGCAAAACAGGACAGAATCTGTGAAAAACAGAACAACAGGTGGTAAATGATTTTTTCGGGGCACTTCTGCAACTCTAATCAAAAAACTCAGAACAGACGCACGAAAGACAATTGTATAGAGCACGCTGTCGAAACAATTCAGACCAAAAAGATGATCTGGTGATTTTATACGAATTTTTCTATCCAAGGACAGAATCTGTTTCCTGGACAGCACGTCACAACTTTTGAACTTTCTTGCAATCAGAGGCTACACTTGGCACAAAGTTGAAAAGCAAAGATACAATGATGATGCTACTGTAGTAACAACATCAAGACACAACAAAAGCAAAATAAAATTTATTCATGTGGGCTGCCTCCCAAAAGCGCTTTCTTTTATGCCTTTAAGCTAGGCATAATGCAAAGAGATGAAGTTTTATCAAGAGTAAAAGAATAGCTAGCCCGTATAACGGACTCAAAAGGTAACTTAATCTTCTTTCTAGGGAAGTGTTCCATCCCTTTCTTGAGAGGAAATTGGAATTTTATATTCCCCTCTTTCATGTCAATGATAGCACCAACTGTGCAAAGAAAAGGACGTACCAAAATAATTGGACAAGAAGGTTCACATTCAATATCCATAATAGTAAAATCAACGGGAACGTAGTTGTCATTGACAATGATAAGAACATCGTCGATCCTCCCCAAAGGTTTCTTTATGGAAGAATCAACAAGACGAACACCAAAAGAACAAGAATCAAAAGGTTTCAGTTTAAGCATATCATATATTCTTTTGGGCATAACGGAGGTACTAGCTACAACATCACATAAAGCATAGCAAGAGAAGTTATTCAACTTAATTTTAATCATAGGATCCCAACCATCTTCTAGCTTTCTAGGTATGGAGGCTTCTACTCTAAGTTTCTCCTCCCTAGCTTTCATAAGAGCATTAGTGACATGCTCTGTGAAGGCAAGGTTAAGCGTGCTAGTGTGGGGATCTTTAGCCATTCTTTGTAGAAAGGTGACAACTTCCGAGATACTACAATTATCAAAATCAATTTTATCATTATTGAGCAGAATTATAGTGTCATCTTCTTTGTTTGAATTGCTCTCTATTATAAGAGTTTGAACGTCTTCCCAAGTTTGGGGAAGTATAGGAGCAACTTTAAACTGAGGCTCATACTCTTTTCCTGGAAGACCATGCCATGGGCATAACTCTCCATTAAGACTAACATAATCACAAGGTTTATTACTTTTGTAGATCCCGACAGTGGTGATTGGCGTGATGGAAGAAGGGGTGTACTCCTCCCATTTAGTGTTTTTGGTGGAACCCATAGCAGCAAGCAAGCAAGATAACTATTTTTGTGATTTTCGATAAAAGATACTAAAGCAAAACTGAAAGGTAAACTAACAAGACTAAAAAGCAAAGGTAAAAGATAGCGTGCAACTCCCCTATCTTGAAGAGTGGAGCCCCGACAACGGCGCCAGAAAACTTTGCTTGATGGCTTCTCGCCCCTCGTTGGTTACCCCAAGTGGAAGGTTTGAGATGCAGTGTAGCGGAAGTTTTCCCTTGGCAAAGATACCAAGGATCGATTTCCCCTGAGATTCCTAGTTTCAACAAGAAGGTGTCAACTGCTAACGGCGCCAGATATTAGCAATCAACGTGGACCTGCACACAGATACAAATAACTTTGCTCCCAACGAGTACAGAGAGGTTGTCAATCCCTCCGGCCTTGTCGTTTACAAAGGATCAAACGCAAGTGATAATAGTGATAGGTATTGCTGCAAATAGTAAGTAAAAGCAGAAAGTAAATAGCGGATGTGATCAGTGATGGTAATATGGACCGGGGTCCCATGATGTTCACTAGTGATATCTCTCTCCCAAAAGACGATAAAACAGCTATGTGAGGTAAACGAATTACAGCTGGGCAATTGACAGAATTATGTGCGCAAACCAATGCTAACTATGTTGCAAGAAAGGTAGAGGTTCAAAGCATGGGCGGTACGCCAAGGCAAGTAGACCGAAATCCATCTGCATCTACTACTAATCATCCACCTTGAGATATCTATCCAGAACATCTCGCTGGTATTAAGTTGCGAGTCCCACCCATAGTGTAAACTCAAAGCAACAGACAACTGCCTTAAAAGAACTTTGCGTAAACTAAACAATCCTTGCACCCGCGAGCACAAGCACCGTTGTTTTCCCCTTGTGGCAACAGCACATCCCCTAGACTCATGTTTCTGTCACTCAAGCTAGTCATCGAGGGGCATGAACCCACAATCAAGCATAACGTTCCCTCTTGGAGTCACTACCTACTACTTGGCCAAAACAATAAATAACAACAGAGAACATGCAAGAATTACTTACGAACATAAATATAAAAGAGGTGAATCAAATATATTACTCAAACACAATCTGAACATAATCTCACAATCCATCGGATCCCAGCAAACTCAACATAGCAACAGCATAAGGATTACATATGTGCCTCGATCATGTAGGGCAGCTCACGAGGACTAATTAGTGAAGCACAAGAAGGGGAGGAGAACATCACATAGCTACTGGTCATGGACCCATGGTCCAAGGGAGACTACTCACAACTCATCCGGGAGGCGTCCATGGTGGTGGAGAGGCTCCCGGTGGTGATCCTCCCCTCCGGCAGGGAGCCGGGAAGAGTTCTCCTGGTGCTCCCGATCTTGCAAGCGCGGTGGCGGCGGAACAAAGATGAGATCACGAAAAAGGGTTCCGTCCTCGAGGGTTTCGGGACGCGATATAAATATATGCCAAAGGGGGGCATCAGGGGAGGCCTGGGGGGCCCAGGCGCCCCCCCTGCGCGGCTAGGAGGGGGGCCACGCAAACAGGGCGCCTGGAGCCCTGGTGGCCCCCCTCCGGCCCTACTTCGACCGTGTGGAAGCTTCCGGAACGCTGATTTTTTATATAATTTTTCCGGGATTTTTCTGGCAGTTTTCGTGACGGGAAAACCTGAAATACAAAAACAGCAGAAAACAGAAACTGGCACTGGGGTGCACTGAGTTAATAGGTTAGTCCAAATATGATCAAAAGTGTATGGAAGTGTATAAATATCATAGCAATATCACCCAAAAGAGGCATGGAGCAAGCAGAAATTATAGATACGTTTTAGACGTATCAGTGCTTCGGAACAACGAACCTTAGCAACGGTGCACAGTTAGGGGGAACACAATTCTTGAAATTTTAGTGAGAGATCATCTTATTCACTACCGTCGTTCTAAGCAAATAAGATGTAAAACATGATAAACATTACATGCAATCAAATAGTGACATGATATGGCCAATATCATCTTGCTCCTTTGATCTTCATCTTCGGGGCTCCATGATCATCATCGTCACCGGCATGACACCATGATCTCCATCATCATGATCTCCATCATTGTGTCTTCAAGAAGTCGTCTCGCCAAACATTACTTCTACTACTATGGCTAACGCTTAGCAATAAAGTAAAGTAATTACATGGCATTATTCAGTGACACGCAGGTCATACAATAAAATAAGACAACTCCTATGGCTCCTGCCGGTTGTCATATTTATCGACATGCAAGTCGTGATTCCTATTACAAGAACATGATCAATCTCATACATCACATATATATCATTCATCACATCCTTTTGGCCATATCACATCACACGGCACATGCTGCAAGAACAAGTTAGACGTCCTCTAATTCTTGTTGCAAGTTTTTACGTGGCTGCTATAGATTTCTAGCAAGAACGTTTCTTACCTACGCCAAAACCACAACGTGATATGCCAATTTCTATTTACCCTTCATAAGGACCCTTTTCATCGAATCCGATCCAACTAAAGTGGGAGAGACAGACACCCGCTAGCCACCTTATGCAACTAGTGCATGTCAGTCGGTGGAACCTGTCTCACGTAAGAGTGCGTGTAAGGTCGGTCCGGGCCGCTTCATCCCACGATGCCGCCGAATCAAGATAAAACTATTAACGGCAAGTAAATTGACAAATCTACACCCACAACTACTTTGTGTTCTACTCGTGCAAGATACTACGCATAGATCTAGCTCTGATGCCACTATTGGGGATCGTAGCAGAAAATCAAAAAATTTCCTACGCATCACCAAGATCTATCTATGGAGTAATCTAGCAACGAGGGAAAAGGGAGTGCATCTACATACCCTTGTAGATCGCGATGCGGAAGCGTTGCAAGAACGCGGATGAAGGAGTTGTACTCACTGCGATTTAGATCGCGGTTGATTCCGATCTAAGCGCCGAACAACGGCGCCTCCGCGTTCAACACACGTGCAGCCCGATAACGTCTCCCATGCCTTGATCCAGCAAGGAGAGAGGGAGAGGTTGGGGAAGACTCCATCCAACAGTAGCACGACGGCGTGGTGGTGGTGGAGGAGAGCGGGACTCCAGCAGGGCTTCGCCAAGCGCTGCGAGAGACGAGGAGGGAGAGAGGTAGGGCTGCGCCAAGAGGGAGACGTTCTCATGTGTCTGGCAGCCCCAAAAACCCCCACTATATATAGGGGAAGGGGAGGGGCTGCGCCCCCATCTAGGGTTCCCTCCCTAGGGGTGGCGGCAGCCCCAAAACCCATCTAGGGTGCGGCCAAGGGGGGAGAGAGAGAGGGGGCGCCCTAGGGTGGGCCTTAAGTCCCATCTGGACCTAGGGTTTGCCCCCCTCCCACTCTCCATGCGCCTTGGGCCTTGGTGGGGGGGCGCACCAGCCCACCTGGGGCTGGTACCCTCCCACACTTGGCCCACGCAGCCTTCAGGGGCTGGTGGCCCCACCTGGTGGACCCCCGGGACCCTCCCGGTGGTCCCGGTACGTTACCGATAGCGCCCGAAACTTTTCCGGTGACCAAAACGGGACTTCCCATATATGAATCTTTACCTCTGGACCATTCCGGAACTCCTCGTGACGTCCGGGATCTCATCCGGGACTCCGAACAACATTCGGTAACCGCGTACATACTTTCCCTATAACCCTAGCGTCATCGAACCTTAAGTGTGTAGACCCTACGGGCTCGGGAACCATGCAGACATGACCGAGACAACTCTCCGGCCAATAACCAACAGCGGGATCTGGATACCCATGTTGGCTCCCACATGTTCCATGATGATCTCATCGGATGAACCACGATGTCAAGGATTCAATCAATCCTGTATACGATTCCCTTTGTCTATCGGTATAGCACTTGCCCGAGATTCGATCGTCGGTATCCCAATACCTTGCTCAATCTCGTTACCGGCAAGTCTCTTTACTCGTTCCGTAACACATCATCCCGTGATCAACTCCTTAATCACATTGTGCACATTATGATGATGTCCTACCGAGTGGGCCCAGAGATGCCTCTCCGTCACACGGAGTGACAAATCCCAGTCTCGATTCTTGCCAACCCAACAGACACTTTCGGAGATACCTGTAGTGCACCTTTATAGCCACCCAGTTACGTTGTGACGTTTGGTACACTCAAAGCATTCCTATGGTATCCGGGAGTTGCACAATCTCATGGTCTAAGGAAAAGATACTTGACTGATGTCTACACACGCTTCTATTCTTGTAGACTATGTTGGGCCTGCAAGCGCAGAGGTTTGTAGGACAGCAGCAATTTCCCTCAAGTGGATGACCTAAGGTTTATCGAACTCAGGGAAGTAGAGGTTGAAGATGGTCTCTCTCAAGCAACCCTGCAACTATGATACAAGAAGTCTCTTGTGTCCCCAACACACCTAATACAACTAGGAGTTGTATAGGTGCACTAGTTTGGCGAAGAGATGGTAAAATATGGATGATAGGAGTGGCAAAGCAAAGTAATATAAATCTGTAATAAAAAGTGCAGCAAGCAAACAAGTGGTAAACATGAGCACAAATGGTATTGCAATGGTGGAAACAAGGCCTAGGCTTCATACTTTCACTAATGGCAACTCCCAACAACATTAACATAGTCTAATCACATGATATTTCCCATAAAACATGCAATGGAGACGCACTCGGCGGTCATTCCTTTGTGGTCAAGAGAGGACGAGAATTATGTAGGGCTACAAAAGCACACCTCAAAGTTTGTAGTTCTCAATCTATGGATTTCCCAATGTCACCGCGGCCATCCAAAGAGAGTACCACAATCACCACAACATATCTCCAGGATAGTCAAAGACAAGCACCAAGAGACTCTCAATCTTTAATCAACACACAAAAGAGGAAATCACTCATGAAAATATTCTTCTAATCCATGTCCAATAGACCGCTGTCACCTTGGTCTCGGGGATTATACTAGATAAAGACAAGTGAGTACATCAATTCAATACATAGAGGAAGGGGAAATATCATGGGATCACCCTAGATTAACATAGCCTATGATCACAACGAAGATCACATCATGGGAGAGAGAATTGACCACATAGCTACTGGTAGAAACCTCAGCCCCGAGGAGGAACTACTCCCGCATCATGGAGGGAGGAAACAACGTCAATGGAGATGAATCCGGGGGCACTTCCCCGTCCCGGCAGGATGCCGGCACAGGAATTCTGGTCCCCCGAAACTTGGTGGCGATGGCAGCGGAGATCGGAATTGCTTCTGGAGAAAAGGGTTCTGGAATCAGGGTTTCCGCGACGGGAGGAATATATATGCGAAGGGGGGTTACCAGAGGCGGAGTCGGGGCCCCAGGCGCCCCCCAGCGCGGCCAGGGGTGGGGCCGCGCCAGGTGGCCGCCTGGGCCCCCCTGGCTCCCCTCTGGCCCTGCTTTGGTTATTCGCGAAGCTTCCTGTACGCTGATTTTTCCTGTATTTTTTCCCGGAATTTTTGGGGCACTTTTAATATGGGGGAAACCTGAAATAGAAAAACAGCAGAAAACAGGAAGTGGCACTGTGGTGCACGAAGTTAATAGGTTAGTCCAAATATGATTAAAAGTGTATGGAAGTGCATAAATATCATAGCAATATCACACAAAAGAAGCATGGAGCAAGCAGAAATTATAGATACGTTTTGGACGTATCAACATCTCCAAGATTAATTCCTGCTCGTCCTCGAGTAGGTAAATGATAACAAGCATAATTTCTGTGGTGACATGCTATCAACCATATAAGAACTTTTAAAGTAAAGCATTCAAGGCATGTAATTCAATTCAAGTCATAACAAGCAAGAGTCTATATTAGCATTGTAATAAGCAACATAAGAACATAAAGGTGCAAGAGCTCTCGCTGTCCGTAACTCGAATGTCTCCAAATGGTGTTTGCGTGCAAGAAAGGGGATAGGGATATACGAGAGAGTAAAACATAGTTTTTGTATTGTTGAGAACTTAATCTACTATAGTTTCACACTTGGTCTTCTTTGGAATCTTATCCTGACTCATCCCCAGACCGTCAGCCAGGTACAAGTCAAAATGATACACTCCCTTTCGATATTTTGAGCACTCATGCAATGGATGAGCGTAAGCAAGAAAGTCGACACTTAGGATGGCAAAGGGAGAAAAATGATGAAGGGGGAAGACAAAAAAAGGTGTGAAAGGCTCACATCAATGAGGACAATCATAGGCGAGAGATAGCCAAATGATAGATATGATGTGAGGAGTAGGGATTGCCATGCAACGGATGCACATATGAGCTAAGGTAAGCTCTCCAATGGAACTAGTGGGGGTGCATCCAACTTGCTTGCTCAAGAAGACCTAGAGCTCTTTTGAGGAGGCTCATCATTGGAATATACAAGCCACGTTCTATAGTGTGAAGGTCCCCACATAGCTATATGCATGAATGATCATCTCTATGGAGTACAAGGTATAAGATGGAGTACGAGTGTGGATCTCTCAAAAGGAATAGTAGTGTGCCCCCTTCTCTCTTTTTATTTCTTTTTCTCTTTTTTCTCTTTTTTTTATTTTTTTGTGGCCTCAATGGCTCTTTCTATTTAACTCTCATTTTTCCTCTTTGGGATCTTTTGATTTTGTCCTCTTTGGGATCTTTCCCTCACTTTAGGGGCAACACTCTATATATTACAAGAAGTATAGAAGATCTTTCACACTTTACAAAAGTACTCAACATAAAGAAAATGAAACTATCATAATGTATGCAAATGTATGCCTCTGCCAGTGTAGCAGGATATGCAATGATACTAGCGCGTCATGTAGCAATGATTAGGGCAAGGCCCAACTAGCATGCGGCTCATCGATCAAGCAAAAAGCATGTATGACATGAAGATCAAGTCATGAGAAGATGGATGTTGCATGGCAATGTATCTCGGAAAGGCTATGGAAATGCCTTGATAGGTAGGTATGGTGGCTGTTTTGAGGAAGGATATAATGAGGCTTATGATGACAGAGCGTATCGTGCCAAGGATTTGGATGCACCGGCGAAGTATGCGCCAACTCTCGAGGTGAGAAAGGGCAATGCACGGTAGAAAAATATGGCTAGGTGGAAGTGTCAACTTTCGAATACTCACATTAGTCCGAAGAACTCATGCACTTATTATCGGTAACTCTCAATCGAATTAGGAGGTTCACAAAGAGACAAGTACCCCGAGGAGGAGTGTATGGGGGTTTGGTTATCCTTGCGCATCCTCGGCTCATGGTACGTGAGTGTACTCTAATATTCGATCCCTCCAAAGATTAGTGATCCATTTAGTAGCTAAAGTTCTCAACTATTTGTAGATTTTCGAAAATAAACACGGATTGCCCAAAATACGACATCTATCACTAATAGGCTAAAGCTCTTGACACCAACAGTTCAGACATTACTCATGGCAATACATCAAAACTATTGCAAGTTACTACTAAAATTAAATAGCAACCTCAATTACCTACTTTAAGTTAAGACACACAACTCAGTGCAACAGGCAAACTCTCTTAACAAGATAAACATGAAAACTCAAGAGAGTTCTGCAACCAACTAAACAAAAGCTCTTTAAAAAGAAAAGCATGAAAACTAAGAGCTAAACATGACAGCAGCTATGAAAAGACAAAGAACACACACAACAAAGATAAGCATGAAAATCCTATGTTGTGTTCTAGGTTGAAGTGGAGCGTGTTTCTCTCCCACACAAAGAAAGCTGGGTTCTAACTTGTTATGAACAGCAAGCAAAGCTAAAGAAAACTAAAAAGGAAACTAAGAGCAAGACGCTCCAAGCATAGCACATAACGCATGAAGTGATTAAAATATAGTGGAACGAAAGACGAACTGATAATTGTTGATGGAGAAGGGGATGCATGGGGGCATCCCCAAGCTTAGACGCTTGAGTATTCTTGAATATTTCTTGGGGGTGCACGGGGGCATCCCCAAGCTTGAGCGTTTGACCCTCCTGAGTCTTCTTTATCATCTTCCCTCGCACACTTGAAATCTCCCTTCATACATAACTCATCATAATCTGATTAGCGAGGTTAGTACCCACAATAAAATAATTTTTCCCTACTGTAAATAAGGATAATCTTGAAGAGCTACTGTTTCTCAAGATTGCCAAAAGGTTTTTTCAAAGAAAAAGCAAGCTCAAGGTTTGCAAAACGAAGAAAAGACAAAACAGGACAGAATCTGTGAAAAACAGACCAGCGGGTAGTAAATAATATTTTCGGGGCACTTCTGCAACTCAAATAAAAAAACTCAGAACATATGCTCGAAAGCCAATTGTATAGAGCACGCTGTCAAAAAAATTCAGATCAAAAAGATGATCTGGTGATTTTATTCGAATTTTTCTTTCCAAGGACAGAATCTGTTTTCTGGACAACATGTCACAACTTTTGAACTTTCTTGCAATCAGAGGCAAAAATTGGCACAAAGCTGAAAAATAAAGATACAATGATGTTGCTACAGTAGTAACAAACATCAAGACCACTAAAAACTGAAAGCAAAGATAACAAGGGTTGTCTCCCTAGAGCTCTTTCTTTATAGCCATAAAGATAGGCTTAAGACTTTAATGATGCTCTCGTAGGAATAAGAGTTGAAGAACAAAAGAGAGCATCAAGAAGCAAATACCAAACACATTTAAGCCTAAAATGCTTCCTATGCATAGGAATATTGCAATAGAATACTTCATTGAAGCACAAAGCAATAAGCATAGGAAGATGTCAGCCATCTTTTCTTCTCCTGCATATTCAGCCAAAGAGTTTGGAACTATTTGCAAATCTCATGGGATCCTGCACCTGGTATGAGTACCTACCAAATGGCTTGCAAAGCAAGGACTGACTTTGGTCAACCTTTCTTTACTGAAGTGGTTTTTACTGCTGCCTGGAATATTTGGATTACCAGGAATGGAAAGGTCTTCAGAAATGTATCTCCTCTTTTCAGGCGATGGAGGCACAATTTTATCCATGACATGACTCTCTTATCTCATAGGATAAAATGTAAATATAAGGATAGCTTCATGTATTGGTTAGCTAATTTACCTTAGCCCCTTCTGTTTCCTCAACCTTTGTAAGTATTTCTAACATTGTTGTATTTTGATTCTTTTATAAATCAATAAAGTGGGCTGTGGGGCTTTTGCCCTGCAGTATATAGTCAAAAATAAATAAGCATAGGAAGACAAAACAAGTGCAGCTTCAAAACCTTCAACATAAAGAGAGGGAACTTGATATTATTGAAATATCTATAAGCATATGTTCCCTTCTCATAATAATTTTCAGTGGGATCACGAATAAACTCAACAATATAAGCATCACATAAAGCATTGTTACCATGATCCACATGCAAAAAGGTACTCTTACTCTCCACATAAGCATAATCTTTCTCATTGGTAATAGTGGGAGTAGGACTATCATAAACAACTTGAACACTATAGATTAATTGTGTATTAGGAAGATGGTGTTCAACAAGGGAGTAATTCCCTCCATGATTATGACAAGTTTCATAAGGATAATTTCTCCTTATGTCATAGGTACCTTTATAATCACTATAGATTGGAGTTATAACATCATCATAGTAGAGAAGAGCATTATCATTGCTAGCAACTATATTTGTAAACATGTTGTGTTTATTCTTACTAGCAAAAGAATTATCAATTATCACATCACTAGTGGGTAAAGGATTTGCAATCCTATCATCCCCAAGCTTAGAGCTTTCCATATCATCACTTTCAGAGTTGGTACCAAAAAGATTTTCAAGATCATAAGTAGCATTATCATCATTTTCCCAATCACAATAAGTAACATGCATATCATAATCAAAATCATCTTCAATAGTACCTACGGACGTATCATCAAGATGATAATTAAGGCAATAAACTTCACCTTCTTCTTTAAACATACAACCGTTAGGATAAAAGTTGATGGGAGGAATATGCTCAGGCCAGGTTGATACCCATTCTTCTTCCTTCTTGCTCCTCTTCCTCCTCCTCTTCTTTTTCTTCTTCTTCACCTTAGGAGGGAGTGGTTGGAGATGAAGCTTCTCCACATATCCTGGTTTATCATTAGAAACAATAGGGGAAACTTGGGAGAAAGTCTCCTTTTTATTAGCAGAAATATAAGAGACATTTTTATACTTTGGTAAAGTTCCCTCCTTTCTAATCTTACTTATGTAATCATTTTTATGGCAATTAACAACACAATAGAGATGGCAATTTTGCAAAGTGTTTTTTATTCCTATGGCATTAACATCTAGCCAAGAAGTCTTTTCTGATAACTCTTCACACATCAAAAATAACATAAGCTCATCATAAAGATCAGGGGTGATCATGTTATCACTCAACTGGTTAACAGTTATGTTTTGAAAGTTCATGCATTGAAAATTAAAGTGACCCTCTATACAGTAAAGTTCACAAGTAAAAGGATAAAGGTCACACAATTCTCTAGAAATTTCATTTAAATCTTTGACCCAAGTGATTGTTCTTTCATGCTTATGTTGCTTACAATACTTCTCTTCTTCAATCATAGGCCTTTCACAAGGTCTATCCACTCCACAAAAATTAACATGCTTATATAAAACTTCATTTTTAGGAATTGGATCATGCATGTTGCAATCATCATGAACAATTTCATTTTCTTTGCAAATCTTTTTAAAAGGTTCATGCATATTAAGATGTGAAGCAAAAGATTTGAGGAAATCAACAAGGAGTTGAGAATCAAGCCCAAACTTAGCACTAAACTTATTAAAACTTGTAGTTTCAACAAAGGACTTAATGCAATCATACTCATAAATTATACCTGACTCTTTACCTTTGTCGATCTCCCAATCTTCAGTGTTGCGTTGAATTCTTTCAAGGAGTTCCCATTTAGCATCAATCTTTTCGTTTGTGAAAGAACCCATAGAGGAAGCATCGAGCAAATCTTTATCCTGTCGAGAGAGCCTCGCATAGAAATTAGTAATAATCATATCTTTGGGGAGCCCATGGTTAGGACATTTTAGCATTAACGTTTTCAGTCTCCCCCAAGCTTGAGCTATGCTCTCTCCGTCATGAGGATAGAAATTATAAACATAATTCCTATTCTCATGGACTTCATGAAGAGGATAAAACTTGGAGTAAAAGAGAGACTGGATCTCTTCCCAATCCAGCAGGTGAGAGTCATCTAGTAGCCTATACCATTCCAATGCTTTTCCTTTCAGTGACAAGGCAAATAATTTCCTCATGACTCCATCTCTTATCAAACCTGAAATCTTAAACAACTCACAAAGTTCTGTAAGTTTCAACAAATGAATACTAGGATTGACTGTCCCATCATAACAATTATTCCTAATTATTTCAATTATCCCAAGTGGTATTTGGAACGGGATACATTCAGTAGGTGGAGGAGACTTCTCTACCACGGGTGTGGTAAAGCGGCCTTCCCCAAGCAGCGAACTAAGAGTGCGGTTTTCCATAATCATAACTAGTGAAACTAAAAACAAGAAATGAAAAGATTTAATTGCAAGATCTAAAGATATACCTTCAAACACTTCAACGGCGCCAGAAATAGCTTGATGTCTACACATGGTTATATTCTTGTAGACTATGTTGGGCCTCCAAGCGCAGAGGTTTGTAGGACAGCAGCAATTTCCCTCAAGTGGATGACCTAAGGTTTATCGAACTTAGGGAAGTAGAGGTTGAAGATGGTCTCTCTCAAGCAACCCTGCAACTAAGATACAAGAAGTCTCTTGTGTCCCCAACACACCTAATACAACTAGGAGTTGTATAGGTGCACTAGTTCGGCGAAGAGATGGTAAAATATGGATGATAGGAGTGGCAAAGCAAAGTAATATAAATCTGTAATAAAAAGTGCAGCAAGCAAACAAGTGGTAAACGTGAGCACAAATGGTATTGCAATGGTGGAAACAAGGCCTAGGCTTCATACTTTCACTAATGGCAACTCCCAACAACATTAACATAGTCTAATCACATGATATTTCCCATAAAACATGCAATGGAGACGCACTCGGAGGTCATTCCTTTGTGGTCAAGAGAGGACGAGAATTATGTAGGGCTACAAAAGCACACCTCAAAGTTCATAGTTCTCAATCTATGGATTTCCCAATGTCACCGCGGCCATCCAAAGAGAGTACCACAATCACCACAACATATCTCCAGGATAGTCAAAGACAAGCACCAAGAGACTCTCAATCTTCAATCAACACACAAAAGAGGAAATCACTCATGAAAATATTCTTCTAATCCATGTCCAATAGACCGCTGTCACCTTGGTCTCGGGGATTATACTAGATAAAGAGAGTACATCAATTCAATACGTAGAGGAAGGGGAAATATCATGGGATCACCCTAGATTAACATAGCCTATGATCACAACGAAGATCACATCATGGGAGAGAGAATTGACCACATAGCTACTGGTAGAAACCTCAGCCCCGAGGAGGAACTACTCCCGCATCATGGAGGGAGGAAACAACATCGATGGAGATGAATCCGGGGGCACTTCCCCGTCCCGGCAGGATGCCGGCACAGGAATTCTGGTCCCCCGAAACTTGGTGGCGATGGCGGCGGAGATCGGAATTGCTTCTGGAGAAAAGGGTTCTGGAATCAGGGTTTCCGCGACGGGAGGAATATATATGCGAATGGGGGTTACCAGAGGCGGAGACGGGGCCCCAGGCGCCCCCCCGGCGCGGCCAGGGGTGGGGCCGCGCCAGGTGGCCGCCTGGGCCCCCCCTGGCTCCCCTCTGGCCCTGCTTTGGTTATTCGCGAAGCTTCCTGTATGCTGATTTTTCCTGTATTTTTCCCGGAATTTTTGGGGCACTTTTAATATGGGGGAAACCTGAAATAGAAAAACAGCAGAAAACAGGAACTGGCACTGTGGTGCACTGAGTTAATAGGTTAGTCCAAATATGATCAAAAGTGTATGGAAGTGCATAAATATCATAGCAATATCACACAAAAGAAGCATGGAGCAAGCAGAAATTATAGATATGTTTTGGACGTATCATTGACATATAGAAAAGCTTTAGCATACGAACTACACGATCTGTGCTAGGCTTAGGATTGGGTCTTGTCCATCACATCATTCTCCTAATGATGTGATCCCATTATCAATGACATCCAATGTCCATGGTCAGGAAACCGTGACCATCTGTTGATCAACGAGCTAGTCAACTAGAGGCTTACTAGGGGCGTGGTGTTTGTCTATGTATCCACACATGTATCTGAGTTTCCTATCAATACAATTCTAGCATGGATAATAAACAATTATCATGAACAAGAAAATATAATAATAACCAATTTATTATTGCCTCTAGGGCATATTTCCAACACATCCTCCTCCTATATACTACTCCCTCTGTCCGGAAAAAATATCGGAGAAATTGATAAAAATGAATGTATTTAGAACTAAAACACATCTAGATAAATCCATTTCTCCGACAAGTATCTATGGAGGGATTACATACCAACAAGCCTTTCTAAAAGCCAACTTCTTTCTTTCTAAGCCCTCAACTTCCTCCATCTCTTTGGTTCACAGTCATGCTATGCGTTATCCAACAAAAACAAAATTAAGCAGACCAAATATGACCCACTTAGGAATTCATCCATGTATACATGCCCTCCAAATCAATGGGAATTCAGAAGTTCATCAATGCACTTCCAAGAAATCATAGTGTACATCGTATCTTTCTATCTGCACTTCCAAGAAATCATAGTGTACATCGTCGGACGCGTAATCTGCAAGATTGGTATAACCGGGCACCATCCTCGGATCATTAGCGACCATGTCGCTAGACACCTTGAGCGGGGGGCACGATTGGTCCGCTTGTTCGCCGAGCTGGGCAATTTGTTTCCCAGCTCGCCCTTCTGCTAACCTCTGATCACTTTTAGTACTTCCTGACCGCTTCGCTGCTTGATATGACTTTTGGATCATGCGGTCATAGTTGTCCTGCGGCTTACTTTGCGCTGGTTGCTTCAGGGCAGCAAGAGTGCGCTTTGCTTTCACCGCGTCTATCTTCTCCTCCGGAGGTGGATGTCTCTGTGCTTTCAACCCTTCAAAAAAGTCCTTCACTTCGCCTTGAGCGATCTTCGTGTTTTCCTCGTCGGACCTCTCGTACGGTAACTTCTCTAGAGGCGTGAGAGATGGACCGAATCTGCATCGCCTCCCGCCTTTGGCTGTACTGGTAGACGTCGCCGAACCAGACGAAGCGGCTGTCTTTTTTCCTTGCTTACGCGCCGGAGCAGGAGCAGCCGGAGCGGCGGCAGGTCTCTTCCGCCCTTGCTGACTAGGCGGAGAAGGAGGAGCAGGCTGGCTGCTCGGGCGCGCCGGCGGCGAAGGAGGCGGAGTGCCGCCACGCGCCGGCGGCGAAGGAGACGGAGTGCCGCCACGCGCCGGAGAAGGAGTCGGAGTGCCCTGATGGTCACTCGCCGGAGGAGGAGGCGGTGGAGGAGGCGGAGTGCCCTGACTCGCCCGGAGGAGGAGGAGGAGGCGGAGGCGTCCAATTGAGAATGTTGATTAGGTCCTTCCACCATAGGCATGGAGTCTTCAGTGAAGAACCCAGCCGAGTCTCCCCTTCACCGGTAGGGTGGTCAAGCTGGAGCTCCTCAAATCCCTCCGTTATTTCGTCGACCATCACCCTAGCATATCCTTCTGGAATCGGCCGGCAGTGAAAAGTGTCGTCGGGTCCAGAAGGATAAACAGAGCCAGCAGCCGCCTTGACCTTCAGATTCATCCACTACGCCATAAGGTGGCAATTTTGTGCCTGCGTGATAGCATCCACGGGATTCCTGGCAGTAGCCGTCAAGGCAGGCTCTGGCTGAAGCAGCTCGGTGGAAGCCACGCTGCTTCTCCGCTGAGATGGCGGGGTAGCTTCGGGGGAAGCTTCGGCAATTCTTTTCTCCCGATTTGCTTCCCGTTCCTCTATCGCTTGTATTCTGGCCCGTTGCGCCTGGATTTCGGTCAGCTCCATTTTCTTCCTCCTGTCGTGGCATTTGTAGCCTCCTGTGTCCGGAAACCCAGCACGCCACGGAAGGGAGCCTGGCGTGCCTCGTGTCCGTCCAAGGTGCTCAGGATTCCCGAGGGCCATTGTCAACTCGTCGTTCTCTCTGTCGAGGAAGAACGTCCCTTCATGCGCTGCTTTGATATACTGCCACATCTTCCCGAGTGGTGTTTCCAATTGCTTGTCCGTCCAAATGCACCACCCTGTTACAGGGTCCAAGGTTCCGCCAGCCCCGAAGAACCAAGTCCGGCAACGGTCTTGCCAGTGCATTGTCTCTGGTTCGATCCCTTTCTGAAGCAGATCATTCTCAGCCTTGGCCCACTTAGGCCGGGCTACGAGGTAGCCGCCCGACCCCGTGCGATGGTGATGCTTCTTCTTCGCAGCATTTATCCGGTTTGTCTCCGACATCTTCTGACTCTTTTCCGACTTCTTATGGGCCACAAATGCGGGCCAGTCATCTTTGATCTTCTCATATATGCCCACGAATTCTGGAGTCTTTTTATCTTTGACAAACGTATTCAGTTTTTTCTTCCATGCCCTGAATTGGTCTGCCATCTTCGAAAGTGCAGCAGACTTGATTAACTCCTCTTTAACTGGGTTCGCCGGATCAACCTCTCGCGGTAGGACGAAATTTGACTTCAGCTCAGTCCAAAGATCTTCTTTCTGCATATCAGTGACATAAGTCACCTGAGCGTCGTTTGCAGCCGGCTTTAACCATTGATGGATGCTGATCGGGATCTTGTCCCTAACCAGAACCCCGCACTGATTAACAAATGCGTTCTTTGTCCGGATGGGTGCAATCGGCTCGCCGGAGCGTGAGATTTCTGAGATCTCAAACTTTTCATCCGGCCTCAACTTTTTCTTCGCTCCTCGTCTCTTTACCGAAGATTTGCTCGATCCGGAGGGCTAGAAAAAGGAACAAAGACGAGAGTTAATGAATGAATCAATTAACTAGTCAGCACATGCTTAACTAACATATATACCTCCTGGCCGGACTCGGTTCGGTCACCGGAGCCAGCATCACGGTCTCCTTCTTGCACCGGCATTGGGTCACCGGAGCCGTCCTCATGGTCTACTTCTTCCATGTGCATTGGGTCACCGGATCCATCAATATCATAGCCTAGATCTTCCAGCTGCAGCTCTTTTTCGACCTGGTCATCGATGTCGTTGAGAAACGACAAGACGGCATTTTGTCCGTCTGCGATTAGGTCCATCAACATCGCTTCTTGTGCTAGGTCTCGGGTGTTGTGGTCCATTGTTTCTACAAATATTTACAACATGCCAATTATTATTCAAACATGACAGATGGATATATTAATGGCAAACGTAGAACTAGCTTCGACCCTCGACTGCTCGGCGATCCACAAACCCTAGACCCCCTCATCTCACATTTTGTCTAGTGTCAAAGGATTCAACAAAACCAATACTTCATCATTAGGCGAAAGTAACAGTAGCATGATGGTACGAAGCTCTCCAAAGTTGTTTTGGAACGGAGTCCCCGGATAAGATAATTCGTATCAAAAGACGGATTATCCTATCAGGGACTTCGTTCCAAAACAACTTTGCATAACTTCGTACCAAAATGCCCCGGTTACTTCTGGCAAATGATGAAGTCATGGAATTCTTCAATACTTTGACACTAGCTAGGCAACCTCTCTCGACCCCTCGACCCCCGACTTCTCGGCGATCCACAACCCTAGACCCCCTCATGTCACCTTTTGTCTAGTGTCAAATGATTCAACAAAACCAATACTTCATCATTAGGCGAAAGTAACAGTAGCATGATGGTACGAAGCTCTCCAAAGTTGTTTTGGAACGGAGTCCCAGATAAGATAATCCGTAACAAAAGACGGATTATCCTATCAGGAACTCCGTTCCAAAACATCTTTGCATAACTTCGTACCAACATGCCCCGGTTACTTCTGGCAAATGATGAAGTCATGGAATTCTTCAATACTTTGACACTAGCTAGGCAACCTCTCTCGACCCCTCGACCCCCGACTTCTCGGCGATCCACAACCCTAGTCCCCCTCATGTCACCTTTTGTCTAGTGTCAAATGATTCAACAAAACCAATACTTCATCATTAGGCGAAAGTAACAGTAGCATGATGGTACGAAGCTCTCCAAAGTTGTTTTGGAACGAAGTCCCAGATAAGATAATCCGTAACAAAAGACGGATTATCCTATCAGGAACTCCGTTCCAGAACATCTTTGCATAACTTCGTACCAACATGCCCTGGTTACTTCTGGCAAATGATGAAGTCATGGAATTCTTCAATACTTTGACACTAGCTAGGCAACCTCTCGACCCCCCCGACTTCTCGGCGATCCACAACCCTAGACACCCTCTCATGTCACATTTTGTCTAGTGTCAAAGGATTCAACAAACCAATACTTCATCATTAGGCGAAAGTAACAGTAGCATGATGGTACGAAGCTCTCCAAAGTTGTTTTGGAACGGAGTCCCCGGATAAGATAATTCGTAACAAAAGACGGATTATCCTATCAGGGACTTCGTTCCAGAACAACTTTGCATAACTTTGTACCAAAATGCCCCGGTTACTTCTGGCAAATGATGAAGTCATGGAATTCTTCAATACTTTGACACTAGCTAGGCAACCTCTCTCGACCCCTCGACCACCGACTTCTCGGCGATCCACAACCCTAGTCCCCCTCATGTCACCTTTTGTCTAGTGTCAAATGATTCAACAAAGCCAATACTTCATCATTAGGCGAAAGTAACATTAGCATGATGGTACGAAGCTCTCCAAAGTTGTTTTGGAACGAAGTCCCAGATAAGATAATCCGTAACAAAAGACGGATTATCCTATCAGGAACTCCGTTCCAGAACATCTTTGCATAACTTCGTACCAACATGCCCCGGTTACTTCTGGCAAATGATGAAGTCATGGAATTCTTCAATACTTTGACACTAGCTAGGCAACCTCTCTCGACCCCTCGACCCCCGACTGCTCGGCGATCCACAACCCTAGACCCCCTCATGTCACATTTTGTCGAGTGTCAAAGGATTCAACAAAACCAATACTTCATCACTAGGCGAAAGTAACAGTAGCATGATGGTACGAAGCTCTCCAAAGTTATTTTGGAACGGAGTCCCAGATAGGATAATTCGTAACAAAAGACAGATTATCCTATCAGGAACTCCGTTCCAGAATAACTTTGCATAACTTTGTACCAAAATGCCCCGGTTACTTCTGGCAAATGATGAAGTCATGGAATTCTTCAATACTTTGACCCCCGACTGCTCGGCGATCCACAACCCTAGACCCCCGACTGCTAGGCAACCTCTCGACCCCTCGACCTTCGGCCTCTCGACCCCTCGACGACCCTCGGCCCCTCGGCGATCTCTCGACCGGTCCCTCGGTCCCTCGACGACCCTCGACCCCGGCCCCCCCTAATGTCGAAGTTATCGGGGAGGGTGTATATCGACATAGACATATCCGATAAAAAAAAGAGGAAGAAGAAGAAAAAAGGAACCGCTAGAGGAGAAGATCGAAGAAAAAAAAAGAAAAAAAAAGGAGAAGAAGAAAGGAATAGAGGAGAAGAAGAGAAAATTTCTCTTCTTCTCCTCTATTCCTTTCTTCTTCTCCTCTTTTTTTCTTTTTTTTCTTCTTCTTATTTATTTCTCCTCTTCTTCCTCTCCTCTTCTTCTTTCTTTCCTCTTTCTTATTTTCTTCTTTCCTATCCTTCTTTTTCTAAATTTGTAACTTTTGCATATATAAAACTTTCTATATATATTTAGCATATATAAACAAAAAACTATATAGCCACGTACACATATATATACATCACATACACACATCACATACATCAACTTCCTAAGAAAAAAAATATTTATATACACATACATATATATTTAACATATATATTTAGCAAATTCCTAAGAAAAAAAATATATATACACATACATATATATACAGCAACTATATATACACATGCATATATATACAGCAACTATATATACAGCAATTTATATAAACATAAAAAAAATTTACACATATATACATATATACACAGCAACTATATATATATACAGCAATTTATATAAACATAAAAAAAAGGGAGCCCTCACATCGCGCGGCGGGGCTGGGCGGCGCGACGGCGGCGAGGCGCGGCGGCGCGACGACGGGCCGGGGCACGGCGACGGCGCGGGGCGGGGCGGAACGGGGTCGCGGGGCGGGGCGACGGCGACGAGGCGGCGTCGGGGCGGCGTCGGGGGCGACGGCGACGGCGACGGGGCGACGGGGGCGCGGAAGAAGGAAACTGCCCAAAATTTCGCAAGTCCTGGTTATATAGGAGCTGTATTAGTCCCGGTT
>LR738713.1:831725587-831736584 GCA_902687465.1 Secale cereale
GATAACCTGTGCCACATCATTGGCTAGGACGAACGGTTCGTCAGTGTATCCAAGATTTTTCAGATCCACTGTTGTCATTCCGTACTGTGGGTCTACCTGTACCCCGCCTCCTGACAGATTGACCCATTTGCACTTAAACAAAGGGACCTTAAAATCATGTCCGTAGTCAAGTTCCCATATGTCCACTATGTAACCATAATATGTGTCCTTTCCCCTCTCGGTTGTTGCATCAAAGCGGACACCGCTGTTTTGGTTGGTGCTCTTTTGATCTTGGACAATCGTGTAAAATGTATTCCCATTTATCTCGTATCCTTTGTAAATCAATACAGTCAAAGATGGTCCCCTGGACAACAAGTACAACTCATCACAAACAGTGTTGTCACCTCTGAGACGTGTTTCCAACCAACTGCTGAAAGTCCTGATGTGTTCACGTGTAATCCAGTCGTCGCACTGCTCTGGGTGTTTGGAGCGCAGACTGTTCTTGTGTTCATCGACATACGGGGTCACCAATGTAGAGTTCTGTAGAACTGTGTAGTGTGCTTGAGACCAAGAATATCCGTCCCTGCATATTATTGAGTCCCTTCCAAGCGTGCCTTTTCCAGTCAGTCTCCCCTCGTACCGCGATTTAGGGAGACCTATCTTATTAAGGCCAGGAATGAAGTCAACACAAAACCCGATGACATCCTCTGTTTGATGGCCCATGGAGATGCTTCCTTCTGGCCTGGCGCGGTTACGGACATATTTCATTAGGACTCCCATGAACCTCTCAAAGGGGAACATATTGTGTAGAAATACGGGCCCCAGAATGACAATCTCGTCGACTAGATGAACTAGGACGTGTGTCATGATATTGAAGAAGGATGGTGGGAACACAAGCTCGAAACTGACAAGACATTGCGCCACATCACTCCTTAGCCTTGGTACTATTTCTGGATCGATCACCTTCTGAGAGATTGCATTGAGGAATGCACATAGCTTCACAATGGCTAATCGGACGTTTTCCGGTAGAAGCCCCCTCAATGCAACCGGAAGCAGTTGCGTCATAATCACATGGCAGTCATGAGACTTTAGGTTCTGGAACTTTTTCTCTGCCATATTTATTATTCCCTTTATATTCGACGAGAAGCCAGTCGGGACCTTCATACTGAGCAGGCATTCAAAGAAGATTTCTTTCTCTTCTTTCGTAAGAGCATAGCTGGCAGGACCTTCATACTGCTTCGGAGGGATGCTGTCTTTTTCGTGCAAACATTGCAGGTCCTCCCGTGCCTCAGCTGTATCTTTTGTCTTTCCATACACGCCCAAGAAGCCTAGCAGGTTCACGCAAAGGTTCTTCGTCACGTGCATCACGTCGATTGAAGAGCGGACCTCTAGGTCTTTCCAGTAGGGTAGGTCCCAAAATATAGATTTCTTCTTCCACATGGGTGCGTGTCCCTCATCGTCATTCGGAACAGCTAGTGCGCCGGGGCCCTTTTCAAAGATTACGTGTAAATCATAGACCATAGCAAGTACGTGATCACCGGTACGCATGGCGGGCTTCTTCCGGTGATCTGCCTCGCCTTTGAAATGCTTGCCTTTCTTTCGACATTGATGGTTGGTCGGAAGAAATCGACGATGGCCCAGGTACACATTCTTCCTGCACTTGTCCAGGTATATACTTTCAGTGTCATCTAAACAGTGCGTGCATGCGTGGTATCCTTTGTTTGTCTGTCCTGAAAGGTTACTAAGAGCGGGCCAATCGTTGATGGTCACGAACAGCAACGCCTTTAGGTCAAATTCCTCCTGTTTGTGCTCATCCCACGCACGTACACCGTTTCCATTCCACAGCTGTAAAAGTTCTTCAACTAATGGCCTTAGGTACACATCAATGTCGTTGCCGGGTTGCTTAGGGCCTTGGATGAGAACTGGCATCATAATGAACTTCCACTTCATGCACATCCAAGGAGGAAGGTTATACATACATAGAGTCACGGGCCAGGTGCTGTGATTGCTGCTCTGCTCCCCGAAAGGATTAATGCCATCCGCGCTTAAAGCAAACCATACGTTCCTTGGGTCCTTTGCAAACTCCTCCCAGTACTTTCTCTCGATTTTTCTCCACTGCGACCCGTCAGCGGGTGCTCTCAACTTCCCGTCTTTCTTACGGTCCTCACTGTGCCATCGCATCAACTTGGCATGCTCTCTGTTTCTAAACAAACGTTTCAACCGTGGTATTATAGGAGCATACCACATCACCTTCGCAGGAACCCTCTTCCTGGCGGGCTCGCCATCAACATCACCAGGGTCATCTCGTCTGATCTTATACCGCAATGCACCGCATACCGGGCATGCGTTCAGATCCTTGTATGCACCGCGGTAGAGGATGCAGTCATTAGGGCATGCATGTATCTTCTGCACCTCCAATCCTAGAGGGCATACGACCTTCTTTGGTGCGTATGTACTGTCGGGCAATTCGTTATCCTTCGGAAGCTTTTTCTTCAATATTTTCAGTAGCTTCTCAAATCCTTTGTCAGCCACAACATTCTCTGCCTTCCACTGCAGCAATTCCAGTACGGTACCGAGCTTTGTGTTGCCATCTTCGCAATTGGGGTACAACCCTTTTTTGTGATCCTCTAACATGCGATCGAACTTCAGCTTCTCCTTTTGACTTTCGCATTGTGTCCTTGCATCGACAATGACCCGGCGAAGATCATCATTTGGTTCCTCTTGATCTTCAGCAGCTTCACCCGTTGCAGCATCATTGGGCACATCGTCTGGTTCCTCTTGATCTTCACCAGCTCCCCCCATTGCAGCATCACCGTATTCAGAGGGCACATAGTTGTCATCGTACTCTTCTTCTTCGCCGTCTTCCATCATAACCCCTATTTCTCCGTGCCTCGTCCAAACATTATAGTGTGGCATGAAACCCTTGTAAAGCAGGTGGGAGTGAAGGATTTTCCGGTTAGAGTAAGACATCGTATTCACACATTTAGTGCATGGACAACACATAAAACCATTCTGCTTGTTTGCCTCAGCCGCATTTAGAAACTCACTCACGCCCTTAATGTACTCGGAGGTGTGTCTGTCACCGTACATCCATTGCCGGTTCATCTGCGTGCATTTATATATAATTAAGTGTGTCAATAACCATTACAGAACATCATAAATAGATAATTAAGTGACCAAATGGATAAAAGTTCATCATCACATTAAAACCAAAGTACATACATATATAGTTCTCATCTAACAACATATAGCTCTCATATATAGTACACATCGAAACTATGTAAAATATTTCAATGCGAAAACAAATGCTATCATAATCGCAACCAAGGTAACAATTGATCCAACGGCATAATGATACCAAGCCTCGGTATGAATGGCATATTTTCTAATCTTTTTAATCTTCAACCGCATTGCATCCATCTTGATCTTGTGATCATCGACGACATCCGCAACATGCAACTCCAATATCATCTTCTCATCCACAATTTTTTTTATTTTTTCCTTCAAGAATTTGTTTTCTTCTTCAACTAAATTTAACCTCTCGACAATAGGGTCCATCTTGATCTTGTGATCATCGATAACTTCCGCAACATGCAACTCCAATTCCATCTTCTCCTCCTCCATTTTTTCCAATTTTTTCTTTAATGAAATGTTTTCCTCTTCAACTAAATTTAACCTCTCCACAAGAGGGTCGGTTGGAATTTCCGGCTCAACTACCTCCTAGACATAATAAAACATCTATGCATGTCAGGTTGGTCGGCATAACTATCATAAACACTAAAACAAATAGTTATAAATTAAAGATAATATACCACATCCGAATCATAGACCGGACGAGGGCCCACGTGGGCGGATATCAAAACCATCGCACTATATAATAACAAGCAATAATAAACGTAAGAAAATTAGACAAATGTCTATCTAAAGCAATAATAAAAGTAAGAAAAGCATGGACATAACAAGAGGCTCACCACGGTGGTGCCGGTGACGAGATCGGCGGGGGCGATCGACGGCAGCGAAGACGGGGACGGGACGTGACGGACCGCTAAACCTAGACAAATCTCGGAGAAAATAGAGCTTCGAGAGGAGAAAAGCTTAACTAGTGTGGCTCGGGCATTCCACCAAACACGTTGTGTGCATAGGAGGTGAGCTAGAGCACCACTAACCCCTCTCCCCCTCGGCCAGAAAAAAAAACAGAGCAGTGAGCTATGCTCTTGAGTGAGGGGGTATATATAGGCAACTCACTGGTCCCGGTTGGTGCTACAAACCGGGACTAAAGGGGTGCCTTTGGTCCCGGTTCATAACACCAACCGGGACCAATAGTGATGGGCCAGGAGCAAGAGCCATTGGTCCCGGTTTTTAGCTCCAACCGGGACCAATAGGTCCAGACGAACCGGGACCAATGGCCCACGTGGCCCGGCCGGCCCCCTGGGCTCACGAACCGGGTCCAGTACCCCCATTGGACCCGGTTCTAGATTGAACCGGGGCTAATGGGCTGGACCAATGCCCTGTTTTCTACTAGTGTCCATCCGTCTTCTCGCCCTTCGAAAGATCAAACTTGCAGGTCCACCATCTCCTCGCATAGGTTTTCTTCCCTTGAGTGTCGCCTGTAACAACCAAGATTCCCCATCCTTTTATGTTCTTCCATAGAAAAGCTCTCTCCTGTAACATTCAAAGAAGCGCCGAGTCAGAATTCTCTCTAATCAACACAACACAACACAATAAATAGATGCACACCGACACAATAATCAAATATATCTAACAAGGCCCCGCAAGTGAGTTGCAAATAACCGATAGTTGCTTCTACAAAATGTAGAAAATAAACCAAGCTTCACTTCAAACATTGCCAATTTTCTCTCACTGGTAAACGTGCACATGCAATCACACGTCTAGACATACATCTCTTCCAAATTTATACTCGGCCGGCTAGAAGCACGCAGAGGCCACTGCACTAACTGTTTAATAATTTTCTAAAAGAACGGCTAAGTGAACCCTTGTTCAAGGTCGGTACATTCATACTTGCGTTGGCACGCCTACCTCACGCTGGATTGTGCCGTTTTGGCCAATTGGGCGGACAAGTAGGCCCAACCACTATTCTTTCTCCATTCTTATCTCTCAATATAGTTATCTCTTTTTGTAGAGAAAAATACTCACAACAACCAGAAATAAAACACCGAAACAACCAACTATGGATAATGTTATTGATGATGTTTTTTCTCTATCAAAGGTTTTTTTCTTTGGTAAATATCAAAGGTTATATATAAGCAGTACACACCCTTATAAAAACATACTTAGAAAAGTTGAAGAAATACATGGAAATCTTTAAGGGCGTAGAAGACTTTTTTCCGTCTGCGCGAGTAAAACTCGTGGCCATATGACCTTTGTTCTTAGCTATTTCAGTGTTTTGCGCTACTCGCGTGTCATCCTCCTCTAGCTACCCCATGTTGCGGCGTCTTTCTCTAGATAAATGACTTAATCTGGTTGTTGCCGCTGCACTGATGTCTGCATGTTGTTGTTGGCCACCGCGCATGTGCTCGATCTCACCCTCTCTGCCACGCTCTGAACAGACTCGATCCACCGCGCATGTCCTCCATCACGGCGTGTGACTCCACTGCCTTCGAGAATCACGTGTTTTCACCGGTGGCTGTGAAGCAGATCTGCTCACCAGTTCTTTTCCGTCTTGGATGATTGACCCTGCTAGGATTTTTGTTTCCACTGTATTACGTATCACTGGTAATGTAGTGATTTATTGTGCTTGTGCATTGGTATTTGTCATTGACGCAGCTTGACCCAAGCACACCTAAAATCACATGTGGTGGGTGCGGCTATAAGGCGAAGCAAGCCATTCCATCTAGTATATTGTATCAACATCCTGAAATTTGAAATACAGACAAAGTGCATAATGCCTAAATTTGATAGACTAATATAATTTGAAATATTACTCTTCATGAATTAGTATGCCTCTTATTTTAAAAGGTAATCTGGTATGCCTCTTAATATCACTCCATCTTTCATTTTTATTGCATCAATTATATATTCTCTTACCAAAATACACACCTTTCCAATATATGGTCCCCAAAAAAATATAATCTCCCGCAAGTGAACTTCTATATATGAATGAAGTGTTCAGGCTGGCATTAGCCGATTGTATTTTTCATCAAATATACCATTGTTCTAAATTAATAAGTCATATTATTACAATATAATCCAATAGAAGCTCGAATCCCCTTGTTGGACAATGAATAGTTTAAAGGATTCATCACTATTCTCTATTTGCACAGACACACATGCAAATACCATTTCAATACCAATAAAATTCAATAAATTACTACCACGGCAAGAAAACCAAGTGCATCGTCCACAAAAGTGAGAAGCGGCTATTGTCAGGCTATAGAGATAACAGGCTCAAAGGGACTATGAAGACTAATATATGAAACAAACTGCATAGCATCTTGTCAATGACATTCTTCAAGAAAAAAAAACAACCTCGCATCCACACTCGAATCTTAGAATTGCTGGTTTTTATGCGGAATCGAAAGAAGCTCCCGTGTCATTTCTGTCCAAACAAATAGTCCAGTTGTAATATTCTCTTAACAAAACCAAAATGCAGCTCAGATGACATTAAAAAACATAAATCTTCACTTCCCAGGGAAAGAAGTATATAAATGAGTGCGATCCACATACCTCTAATCACCAAAACAGAAAGCATGGAGGATAAAATAGCGTCCTCATAGCTTTGCCATTTATTGCTAAGTTGCAAACCAATAGGCCAATACTGACATAGAAGTTAATTAGTGGAGTTAAATAGAAGTGCTAGAGATCAGTGGTCCTTATTTGTGAATAGAAGATATGTACAAATAAATCTCAGATAGATCAGAAATAACCACATACAAATTTAGAAAAAAACAACCATACATCAAGATATAATGCATTAAAGTACAGTGGAAGCACCATGAAGAGTAGCATCATTAGAACGACACCCAAACACTGAAAACCAACATATCTATCATTATCCATTTACCTTCCCAGCCAACCAAGATGAACTTGAATATATTCATTTGCGGTGCAAAATGATTTCCGAGCAGGAGAAAGAAAATTTAGAGTTTCAGTTTCAGATTCTTTGAGTACCTTCAGTCAACCTTCTTAAGCTTCGTAGGCACAAATGAACTCATTTTGAAAGAAAATCATTCTTCCATTTTTTTAACATGCGATGAACTGATTTTGAAAGAAAACCATTCTTCCATCAAACTTTTTTTCTTTAACATGCGATGAAGAACACTTGTCAATGTCCAGCATAACCTATGCCAGGTCACCCCAAGACCCTAAATAGGCATTAGGTCGAACACATGATCAACATTACAGAGAAAACGTAGAACCTCCGCTAGGAAAAAAAACACCAATTGGGTGTAATTCAGCATCACAGAATCTCACCATCTTAGGAGAAAAGATAAAATATGAGCAATGGAGTTCTAATATCGGAATCTATCTTAGATGTTGCAAGTCAAAATTAATAGCAATAACATGGATGATTAATCCTCCGCCACCTCAGCGAGGCCAGAAGCGGTCGGCGGGTTAGAAAAGCATGGGGCATCATCGTTGTTTTGTCCCTAAGCAACAAAAAAGTGCGACAACAAAGTTGGTATAGGTACATTTATCTAGTTTGCCACTTAGAAACAGTGTTTACAATAGTACGACAATGTGAACTGCAGATTGAAGGTGCCATGGCCTAAATTTAAAATAATAGCACCATGGTCTAATAATCTTACGGTGCTGAAGACAAATGTTGAGTTGTTCCGCAATTCATACCCAACACGCCAGAGTATTCATACCCAACACGCCAAAGTAAGAACGAACGGCCATTTTAGTTACACAGATACGGAGGATGCATTTAGCGATTCCAAATAGGCTGCCAAGCAAAATTCCACCCCCACTGTAGAGCACAAAAAATATGAAGGAAGAAGCTTACATGCCATTCCAATATTCAAATAAACTAATTGAAAAGCAATAAAGGAGTACCATACCTGCCAACCAGTGGCACATATCATAACAGAAAGAGAGCATGGTGTTGCACTGGTATACCGTGAAACCACAATGAAAGCTATGGCATACTGCAATATAAAACAGGGAGTATTATGCAGGCAATACTCGATGTCTTCTGATCTAGCATTGATCTATACCCTCCTAATTATCATCATTTATCCACAGTATCTCCAAAAGAGCAAGAAAAAGTAGTGACAATGTCAAAGAATTTACCAACATCAAAAGCTTGTGCTCCCCATTGTAATTAGCTTCTGATCTAGCATTGATCGATACCCTCCTGCGAACTATAAAGCCATGATCTACTAATTAGCTAATTCTATAATGGTCCCTAACAAATTGTAAAAAGATGCCTAGTATTACCAGGAAACAAAGCCATGAGGAAATGCATAAATGAATGTTTACCTTTATGGTTCTGGTGATGTGCAGGAATGCTGCCTCCTCCTTTCATGTTGAAAATTCTTGGGCCTTGCAATCCGTCAGCCGTACAAGAGACATCACGCCGCCACCAAAGTCGCCTGCAACTGCCGCCGCCACCCCAGATCCGGTGGCCTCCGCCTCTTTCGAACACCGACAAAAGCACCGGTGTCCTCCTCGAGCTCCTCCATGTCGCCTCACTCCACAGCAAGCCGTTGCCGCGCGCCAGCGCCTTCCACGGATCCGTTGAGATCCACTGCCGACACCTGGATCCCGCATCCCCGGCTGCCTCGAGCCAAGTCACCCGCACTCCCGCATGACCCATCAGCCACAAACTCCGCGCTTAAGGACAGGCTGGTGTGCGTTAGGCGGCGAGCCGCTCTCAAGGACGGCAGTTGGGGCGCCTGATTGTAGCTGATCCACGATGAGGTTTCTTGTGCGTGGGTTTGAGTTTAGAAGCGGCATGAGATAGGATATGATGCATAGAAAGAAATCATTTGCGTGATTTTAGGATCGAAATCATTGCCTTCCGTGTTTGTAGGTGTAGGGGATGCGGGATTGCAGGGGCGTGGGACTGCTCGTTCGAGTACTCATCTCCTCGGTGGAGTGCGGTCAGTCATCCGAAATTGCTAAGTGCACATAATAGAGGTATTAGATCAACGATGGCTGTTACATTTAGACTTGTGGTCCTAATCGTGTGGTGCTGATTGGTTCATGCGGTGTTGTGGGACAAATTACGGGGTGCACATAAGTAAATTCTTGTTTGATTGTTTAATAGTAGTGGAGAAGTACTCCCTCGTCTCTACAAGTCATTTTAGAGATTTTGATACGAACTACATACGGATGTGTATTGATATATTTTAAAGTTTAGCCCTACTCATTTTGATCTGTATGTAGTCCATATTAGAAACTCTACAAGGACTTATATTTATGAACAAAGGGAGTAGTAAACAACGATACCTATAAACCATTGTGAGATTGGAAATAAATACAACTTTGCCATTAAAAGATAAAATCATGAAACTTCATACAAGGAGGCCAAGGTAATCATAAGATTCAGCAAACAAGTCGATACAGAGGGACCGCCAAAGGCTAAACACTTCCTCTGAGAAACTCGTTAATATAACGACAACGACTACTCTTGAACAGTTTAACCAAGCAATCATAATATTGATCAAACAACAACCAAAATCAAAGCTATGTTCTGGAACCCATTCAAAAGAGGACAACCATCCCTCATCATCTAAGAATGAGATACACAGGGCACGACACCTACACTACAAATGCCTTGGTAAAATGATCAAATATAATAGTCTAAGTAGACTGACAACTAGAAACAACCAAGAAAGTTCCAAATCAGGTTATTAAACAAGAGCCAAACATCCCACAAACCCAAGACATGATCATTAACTGAAACCATATCACTGAGCCTCAACATGCCAACAGTAGCAACATAAAACCATAGGCTAGACCACACAAGCACTAGAATCATCGGAGCGGAGCACAGTATGCTCGTAGAGCAGACAGAGGACAAAGCAGAGGCTGGTACAAAGGTGGCAGTTCATGGCCCACTGTCAGGACTACGTTCTCCTCTGCCACCCAAGACGTCTTGATTTCTCGTGTGGAACCCCATCACGGGCGAGAAGGTGTGCATCCTGCTTATAGTGAAACAATCTTACTCTAGTCCCAGGCACCTTTACAACAACGACACCCTGATCTGCGGCTGTGAGGCCAACGATGATGATGATGGGCACCTCGCGGACTGTCATCCCATGAGCCCGTTCCGCATAATTGTCATGTGTACGTGATATGAGCCTGGCCGGAGAAACCGCATGGATGCCTGTCTATTACTCGCTGCTTAACCAGTGTAGCGGGGAGGCCAGAGCTTTTAGTAATGAATGGTACATCAGCCTCTACTTTGTGCCCGGTGCCGTTGTTGACAAGACCATGTACCACCTATTCTCTAATGAACACTTGCTTGCTGGCCTATGACATGGATAAGGACACCATCACCTTTTTGTACCAACCAATCGGACGCGACGCCCGCCTCATAAAGGTGGACGGCGGAATGCGGCTCGGCCTTGCACACATTTCGAGTATGGGATTGAACTTACACGAGCTCCACTGGTTGGGCGGCGGCGGGGAACCAGTCTAGAATGAACGAACTATGGTTTGTTTGCACGACATCTTCAAGGACCTAGAGGTGCATTATTTCCTGCCGCTCTATCTCTTCCCGATTAAGATCGTCAGGGTAGCCGAGGAGGGTGATGCTCTGTTCCTGCGGACAAAGCTCGGCATGTTCATAATCTTTTTGGAATCGCTGAAGGTCAAGAAGGTGCATGAGCAGATGACGATATGAAGATCGTGTACCCTTATGTTGCCTTCTATGTGCCACAAGCTGGTAATAATGTGCACCTCCATCCTCCTCTTTCTTTGTATGTCACTTGAATCAACATACATTAAAGTAGCTTTAACATTTCCTAATCATCTAAATTTTACTACAATGACGTGTTCCTGAAGCAACTCTCGGAGACAACCTATCTTTGCGACAAAACTAATCCCCC
>LR738713.1:831736612-831758888 GCA_902687465.1 Secale cereale
CATCTTCAGAGGTAAAATTAAGTTCCCCCATAGGACATAAATGTCCCTTGGGAAGCATATATAACTTGGTTTCTACCTATTGAATTTCACCGAGAATTGCTTCAGGAACACATCGCCGTAGCAAAATTTAGATAATTAGGGAATGTTATAGCCACCTTACTACATGTTGATTCAAGCAACATACAAAGAAAGAGGAGAATGGAGGTGCATATAATTACCAAGTGGTAGCACATAGAAGGCAACATAAGGGTACGCGATGTTCATATCATCATCTGGCTCATGCACCTTCTTGACCTCCAGCGATTCTAGAAAGATCATGAACATGCCGAGCACTGTCCCCAGAAAATAGAGCATCGCCCTCCTCGGCGACCACGACGATCTTAATCAGGAAGAGATAGAGCAACAGGAAATAATGCACCTCCAGGTCCTTGAAGATGGCACACAAACAGATCACAGTTCATTCCAGACTGGTTCCCCGCCATCGCCCAACCATTGGAGCTCATGCGAGATCAATCCCATACTTCAAATGTGTGCAAGGCCGAGCCGCGTTCCGCCGTCCACCTTTATGAGGCGGGCGTCGCGTCAGATTGGTTGGTACAAAAAGATGATAGTGCCCTTGTCCATGTCGTAGGCAAGTGTTTATCAAAGAATAGCTAGTACATGGTCTTGCCAACATCATCACCGGACACGAAGAAGAGGCTGGTGTACCACGTGTCATTAAACGCCCTAGCATCCCCACTCCACTGGTTAACAGCGAGTAATAGGCGCGAGTAATAGGCGCAGGTGTCCACACGGTTTTCTCCGGCCAGGCTCATACCACGTACAAACGATGACTATCCGGAATGGGCTCGTGGGCTGGCAGTCCGCGAGGTGGCTGTCATCGTCACCGCTGGCCTCACAACCACAGATCAGCGTGGCGTTGACATAGAGGTGCCTGAGTCTAGAGTAAGATTGTTTCATGATAAGCGGGATACACACCTTCTCGCCGATGATGGGGTGCCACACAAGGAAATCAATCCATCTTGGGTGGCTGAGGAGAACACGACCGTGGAGCAAGGAGGCGGTCGTGTTACGCGAGGAGGCGGCGGTCGTGTTACCCGACGCAGATGTAATGGGCTCCCACCTCGGACCAGCACCTAAGTAGTGGTACACGAGGAGGCGGTCGTGTTACCCGCCGCCAATGTAATGGGCCTACCCCGAAAGCAAGGCGGTGCACCACCATCGCCGGAGGCCGACAGCAAGCTACTAAAACAGTGCATGCATGCTACAGTATACAAAGAGATTTGAGGCGACGCCCCAGGCCATGGCCGAACTTGCCTGGGGCGGCGCTGCCATTGAACATTGGTTTTGGTAAGATTATACTAAAGATGAAGTGATAAACATGAGTATTTGTCGGAGGGCTATGGTGTGGCTGATTTAGTTTTGCAAGCTGAAGATTGACGTAACATAGACGGGGTACATCAATCAAAGGAAATAAGTTGCCATCAAGAGGGGCCAGCTCCTTAATATTGCTTCGAAAGGTATTATAGTAAGCATGCGCAAAGAGAAAAACTTAAGAGTTTTGAGCGCAAATCTTGACCTAATTAGTGGTCATATATGAAATTCTTAGACTAACGCTAGGAGCAGTACACAGCCATCAGTGGCGGCAACCTGTAGAATAGTTTTTAGTCTTTCCTATGTGATGAATCATACCAAATTTAAATCATATAAATACCTTATAAGCAAAAAAAAAAAAAAAAATTCACAGATCTACCCATACCTGGTTATATTGAGCTCTGTTGCAACTACCAATAAGCAGACACCTATGCGAGTTGATATATTGACCTCCACTGAGTTATTTACCCAAAACCATCACACTTGAGGCTAGGGTAACAACTTAGTACCACATTGAAGGCAAGGCACAAAAAACCACCAGAAATGCACCTAATGCATAACACGGAGCACTGACGCTTCAATTTGGACGTGAAAACATCGAAACTGACAGATGGGGTCCGCCTGTCGGGGCTGATGTGGCAAAGACCAAGCACACAGAAAGCTTTGACTAGTTGAGGTGGCAAATGAGATGTGGACCCCGCCTGTCTGTGACTACATGATCATCTTCTTCTCATTTCTTTTTCTATGTGACATTACATAGAGCAGCTTACGGACGACCGGACTCCGGCGACTATGCCCACACCGGCGAGCATCTAGTGGACGGGGCCCGACGGTGCCTGTGCGGCCGAGCAAATCTCGCTTCAGCAGAGCTCCTCACACGATGATGGCTGCGAGTTGGGGATAAAACTTGCCTGCTCCCTCCTCATGCTTCCATCCATGCTCTCACTTCATCCTACGGTTGTCCTTCTTCCTTTTTCCTTTCTAATCTAACCATCTCCCCCTGATTTTAAGGAGGTGGGGCCGGACCTTATTTTGCTCCAATCAAATCTAGCCACGTACGCGGGAGCACGGATGGGCACACGTGAGGGGAGCAGGCAAGTCTCGTCCGCTAGTTGGTACCCCATACATACCAGCCGCGGGGACGCGCCCGACGCCGACGGGACTCAGAGGCCGGCCGGGCGGGGATGAAGGCGATCGGTTATGTCTGTTCCGATGCGTGCGTCTGTTCTAGAACATCTACACTGTGTAACAGTGCAAAGGATGCTACAGTTACGAAGGATTTCCATGCCACGACCTGGGCCAAGGCCCCCGATGCCTGGGGTGTAGCTCCTCCACTAGCACCATCCCTACAAATTCTGCATTTTCTCTTTCTTCTAGCCAGGTGACATTGTTAGTGATGGAACGTGCTTTTCGACGCCTTCATCATTGAAGTTGAAGAATTTCTCCCTTACACACTTTTGTGCTGTAATTTTCCAAGGCTTTTTTACCTGATGAATGGGAGTTATAAAGTGAAAATGTTGAATTTTGTTACTCTATTTTTCTTCTTTTAAGTTCCTCTGGATTGTAAGCTGGCATCCTCAGACTGAACCTTGTTTGCTTTCTACTATCTTCGTCTTAAATCATAAGATGTTTTGTTAGTCTATTTTAGCCTACTAAAACATCTAATTTGGAACAGAGAAAGTATAAAGCAGGGCGCAAGCCTTTTCTCAGTAAAAGCTACGAAACTGAATCTAATCCCCAGCATGAATAACAGCACTACAGAAACACCTGGTGCTACAGTACTTCGTGCTTGACAATAAGAACAAAATCAATTCAGATCGAGCACACTTTTACATAGAAAATTGGATCACCATCTCCCATTTTGGGATGTGACTCGAGCTAATTTTTTCTGACAAAGTGTGAATTTTATTGCCTTAAAATAAAGCACCAAGAGGATACAAACACAATGAGCACACACCTGATCTCTGCATAGCTAGGATGCATACAGTCAACACCAACACACGCACACAAAAACATGCCGACAATAGCAAAGTCATTTAAGACCAAAACTATGTGTAGGCGAGGAAAAAAGAAAACCCAAAGCGATATGATCTGTAATTTGCAAGATACAACAATGACCATATCCGCACCAACTATTTTTTAACATCACACAGACGACGATGTTCTTCAACAACAACACCTTCAGAAAGGGAGCGATGTTTAAGCGTCATCTTCACCGGATCCAACCATCCACAGTCAGAATCTAGATTTTCACCCTCAAGAACATTCCGAGCAAATTCAAGCGATGTCTGACTTGAGTTGATATAGAGATTTTTTTATGGTGCATCATACTACGGAATTTAGTGAGTAGTATTAAATCAATCTAACGGTTAAGATGGCTTGACTTAAAGTTTGGCTCGGGGATAGATTGGTAGTTTTGTGTAAGCCACAGATTTATCCTTCCATGTATTATACTAATCCAAACGAATCTGATTGTTTCAAATAATAATCCCGTAGCTTCAGTAAAAGGTCTCACTAACTAATGCTTCATTTTCATTGAAATTAAGTTAGTGCGGCGACGACGACATCGACACGGGGATGCGATGATGATGTCCTCGACATGGTGATGCGGCAATGATGACATCGACACGGGGCTGCGGCGGCGGTGATGACATCAACGGGGGGACATGACGGAGATGATGGCGACGACGATGATGATGACATCAACACCAGGCTATGGCAGTGGCGATGACGGCCACATTGTAGAACTCATATGTATGGTTGAATGTATGAATTGCATAACTGATATGAATGTATGGATGAATGTATATTTTTTGGGAGAGTTAATTACAACTGTAGTACAAAAACTTACAGCTAACTAACAGAATCATACATAAACTAAAAAACCCCAGAAAAATGGTACACTAACTTATCTAACGGAACATTTTAATACAATTTCTGTTAATCCTAACAGTGCACAGCCTGTCGCTGTTAAATGCCGTGTACGTGGCCGGAGCACTCTCCCTTAGCTTCTGTGGGTCCCACTTTTCAGTCAGACATTGAAATAAAGCAACAAAAAATATACGCGCGACGTGTATTCGAACCAAAGACCGCGGCATGGGTCGCTAGGCGTGTGCTGAGTGCTGACAACAGAGACACTCCACTTCTTGTGTCAAATATGAGGCAGATCTGTAGTTATTACTGTAGATGGACGACGGATTAGTGTGCAAATAGGATCTCCTTGGGGCTAAAAGCAACAACATTAACGCTCGGCCAGTATACTATAGACTGTTGCTTGTTAGTTTAATTTACATTTTTAAATTATGGTGCATATAGTTTTTTTTAGAACAAAGATATAGGCAGCGTCCGGCTTTAAATTAATAAAGCCCACCGACACGCAGCATCCAACAGGTTCAACGCAATACAACAGAAAGGATAAAGGCCGCAGCCAAAGTACGGTACATGCAACCGGCCTGAGCCTGAATAAGATAGAGTAGAAACTACAGCTGGATATAGTTACCACTTATTTGCTTATATGGTGGCTTGTGGCTATGTTCTCAAAAAAAAAAAAATAGGGTAAATAGTTAATTGTGGAGGGTAAACTTTGGCCTTGAGTTCAATTTTCTGCCATTCTCTGATCGAAAGTGATAGATCGTTCGTTTCATCATTCGACAAAACCTTGTATCATTTCAACATTCTCGCAAAACTATTTCAGATAGTTTGGACACACTTGTTGGTTGTAATATACGTTGAACTTGCACGTTTAAACACTTGAATATATTATCTGCTAACAACATCCGTCTACAAATGCAGTTTCATTGGTTAACTGGATACAGTTGTTACTTGTTAGTTTGGTTTTCACCAAAAAAAAGGGTTGTTGTTTTTCTAGAAATTGGATGTTTTAAAAACCTACTAATATAGAAAATAAATATTTAATAAAAAAATAGTATGTGTCCTTTTAAAGTTCAGTACGTATAAAAAAGTTCAGCATATATAAAAAAAGTTTACTGTGTATAAAAAAGGTTCTTCATATAATTAAAAATGTTTATATATATATATATATATCAAAATGTCCACCATATATTATACAATAATATTTCGTGTGTATTGATGAAATAATGTGCAGTGTATATTTTTTTGCGAAAAGGAACTCATAATTATATTACCACTAAACAGTTGTACAGATCAGCCCCAGAAAATAATAAATAGCAACCAGGACCCACCCTGCATCCAACGCGGGCTATTGACGCACCATCGATTCCACTGCCGGCGCTCTTGCGCAGCAACATCACTCCCGGCGCTCTTGCGCAGCAACATAACCTTGCATCCTGTAGCTGGATTGTATGTGAAATGGCAGTCAACAACCTCTGCCCGAGAGGACAAACACGCTGGAAGGAGAGGAAGGTCGGCCTTCACTGCACTACGTCGGCGGCGACACACCTCCAAGATCCACTTGTACAATCGATGAGAACCGCTGGTGCCAGCCGCCAGCACCTCGCCGCACCAACCCAGAACACCCACGACAAGAACAGTAACATCCTTGTCATGACGAAGATGGAGACGAAGGTCAAATCTCCTGTAATAGTGTTGCACTACTAGAAAAAGGGCTATAGCTAATATGGACTTTAATGACGCACCAGATACAGGTGCGTCATTATTGACATATTACTAATGACGCACCTGGTGTGTGGTATGTCATTACTAGTTAAAAAAAATAAAAAAATTGTTAACGTGACGCACCAATGGATAGTGCGTCATTACTAGTTGACATAGTAATGGCACACTGTGTATGACTGGGTCAAACCTCGGTCAAACTTAGTAATGGCGCACTTTGCATAGGTGCGCCATTACTATGTCAAACTTAGTAATGACGCACCTACACAAAGTGCGTCATTACTAACTTTGACCAACGTTTGACCAAGTCATACTATGTGAAGGTGTACCTTTGTGAAGGTGCGCCATTACTATGTGTATGACTTGAACAAATGCACCCCCTGGACCGTCTTTCAGTTAAAAAAATAAAAAGTTGATGGAAATGTAAAAAAATAAAACAAAATAAGTTTCCCATGTGATATGTTGTCTAGTTGTTGGGAAAATTTACAAATATGAAATTCGACTTTATTTGCAAAATTTCTCTGTAATTTAGTAAAATGGGCATAACTTTTGCATACGAACTCGGATTAAAAAGTTTTTTATATGAAAAATCATCTACTCAAAAAGTTACATCCGAATTCAAGATTTTCAGAATCCCCAAACACCTAACAGAACGAAAGATACTAGGCTTTTAAGATCTAGAGGGGGGATGGAAAATAATTCAAACTTACTAGTGGCGCATCTGTGCGCCACTAGTAACAGGAAAAAATTTGGTTTCGATTTTTTAAAATGTTTTTCAACATATGATACGTAATATGACCGGGAAGTTCGAAATATTTTTTCAAAATTTCATCACACTCATGAACATGAACAAAGTCCTAGACATCAACAAGGTTTAATAGGATTGATATGATAGATATATCAACAAGTGCCTGTTAAGTGTGGTGGTGTTAGGGTTGGATAGAACTGTGAAGTTAAGACTGCTTGGGCTGGAGTAGTGTGACGATGAGTGACCTTCCGGGAAGTTTGACCACTTAGTGCGATTTGACATGAGAATAAGAAAAAAAAATGAATTTTAAAAAAAAAATCCTGAAAAAAATTTGTTAGTAATGGCACATTTCTATGTGGTGCGTCATTACTAAGTCAGATAGTAACAACGCACTTCTACGCATACTAATGGCGCACCTATAATGCGTCATTAGTAGTTTTGTTACTAGTTCCGTGATAATAGTGGCGCACCTGTAGTGCGTCATTAATTAGCATTTTCCTAGTAGTGTTGTGTGTATTGACAAAATATTTATCGTATACTAAAAAGTTCACTGCATATTGGAAAAAAATCATCATATATTAAATAAAAGTTCACTATATATTGCAAAACTTATATAAAAAATAAATGTACACAAATAAATAAAAAGGGGGAAACGAAGAAAGCCCAAGATCTGAAATAAGATTAGAAAACCGAAACAAAAAGAAAAACACTTGGGGAATGTCTGCACGTGTCCGAAACACAGTATAGAGAAAGCTCTGCCTGAGTTTTCAAACGAAAAATAGAGTAGCGTAGTGTTCACCATACGCCGTTCAAAAACTCGTTGGTCTCGGTTCGAATCGCGGCAGTGAGCCTTGTTTTTCTGTTCATTTTATTTCTATATGTCCGACTGACAAGTGGGACCAGCAAAGGGTAGAGGGAGAAGACCAGGGCCATGTACGCGCAGTTAGCAGCGACGGACACGTTAGAGTTAACGGAAATTGTATTAAAATGTGTTGTTAGATAAGTTAATGTATCATTTTTCTGGCTTTTTTTAGTTTATGTATGATTTTGTTAGTTAACTGCAAGTTCATGTACTACAGATGTAATTTGGATGCATGGAGGAATTGTATAACTCTTCTTTTTTAATCCGGAAATACTTAGTGGTGCCATTGGTGGTTTTTTGCTCACGCCCCTACTACTATTAAAAGTATAGACGATGGTAAATGTCCACGCCATTAATTGCTATTTCAACTAGATGATTCCCCACATGCTGTTGCAGAAAATATTGCCTAAAATTGATGTTTTACTGTGCAAACTTACTCTCCTAAAAATATCAGCAGAATAATGAAAAACTGAATTTTCTTTTCTTTGACAACGATCTTTGGAATGATAATGGTACATATGGAATTAGGATTGATCCGTTCTACTTATTTGGTTGATAGTTTGGACAATAGACAAACAATCAGATCACCCATGGAAGCAACTGGTTTAAAGCTTCACTATAAGCCACCAAGTCTACGTCATCTGCAAGGGAAAAAATTCAGGCTACAACTAAAGCATCACCACCTTGCTATAACATATAAACCCAAGTCTTGACTGTGCGCAATCCCCATTAGAGCTCCCATGTACATTTACTTTAATCCATCTCACATGATGAGGTAAAAAAATGAGATAGAAATGTCATTAGTCCTCATAGAGTCAGAAGGCTTCACCTTCTAAACATGTCTGCATAGCATAACTCTACAGAAAAAACTAACAAAGTAATCCACTAATGGGTGATTGCCTTTACAAAAACGGAATCATCAAGGTGCTGCCAAGCTTGCAAAAAACCAGTAGCTGAACTCTCAAGGTCCATCCATTCTTCCATGGATATGCAGGAGAATTTGTAGTTGAGAATTGAGATAGAGTGAGGAATAGAGAAGAATTAAAATACCGCACTTGTCTACAAATTTAAATTTTATAATATGTATAACCATTTCCATCTACATTCTCGCTCAGCAATATATCGAGTGCAAACTAAACATTTCGTATTCAATTCGATATGTTATTCCTCAATGCAGTCCTTTCTCAGCCCGAGCTCAAATGAGCTCGGGTGGACAGTAAAATCGAAAAACATTTTAAAAATGTTCAAAAAATTCTGAATTTTTTATGGTAAACTTTGACAAATGTTCTAACTGCTTGCAAAATTTCATCTTCAGATCACATTCATGGAAGGCGTGCACGCCTTCCATGAATGTGATCTGAAGATGAAATTTTGCAAGCAGTTAGAACATTTGTCAAAGTTTACCACAAAAATAAGTTCAGATTTTTTTAACATTTTAAAAATGTTTTTTGATTTTACCGTTCACCCGAGGTCATTTGAGCTCGGGTGTAGATACTCCGCGTAAGTAGGCATGTCTGTGATAAATAAGTGGTCTTAAACAGTTCAAGTTGTTTTATTACCTTTAAAAGGAAAAACCAGTTAGAGAAATAGTGATACATGGAAATACAATCTGACACCATGTATATAGCCATGTAGGGAAAAAATATATTTACCTTCCTTCATTATCCTCATATTTGACAACACTATAAGTAGGAGAGTCAGTACACTGTTTATTAACACGTGAAAATCATAGAAAGGCAGAATAAAGAAAAAGTTACATCTACATCTAGATACTCCTGTTACTCATAAAAGACGCATCCATAAATAGGCTGCATCACAGATCTTCAGATTGTTGCATGAGTGGGAAGTTCTATTGTGTAAGAAAATGAAAATTTAATGTAAGAGTGTTTAGATCAGTAGTGATCTAAACGCTCTTATATTTTTTACGGAGGGAGTACTTGAGTTATTTTGTTTATCAACTAAAATTAGAAGAAAGAAGACAGTGACTTCAATGTCCCTTTCCAGGTAGAATCAAGATAATTTCCAATGCCTTGTGCATACATAAAGATCTTTAACGGAATACAGATGGGGCCTCTAGATGGCAAACTAAAGCCAAAAATCAAGGGGATCATCTTACTTGAGTCATTGAATGATGGATATATGCACATGATTGAATTCCCATGGACTTCCTTGAATCAGTCCATTTAGTAGTTTCATTTTAGCACATCAAAACATGGTGTACAATACTGCAAAATGCCATTTTTAATCAATCGTTACATCTCCATAAGAAGTAGGGTAGTACAAAAGATTGTGATGGCGAAGGGAGAGTCAACGGAGATGATGGTCAAGAGTCATAACCTGGACTTCACACTGGCAGCGGTAATGGCACTTTGCATGGGGACGTAGTTTCTGGCATGCAGCAGCCATGAGGAACCCCTGCAAGTACATAAGGATGTGTGCTGACGTCTATCCTCCACTGGTCTCGCCTCGTTCTGCCACCCGTGCGTCGACTTCTTCCTCTAGTGCCTCGCCGCCGCTGGGGAGGATTTATCAGTGGGCACATCCACCGGTGGCGAGTGGGGTGTGAGATCCAATCCAATGTTGAATGATTATTACCGAACAGAACACCATAGACACCAATCGCAAGAATCGCTGAAAGGAAATATGATTCAATGTTCACTCGTTGAGTTGGAACTCATGAAGGCAAAAAAAAAAAATCTGACTTCGCATCTTTCAGATCCCGGGGCTCCTCCCACCTTCCACACGGGTGATGACGAGAGGATGACATGGCCAGTGACTTCTCCGGGCAGGGCGCGACCGCGGGCCCAGTATCCGCTTTGCCGCCGTAGGTCAATAGTACGATGCGGTGGTAGATCGTAGGCAACCACTACCCCACGGCAAAGAACACCGGGCAACTTGAGGTTAGGGCGGAGGCGCGTTGCGCCGCGTGGTAGCCATCAATGAGAGCAGAAAGGGACATGGAGAGATGAAGATGAAGGGATCGACAGATGTGGGGAATGAAGATATGTTCAGGATGGGGCAGTCCCAATGGGCATAGGCTGGTGCTACTGGACTTCTATGGTTAGGGAGTACTACCTCCGTCCTGGTTTATTGGTCCCCATTATAATTTGTGCCAAACTTTAACCAAATAATTAACTAACAAAATATTAATGCATGTTAATAAAAAAATATCATTAGATTCGTATTTAAACATAGTTTTCAATGATATAATTTTTTATGACATGAGTGAACATTTTGTTACTTAAATTTATGATCAAAATTTGCCACAGACTACAATGGAGACCAATAAATCAGGACGGAGGTAGTAACTAATAGTGGTCCATGGAAGGGAAAAGTCGCTAGACTGATTCACCAGTTTTATGGAAGACAAAAGTGGAAGCTACAGGTCGCTTACGCATGAAAGAAAGAAAATTGCATCAATGATTGGTCAATTTGTTAGTGGATTGCTGACATGGCTAGATTGCTTAGGTGGATAGCTTGCATGTCAAGAGAAACAAGATAGTGAGGATGAACTATTTAGGAGAGTACTACCTCCGTCCTGGTTTATTGGTCCCCATTGTAGTTTGTGCCAAACTTTAACCAAATAATTAACTAACAAAATATTAATGCATGTTAACAAAAAAATATCATTAGATTCGTATTTAAACATAGTTTTCAATGATATAATTTTTTATGACATGAGTGAACATTTTGTTACTTAAATTTATGATCAAAATTTGCCACAGACTACAATGGAGACCAATAAAACAGGACGAAGGTAGTAACTAATAGTTGTCCATGGAAGGGAAAAGTCGCTAGACTGATTCATCAGTTTTATGGAAGACAAAAATGGAAGCTACAGGTCGCTTACGCATGAAAGAAAGAAAATTGCATCAATGATTGGTCAATTTGTTAATGGATTGCTGACATGGCTAGATTGCTTAGGTGGATAGCTTGCATGTCAAGAGAAACAAGATAGTGGGGATGAACTATTTATGTATTATTATAGATTAGTGATGGCAAGAGTGAACAGCGCCACACCATTAGTGTGTTCATGGTGTGACGGCCCGGACGGCATCGGTATTTTGTTAATAATGGCGTCATATTGGTGGCATCGGGTGTCAACACCAACAAGATCGTTTTTGGAACGCCGGCACTAGCGTTTTCTCCAGTATTGCTTCCTTACTTTTCCAACAAATTTGGACTGACAGAGTAGATAGATACTCCCTCCATCCTTAAATAAGTGTACATATAAAACTATTAAGACAGATTATGAAGTGGAGTAGAAAATGCATTCAGAAGTGAGGAGACAATGTGTTCAATGTAATTGGTCTTGATTCCCGCATTATGAAAGAGAATCATTTTTTTCTACTTTAAAGTGTATTGGAAAGAAAAAGGTACACTCTTTTGTGGATAATAAATATTAAATGCTAAACGTATGCTTATTTCAGGAGGGAGGGAGTATATAACGAAAGAGTCGATGGCTCCCCCTCATAATACACTCCCTCCAAAGAAATATAAAAGCGTTTAGATATAGAACCCTAAAACGCCCTTATATTTCTTTACGGAGGGAGTACATATCAATTTTTTTCTTTTGTTGTAATAGAATTGATCAACGAAAATACAGAAAATATGGACACTTCGGAGTGGACTTTTGCTCGCCAGTTTTTTTCACATGTTACAAACAGGTTCTCCAAGTTTGAAAGAAGTTTCCTTCATACTTCAATCAAGTTTTCCCTATATCGTCAGGTCATAGGAGCCGGAGTTTTCAGATCATTTATGCACCTCACACAAGTAACCTTAAGTTGCTAAATGCAAGAAAACATAACCACTTTTGCAAGTTTGACAAAGTGTTTCCTCCATTTTTTAATCTAGATATTCGTATATTTGTTTTAGTGAAACAACTTTACTTTCACGACCTTACTAGAGATGAGAGTAATCGTATTTGTCATGTTTGTTGGAGTTGGATATAACAAGCAGCACATGGTGGCACACGGTGTAGGTTTTTTTTCGCCTGTTGCAACGCATATGCATATATACTAGTTATGTATTATAGATTTGTTAGAGATAAGGCCAAACTTTATTAATCAAAAATCACAGATAGTGGGACATAATTTGGTCATGTGGTTGGCCAAACCAAACATGACAACTCGGGCTAGCGAAAGAGAAAATCTAGCTAAACTATGTGCATCGACATTGACCGCACCAACTTCAAAGGTAAAAGTACAAGTAAAAGTAGTTGCTCTATTTTTTATCTCGATGATGATTGCTCCAATTCTTCCATGATTGCCAAGCTTTATATTTTCCACCACTTGCTTTTAATTAAATGTAATAACAATGTTCTGTACGTGAAGGTCTTGTGCTAATGATAGAGCTTCTCGACAAGCTATTGCTTCCGGCGTCGAAGGGTCACAAACCGCTCCGATGACAAGGAGGAATTGCCACTGTAATTTCCGGTGCTATCTCTACACACAAGCGAGGCCGAGCCCCCCTTCCTGGTCGTACAGCCCTATCAACATGGTGTTTTGCATATCAATGGTGGATCCTGGCCCTTACCGTCGACAGGGCTCCGTTTTTATACCTTTCTTTGAGCTTTGTTAGGGTTTATATCTTGCTCAGGAAGACGAGACGACGACGGCTCCCTGAAGATGGAATAAGGTTCTCCCCGCCGAGCCTCGTTTCGGTGGTGTGTCTAGTATCATCCGTAGGCGTGTGAAGGTGTGTCTTTGATGGATCTGTTTTTGGTGGATTTGCCCGGATCCGGACATCGTTCGTCTTTGTTTGTATGACTTTACATTGGATCCTTCCGATCTATACTACTCTTCATCGGCGGCAGCTGATGTTCGGGTGCGTTGGTTCTCTGAGGCCTTAGCACGACTACTTACGGATTGTCTACTAAAACAAGTTTTGTTCGGCTCCGGCGAGGGAGGGGCGATGACGGTGGCACGCCTTCGCCTCGCTTCAGTGCTTGTGTTTGTTGTTATGTGATCTGAATGTAATTTTTAGTGTTCGTCGTACTATCATGATTGAAGATGAATAGATCGAAGATTTTGCAGAAGAAAAATTGGGGGGTGGGAGTAGGGGGCAGGTGCAGCAGCTCACACAATCATAGTTAGGTATTGTTATAGTAATATTTTCTGAGGGGTAGGTATTATAGCAAAGGCCCCGGAGCAAAGCATCCATGTCTGTCACGGGACCCCTCAAAAGAAAAAAAGATACGGGACCCAGAATTTTGCAAAAGAAAACATTCACGAGGTGGCTATTGGTCGTATTGTGCCGAACTGGGCGGGGCTCGGGCCAGATCCCATTATATCTCATGGGGATAGCACCAGATCAAGGAAACCCTAACGAAACCTAAAATCCGGAGAAAAAAGAGGGATGGAAAGCGGCGGCGCGCTACCGATCTCGATGCGCGACGACCGGGCTCCAATCGAGAGCGGCGGCGTGCAATTGGTCGCATCGTCGGCGGCTCAGCCTCCGCGCCGGAGCAGAGTAGCCTTGCGCGCAGACGGGCCTCTGCAGCAGATCAAAGTAGCCATATGTGGTAGCGGCCGTACAATCGAGGAGAAGACGAGGTCGAAGAGCTGCAGCACACAAGCGGCGGCATCGTCGACAGCTCCGCCGTTGCCCGAGAGCAGAGCACCCATGTCTGTCAGCGGGGTTCCAAACAAAGAGAAGAGGAGGGCGAAGAGCCGCAGCGCACAAGCGGCCGCATCGTCCATGGATCCGCCATTGCACCAGACCAGAGCACCCATGTCTGTCAGCAGGGTTTTAGTGGAAGAGAAGAGGAGGACAACGAGCTCGATGCCTAAGCCTCCACGCCAGAGCAAAGTAGACATATGTGGTAGCAGGGCTACAATCGAAGAGAAGACGGGGTCGAAGAGCCGCAGCACACAAGCGGCCGCATCGTCCATGGATCCTCCATTGCACCAGATCAGAGCACCCACCGGGGTTTCAGTGAAAGAGAAGAGGAGGACAACGAGCTTGATGCCTAAGCCCCAATGCCAGAGCAAAGTAGATATATGTGGTAGCAGGGCTACAATCGAAGAGAAGACGGGGTCGAAGAGCCGCAGCACACAAGCGGCCGCATCGTCCATGGATCCGCCTTTGCACCAGAGCAGAGCACCCACCGGGGTTTCAGTGGAAGAGAAGAGAAGGACAACGAGCTCGATGCCTAAGCCCCCACGCCAGAGCAAAGTAGACATATGTGGTAGCAGGGCTACAATCGAAGAGAAGACGAGGTCGAAGAGCCGCAGCACACAAGCGGCCGCATCGTCCACAGCTCCGCCTTTGCATCAGAGCATTGTACCCATGTCTACCAGCGGGGTTCCAAACAAAGAGAAGAGGAGGACAAAGTGCCGCAACACACAAGCGGCCGCATCGTCCATGGACCCGCCATTGCACCAGAGCAGAGCGCCCATGTCTGTTAGTGGGGTTTCAGTGGAAGAGAAGAGGAGGACAAAGAGCTTGATGCCTAAGCCTCCACGCCGGAGCAAAGTAGCCTTGGATGCCAATGGCCGTCCTGTGGATGGTGTACGACATGCCGACGTCATGGAATACTACAAGCATAGCGATGGATCCATCTACAGACAAACCGATTTTTTGTCCAAACTTTATCGTCTCGGTGATACCAACGAGAGTACGTAAGCCTTTCTATCTTGATTGTTGAATTACGGGAGATATCAGTTTTACAGTGTTGACGCAATTCAGCTCATGGTATTATATTATCGCTGTTATTTAGCTGGGTGCAATCTCAATTTTCAAATGGCTACTGAGCATTTGCAAGAACTAGTGTCTGTTGATTCCAAGAAAAAACATTTAAACGCACATGATCCTCATGTTTAAATATAATCCTCCTATTTCCCTTGTTTTATTTACGTTGCAATTTTATGCTAAAATTAGGATCCTTTTTTAGGGGTAGGAGTTTGTCCCAGTTGTAGATTCCCATTAAAAATGATATATTTTGTGTTGGCACCTAATTTACCTAGAACAATTTCATATTACCCAACTTGCTTGGTTCCTTCTTTTTCTCCTCCTTCTGTACCAGCAATTTTATACTTGATTAACAGTAATTATCCTAGTACGCACTGAAGATCTCCTCCTTCCATCCTCAGTTTTGTACTTATAATTATCCTAGTACGCACTGAAGATGTCCATCAGGATTAACATTAATGCTAATTATCAAGGCCTTCCTCTAAGCCAGTATATTGGCATCCAGCAATATCGTTCTTCATCAAGTTCTCCAAGCATGCATCAAAGACACCCATTAGAAACAACACTTGTCCATATAATCTCCCAATGACAGCAGCTTCCTCGGTGTTGACACTTTGTAGTGCTAATCCTGAAACCAATGACAGACTTGTGATAGTCATCAAGGTTCACATTTGAAAACCGATCAGCTATATCTGTGGAGCTTCCAACTACACACCTAATGTCCAAATTATTAATTGTCTCATCCTCATCACTCGAAAGACATTTTGAGTTTCGATAATAGTCCCCACCCCCGACTAATTGCCTCTTGCCCATGAATTTATTATAGAAACCACATGACTTTCTGTGCTTATAGTCTATAACTTGTGCTTATCATATGATCTTTCAACCCACATTGCGATTATCGTACTACTGTATTGGTAACCTGTAAGTTCAGGCGCTATCATATTTAAGTTATGATTCTGTTTCTCTAGTCTATTTTTGGACAACACTTGATAGTTGATACCATGTCCATCCTATTGTTTTATTTTGTTCCTTTCTATTAGAGTTGGGGTTAGGGATTTTAATCATTGATCTAACGCATGTACAATGTTCCTATTGCTGGTCGATCAGCTGGGCTGGAGCCAATGATGAGGTCGGAGGCATCAGACGATTGCTCGCTGAACGGGAGGGCCTGTGAAAGACATGCCAATTGCACCATGATGCAGATATTTTCACTGAAGCTGGCGTATCCTCCTGCTGGAGACCAAGTTAAGGTGTATGGATTCATGGCTGTCCGGGACACTCGGGACCATCTGCGTAACTACATCTTCAACCGCACCAGAGATGACCCTTTCATCGTGGAACAAGAGGACGGATTTATACAGTTGTCCGGACCCAAGAGAGGCATCTGGTGGTATGACAAGCAGCTGGTTGAGTTCGACATGAGGATCAAGAGAGGGGAGAATGAAGCGGACGATCTGCAGCTCATCGACGGCGCCGTCTGGTTCTATGACGGTTGCTCGCCGCATGCTAGAGTGCTCACGCAACGCATTGACGGTGACTATGGCTCGGTGGACATATGCTACGCGCTCCTGCAACTGGCGATGGAGGCCACGGTGCAGATTGCTGTGTCGGAGCTGGACAGTGACATAGGCCTGCTTGTAAGGGCGTTTTACGTCAGTGATCTCTTGCACCAGGGGATGCAGCTGTTCGATGGTGTTATCCCTGCTGATGCTGCTGCTGGTGGTGCGGACAGTTATGAGCTAGATAAGTATGTGGTTGCTGCTTCCCGGCATACCAAGTTGGCTCTGCAACTGAGGATCCGTTCTTTGGATGACGATGGTGATGCTTGGAGATATTGTCTCAGCCCAGCCAGTGCGCATGGAACTGACGACTTCAGTTTCGCGCTCAGTTTTGCGACCATTGATGTGAAGATCTCTTGGTCGACATTGGGCTAGATCACATATCCTATCTCCGATCGACAAGTGATGTATATGAGACGGTGAAACTACAGTCGAGCTTGGTACAAGTAAATAGCAATTTTACTTTGGTAGATGTACCGCCGGCAAATCGTGTGCACAGCACTTTCTGTTTTGGCCCTCCTGCCGCATATGTCCGGCCCCCATTTTGCCGTTTTCTTAATCTCTCACGCGACCTGGCGGGAGGGACATTTTAGTTCGCGTCCTCCATTCCGCCGTCACAGATCGTCCTTGCAGCCAAGGCGCCGTGGGTTTGGGGCTGTGGGGAAGTAGGGGCCGGATATGCTACCGGTCGACGGTGGGGAATAGGCTTTGTTGCGCGGATTTGCTACGGTCAAAGCTCACTACAGGAATCGCAGGATATGCCTATGGTTAAACCCGTAGGCAAACAGCCAAATCCCGTAGGCATAGGCTATGCCTACGGTGACCGTAGGCATAAATAGCGTCGGTAAACCTCCCCTGCCCGTAGGCATAGAAATCCCGTAGGCATAGATGATCTATGCCTACGGTCACCGTAGGCATCGATACCTGTCGGCAAAAAAATTTAACGGCGCGTCCGTCAAGTGTCGTCCGCACATGTGCACACCTCGGATGTCGACACGTGTCCGATTTACGCCTACGGTTAAACCGTAGGCATACATCATATTCATGCCTACCGTACTGCCGTAGGCGTGTGTTGGTGACGTGGTGATATATGCCTACCGTTTAACCATAGGCATAGATGACTTATGCCTACGGGTTACCCGTAGGCAAACCCTATGCGTGGCATGATCTAGTGATGCGATGTGTCTATGCCTACGGGTTACCCGTAGGCATATATTTACACGTGTCGTGATCTGGTGATGCGATGTGTCTATGCCTACGGTTTCCCCGTAGGCATATATGTACACGTGTAATATGATGTGTCTATGCCTACGGTTTGCCCGTAGGCATATATTACACGTGTCGTGATCTGGTGACGCCAACCGGGTCTATGCCTACGGGTAACCCGTAGGCATAGTTTTGGCCAGATTTTGCATTGCAAATGAAATAAGCACAGCAGCAAAATCAATATATATAACAACATTTGCATCACACAAACTATATAACATCATCACATCATTTATTGAAACAAAACATAGAGCATCCACTACATAGCATAAATATAGCATGAACATAAAAAATAGAGCATCCATTACATATCACATAGAGCATCCACTACATATCACATAGAGCATCATATGGTCCAGCACATCATCAATATCAACCATAGAGCATCATATCGAAGACCGTCGGCCGACGAGCACTACAAGAAATATGTCAACTTGTGACCACCACTATTGGTCACTGAATGGTCACAAATTTCCATTTGTGACCTTTCCATTTGTGACCTTTTTGTGACCAAAAACATAAGGTCAAAAGCTGGCCGTCATAAACTGACTATAGCGACCTTCTCTGTGAGAAGGTCATTGACGTTTATGACCAAAATATGTCTACTGTCGTGTTTTGGTCACTAGCAGGCTCTCCAGGCCACGTAGGCATCCAGCGTGGCAAGCTGATGTGGCACAAGATTCAGCCCGGTCCAACTCGATGTTTTACATGGGCCGAGCCCAATAATTTGGCCTTATATATTTTTTTTTTCCGTATTAATTCTGGACAGCCACATGGGCCAGGCCCAACAATTCAACATTTTTATTTTCTGGGCCATTACTATTAATTTTATATTTTCAGCCATATTATTTTTGTGCTGGTCCCACTGGTCAGATTGGTCCCACTTGTCATGCTGATATCACAATTGGACCCACACGTCAGAAATTTCAAAATTTGTCATACAATTTTCATAAGTGGGACCCCCTGGTCAGGTTTCCATTTCATAGTATTGAAATTATATACACAATCAGTATTTCAAATAGACTATAGAGAAAATGAAATTCATCCAAAACAACACTAAATATTACAATACATAATATGCTACTCTCACTAATGTTACACTCTGGCTGATATTACAATACATAATATGCTACTCTTGCTGATATTACAATACATAATATGCTACTCTTGCTGATATTACAATACATAATATGCTACTCTTGCTGATAGGCTTCACGGCTTCGCATTTCATACTTCACCTATATATGCAAAAAAGAAGAAGAATAAGAACCTGTAGGCAGCATCAAACATAGCTTATACAGTTCATAAGGTCAGCTGACTATTAACGACTTTCCTATAGATTTGCTCACTGGATACACACACACTTTGCATATACTTTTGGAAGGAAGTGCAGATTCAAGAAAACTGCAGAGTTATATCTAGGCTAAGATACTTGACGGTAAAAACAACAGGAAACAACAGCAGGAAAACCCAGATAGAAAGTAACAAACTTGTACCCCTGATACAGACCAGTAATCAACCCAAACAATGAGTACATTCTAACATGTTAAGTGGCTACCATTCCAATCATATTTGTACCATGCCATAGAAAAAAAATCAGTGACCTCACTGCTACGGATTAAACTGATGCTCTTCTACTACTAATTAAACCATTCAAGCTCATGGTCAGGATCAACAATACTAATAACCTGTAGGTACAATGGTACAACAGCAAGCAAATAGTGGAATAATCCCACCACAGCGCGTGAAGAAAAACACTATCCTACTGCCACTCTCATCCATTCAACTGACAACATCTATTTCATGGAGGAATAGAAAGGAATAGATAGGCTAGTACCAGTTAATGATGGCGTCAACGATGATATGGATGAGGTTGGCGTCGGTGAGCAGGGATCCACTTGTGCATGCATCCACTCCTCCAGCTCTAAGCAACTTCCAAGACATGGTAGTCGTTGTTGAAGTAGGAGATCAGAACGACCGGACCCTGAGACAAAAAATGACAACAGTGACATCATGAGCATCATCTAAACAAACATGAAACAAAACCTGAAGAAATAAGCATCTGCCAGCAAGAGAAATTCTACCAAGACGAGGGTCTGTGAACAAACTGATCATAGATATGAAACTTTGTAATGCTCATGTTTCAGCTAATAGGGATTCCAGAACTACCAAGACTCAATTATCTCATCGACAAATAAACTTGAGGTACATTAGTAGTAATAAAATTTGATTACAAGCCAGGTGAAATGCTAACATACTCACTTACTACACAAATGTATCAGATTCAGTTCCATGCAAGAGCTTGTTCATTCTAGAAGAGGAAATGAATGCAACTCTATATAGACAAAAACACATGTAGCAATGTTATACATAGCAAAACTTTAGTATTTGGTAGTATAATGAAAGAGCAGTTCAGTTGAGCATTCATGAAGAGGAAAACACAAGTAAAGAAGGATGTATTACTAAGTAAATGTGAAGACAGTGGAGTGGAACATGCATATAAATTTTACTGGATATGATCACAGATTCATATGAGGTGTGCATATAAATTTTACTGGATAGGATCACAGAATCGCATAATCACTAGGCCTACCAATCACTTCAACCCAAACTAAAAATAGCAGAAGCTCCAAGTACAAATAGTAGTAATATGATGCTACCCTATTCACATTCTTCTGACAATGCCTAGGAGCAGAGGCTGCTCAGGTTGCCGCCGGCGCCCGACGGCAGCAACTCGTTCACCACCTTCATCGCTGCGTCGCTCAGCCGACCCTGCAGGAAAGCAGACATCACGACCATCACACTACCATCTTGTAGGTGAGTCAGGAGGTGACATCGAACATGATGATTGCACACTGGCCATGGATGCTGAAAAATAGCAAGAGAAAGTAAGAATCCTATGTGGTAAAATGATGTGTATAGTTGCTGAAAAATGTTCCCGGCCAGTTCATGAACTGACATCTTTGAGAAACAACAGGTCATTTCAGATTATCAAGGGCCCAGTTGCAACAATGTAGAGGAAATTTTGATGATCATTTATAAATTTTAATAAAACATTCTAGTAAAATCTCATACGGCATACACTAGCTATATACTGCAGAATAAATAGAGATCGGAGGTAGTATATCTTATCTTCTCTATAACTTTAATCGCATCATCACAGTGCGCCGCCTCTCGGCGAGTCAGCCTGGTCGTGTGGGAGGTAGCGATATGGCTCCGACCAGCAGCTTGTGGAAGTGCTCGATTGTATCTTACTGAGCTACAAAAGGTATCCCCGCAGATTAGCAAATGACTTCTCTAACTAAAATAATTTATTCTTGGCACAGTGTACTTGAATAGTTTCATTTCATATAAGAACCAATACATGTGTTTGCACCTGAAATAATACTTGCATTAAGAAAGAGCATATACTTGTTCCATTTGAGCAAAAAAATCATTTATCTGGCACAAAAAACCTGAACTTTGGACATTCCTGAATTCCAAACAAGCTAAACACACACTACATTTTAGTTTATCTGCATTATAGAACTGCAAAGTCTTTAAAATTGTAAATGGTTCTACTAAATGGGTGATGTGTTATTGCATTCTCATTTATTCCAATGAACAGAGATGGATCAACAGCTTGTAGTTACATGTTCACGCTGCAATGCATGCATCTTGCCGGCTAGCTAGAAGAAGAAGACAAAGGGAAGGAGGGGGCGTACGTACCTTTGGCTTCGCCGGAGATCGAGGGCCACCAGATCAGCAAGCTCGGGTCTCCACCGAGGAACAGAGAAGAGCTCCATCGGGATGGGGATGGGGATGGGTGGGTCTGGGGCTAGGGTTTCACCCCGGCCATCCATCCATCCGTCCGTCCATGCGTCAGTTCGGGTCGAGCCTCCTTGGCCGGCCGGCCTCCCTCGAGGAACAGGTGGATGACAGCGCGCCGGTTCCGGTTCCCCATCCATCCATCCAAGTGGTCGAGGAGGGCGTTGCCGAAGCGGCCATGGGAGGGGAGGAGTGTGGGTGGTGGAGACGAGGTCGGTGTTGGGTGGAGGTGGCGGCGTTGGTTGGGGGCAGGTCGCGCGCTGGACCTTGCCGGGGCGGCCGGGGTGCCTCGATCTGGATCGAGGAGAGGGAAGTCGCGCGCTGGATCTTGCCGGAGGGGAGAGAGGGAGGGAGGTCGCGCGCTGGATCTTG
>LR738713.1:831758898-831780218 GCA_902687465.1 Secale cereale
TGGATCTGGAAGGGGAGAGGAGGGGAACAGAGCCAGGGAAAGAAAGGAGGCGGGGGGGTTGATGCAAAATGACTGAGCTAGGGTTTCAGGGATGGTATGGAAGGGCTGAGGACTGCCGTTGGATCCACGATCATCCGACGGTGTTCGATGCATGATCCGCGTGAGACGTCCACGTACCAATCAGAATACAGTACGACGTTATGACCATCTAAATTGGTCAAAAAAGCCATTTTCCATTTTTCGAGTGCCCAAAAGGAGGTTTTTTTGTGAAGGACCTCCCAAATAATTGTTGCAAAATTGGACCAAATCATTTTTATAAAATACTAGGCCTTATTTAATGAACAATTGACCAAATGGTTGGGTGTAAAAAGTTTTGATCCACCTCTCGTGAAAAAGACAAATTTCCGCCGATTCAGTTGGAAGTGGGTCAAATTTGAACTGGGGCTGCCTCATAGTTTGCTATTTATTTTTTCCAAAAATCATTTCTAGGTACATAAGTACCTATTTAATCAGAGAAACACCAAAAAAATTCCAAGATTCAACCACTAGCTAGGAACGGTCATTCCCGCCGTTTTGACCACATTTTGAAACGGGCATAAAAAATTCAAAAAAAATCAAAAAATTGGAACACCTTCGCATTGTGTCATTATATATGACCAAGTTACCAGGAAAAATAATAAACTTGTAATACGGCAATTCTATTAAAAAAGTGTTCTCAGAAATGAGCTATCATGCGTGAAGATTCATGGCTTTCAAGCCAAATGATCAATCCTATGGCCACATTCATGGCATAGTTTGTTCAAATGATCTCATATTGTGCACAAGGGTGCATCTTGGAATGGCAAACAATGTTGCCTAAGGAAGTTTTCATTTTCTTTGGACGAAAAATCCATTTTCCATTTTTCGAGTGCCCAAAAGGAGGTTTTTTTGTGAAGGACCTCCCAAATAATTGTTGCAAAATTGGACCAAATCATTTTTATAAAATACTAGGCCTTATTTAATGCACAATTGACCAAATGATTGGGTGTAAAAAGTTTTGATCCACCTCTCGTGAAAAAGACAAATTTCCGCCGATTCAGCTGGAAGTGGGTCAAATTTGAACTGCGGCTGCCTCATAGTTTGCTATTTATTTTTTTCCAAAAATCATTTCTAGGTACATAAGTACCTATTTAATCAGAGAAACACCAAAAAAATTCCAAGATTCAACCACTAGCTAGGAACGGTCATTCCCGCTGTTTTGACCGCATTTTGAAACGGGCATAAAAAATTCAAAAAAAAATCAAAAAATTGGAACACCTTCGCATTGTGTCATTATATATGACCAAGTTACCAGGAAAAATAATAAACTTGTAATACGGCAGTTCTATTAAAAAAGTGTTCTCAGAAATGAGCTATCATGCGTGAAGATTCATGGCTTTCAAGCCAAATGATCAATCCTATGGCCACATTCATGGTATAGTTTGTTCAAATGATCTCATATTGTGCACAAGGGTGCATCTTGGAATGGCAAACAATGTTGCCTAAGGAAGTTTTCATTTTCTTTGGACGAAAAATCCATTTTCCATTTTTCGAGTGCCCAAAAGGAGGTTTATTTGTGAAGGACCTCCCAAATAATTGTTGCAAAATTGGACCAAATCATTTTTATAAAATACTAGGCCTTATTTAATGCACAATTGACCAAATGGTTGGGTGTAAAAAGTTTTGATCCACCTCTCGTGAAAAAGACAAATTTCCGCCGATTCAGCTGGAAGTAGGTCAAATTTGAACTGCGGCTGCCTCATAGTTTGCTATTTATTTTTTCCGAAAATCATTTCTAGGTACATAAGTACCTATTTAATCAGAGAAACACCAAAAAAATTCCAAGATTCAACCACTAGCTAGGAACGGTCATTCCCGCTGTTTTGACCGCATTTTGAAACGGGCATAAAAAATTCAAAAAAAATCAAAAAATTGGAACACCTTCGCATTGTGTAATATATGACCAAGTTACCAGGAAAAATAATAAACTTGTAATACGGCAATTCTATTAAAAAAGTGTTCTCAGAAATGAGCTATCATGCGTGAAGATTCATGGCTTTCAAGCCAAATGATCAATCCTATGGCCACATTCATGGCATAGTTTGTTCAAATGATCTCATATTATGCACAAGGGTGCATCTTGGAATGGCAAACAATGTTGCCTAAGGAAGTTTTCATTTTCTTTGGACGAAAAATTCATTTTCCATTTTTCGAGTGCCCAAAAGGAGGTTTTTTTGTGAAGGACCTCCCAAATAATTGTTGCAAAATTTGACCAAATCAATTTTCTAAAATACTAGGACATATTTAATGCACAATTGACAAAATGGTTGGGTGTAAAAAGTTTTGATCCACCTCTCGTGAAAAAGACAAATTCCCACCGATTCAGCTGGAAGCGGGTCAAATTTGAACTGCGGCTGCCTCATAGTTTGCTATTTATTTTTTCCAAAAATCATTTCTAGGTACATAAGTACCTATTTAATCATAAATACATGGTTTGGTGGCGATACGTCGAGGTTTGGGCGGTGGTCGAGGGCCCCAACTCTAGAGCGCGTAAACTCGCATGCCCGCTGCATGGTCACCGCGTGACTGTGGCGTTGCCATGTGTTCTGGGCGGCCTAGGCATGTCTAGTGGGTTGGCCACTCCCCAGGTAGGTGCTAGGAAGAAAATTACAACATAAGATTCTCACGAGGAGACCGATCGATGCTCAAACATGAATTAGCAGCCAAGTGTTTGATTAGCGGTACGAAAAATGCACATGGCTAATGGGCGTGAGTTTTGGTTGAGGATGATCAGTTACTAAGAAGACCGTCTTCACAAATTTTCAGCTCAAAAGGAGGAGTCTAGGTGGTACTTGCTTTGCAAAGTACCACACTGGACATAAATACGAATGTTGAAGATGGGCTCAAAATAATGAATGGATTGAGCTGCCATTTGGTGGAGGATAGTTATTTGGGCATAGGAAAGCACTGTAGAAAATGGATACCATTTGGACATGCCAAAGTGGTACTTCCTTCACAAAGTGTTTTTCTGAACAGAATAGGAAAATGAATATTTTTGAATTATTTTTTAACTAGGCAAGGAAGGTTTTTTTACATATTTGACGAAGATATGACCCAAAGAATTTATGAGATTTTTTGGGGAATTTTGGGAATGACAGAAATATAGGTTGCTTCACAACCTAGGGCAAAAACTGCCACATGGACATGACACATAGGCAAAACTGATGAGGTGGCGCCTAGTCGTAGCAACCCACCACAATTTTCAAGGTTATGACCATCTATATTGGTCATGAACAGCTAGAAATAAGGCAGCGAACCAGTGTTATCTGCTTTGTGACCATTTCGTGTAAGGAAATTATGACCTTTCTGACCAAAATGGTCGTTATAGTTTAGAGTTTGGAGCCCCCCGAACAGCTTTTGACCAATTGGTCTGAAATGGTCATAGATCTATGACCAATTCTTCCAGGGTCACTAACAAAAGGTCATAAGTTGACATATTTCTTGTAGTGGAGCAACACCCACTGCCATAACCCGAAGTCCATCTCCAAATAGCTTCCTCACTACAAAATGAAGAATCACAACAGTTTAGGATGGCATTTAACATGGCATCTTGTCTAGTTCTAAGTTTGCCGCTTTGGACATGTTATAACTATGAAAAATGCATCTTGAGAGTACGGGACTTACAAAAAGAGGCGATCCACGGCACGAGGTAGAACCACCACCACCACCACCTGGGTTATGAACTGGGGTCATCGGGCTCCCTGAAGCAGGAGTACCATCACCAGGAGTGTTTGATGCTTGGCCTGATCCTTACATTGTGTTGGAAAGTGACATTAAAAAGAGATCTCAAGCTATTTGTTGAAAAATGATAGGTAATGCTTGACATGTTTGGCAATGTACTAACCGGAGTCTCGTCGTCACCACGTGTCAAGAATTCCTCGATCGTTAGCATTACTAGGGTCAGCCCAGGATTGGGTGGTGCCGGTCCCATTGGTGCAGCCCGAGTGCCAGATTCCATCCAAATGTACATATTCTGCATGTTAGTTGACAAAGCGAAGACGGAACTCAAAAATAGTGAAAGCACAAAATTTAGCTAGCTTGGCTATAAATGGTGAAAACTAACTAACCTGCAATTGTTGGGCACGGTACTCCTCGACTCGAACCCGTTTGGCTTCATGTTCAGCGAACTCTTGACGATAAGTTTTGACATACCTAGAGTAGGCCTACAATTTGACACAATGAATCTAATCAGCATAACCATGCAGGAAAGAAATGTGTGATCGAGGATGAAAGGAGAGATGCTTACTTCTTCCTCTTTGGAACGACTAGGACGTGCCCGGGATGGGTTAGCCGCACTCGCGCCAGTGCTGGAAGTCCGGAGCTAGACGTAACTGATGGCGGGCTGGAACACGCCATCAAGAACCCCCGAGCGGCCATGTGGCCTGCCGTGTGCAGACATAACCATCGCCGTCTCGTCTGTCTCCGACACTATGGGATCAACACCAGGAGGATTCCGCTCACTAAAAGATGCCTTATAGTTTGTCAGATGCTCCTCTGACTTGCCATAGTAAGGGCTCTCCCCCTTCTTAGGATCCTTCCGCACACGGCCAAGCGACCACGCCTCAATATGTGAGATAGGCCTCTTCAACACAGCTTCCTACAACGGCAAAAAGATGCTACACATGCATACCAACGTGACAGGAAATGAAAGCAATGGTGTTTCATATATATACCTTGTGCTTCTTGAAGCGATGGTGGCTCCGGTTTCCTTGAATGTGTGTTCCGTCAGATCCTCGGTTTTTCGTGTTGATTGTGCTCGTGGCCGCAAACGATGTATCTTCCCCGAGCCACCTATCCACCAACGCCGACCATCCATCAGCCTTGCCATCACACCAACCCGGAATCACCTAAACAAGGAAATCATGGAATTTCAGGATTGAACAATCAAATTTAGCACAAACATGAGAACAAGAAGGATGTGCTACTTACATCCATGTACTGCTCCTTGGTCAAAGTGGGGCGTTCCGCCCTTGCTATGCTCTTGGTCATCTTCTGGCGCAGAATGGTGTGGTAGAACTGCGTGATGGCCACCCAGCGCGCCTCGTACGGCATCTGACGGAGCCTCAGGCACCGGTTTATCCCAGGCACAAGACTGAGGACAGCAACCAAACTGATAATAACTTCAGTATTTTTGCACTGCTGACTTGTATCTTCAGTACAATCCTACTCCTGAAAATTACAATTTAGTTCTTCTTGTTAACAGTCAAATGTCTCTGACTTGCACTGCTGACTTGCATCTTCAGTATAATCCGGTCATGTCTCTTCTTGTTAGTTACCATGTTTAGTTCTACAAGTTCTGCCTCCTTGCATGTACTTCAAGTTCAGTACAATTCACAGTCAACAAGATCCCATATTAACACAGAGAGTGCAGCGTAAGCAGGCTCTATGTGCAGCGGAGCGGAGGGGAAGAAGAGGCTCACCTATGCGTATCTACAGCGGAGCGGAGGGGAGGAAGAGGGGCGGTGGCGCACCTGTGCGTGGGAGGAAGGAGGTCGGGCGTGGCGGGACGGCGAACAGGCAGCGCGAGGCGGCGGCCGGGCGGGGCGGGATGGCGGCCGCGCGTGGCGGAGCAGGGGTCCAGGAGGCGGCCGGGCCAAGGCGGCGGTCGGGGCGGAGCAGGGGCCGAGGCGGCGGCCGGCAGGAGGTCGGGGCGGAGCAGGGTGGGGCGGAGCAGGGCGAGGCGGCGGCCGGGGCCGGCGGGACGGAGAGCTGAGCGGAGTCGGGGGCGGGGCGGCGGTCGGGAGCTGAGCGGATTGAGAATGATAGGCGAGGAGAGCTGAGCGGATGGATAAGGTTAAAAAATAGATAAGTTGCAACGCCAAAAAAAAGGTTTGCCTACGGTTTAACCGTAGGCAAAGGTCTATATGCCTACGGTTAAACCGTAGGCATAATTATTTCTTTTTTTTCTCACATTGACAAGTATAGATCTACATTTCTCACATGAGGCATCACACTTTTATACATGTATATGAGGACCCACTGCAAGCTTTCGATGATTGCTACCCCCACCCCCGAAGACCCTCGAGTGGGCTAACCCTAGGTCGGTTGACCCAAAACTCTCGAACGTTACTTCGGTGTTATCATCGTCCATGAAGGGGGCACACTGCGGAGCTGCATGCTAGGTGTATGAACCTACCGTCACACTTTAAGACGTGTAGGGGAACCAAGTGTCGTGTTTTGGTAGGATTGCTACCAAAAAATGATGAACCCCTTACTTCGGTGCTATCACCGTCCGTGAATGGAGTCACACTCTGCAGCTGCATATTGCCTCTTTAAATATCTCACCACACTCTCAGACATGTATGAGGGCCTAATGCAAGTTTTGGTCGCATAGCTACCCCTCTCCGGCCTCGGACCGGCCTAACCCTAGCTCGATTGACCCGGAAAGCTACCCACTTTGACTTTCATCGCACGACCTTTGACCAATTGACTTTTCTACATGGTTGTGATAGGCCCGCCCCTGGGAACATTTTAAAACCAAGTTCGGGCCCATCCCATCACAAGATTCCCTCCAGGCCGAACTTTCATTGTAGTTTCCCACTGTAATTACTGGTGGCAGTGCCGTCCTTGAAGGGAGTAGCACAAAAGTAGCAACGATCGAAGAGGCAAGGCCTCCTGCCTGGGACCTCCTAACTACTCCTCGAAGCCGATCTCCATGTAGGATCATCCTCGGGATCTTCTGGCTCGTGGACTCCACCAATCTGGTTGCATCATCCGAGAAGAAGGAACAAGAGGGGAATAGGGGGGAAAAGCAACCGTGAGTACTCATCCAAAGTACTCGCAAGCAAGGATCTACGCTACATATGCAATGATATCTGTGTAAAGGGGTAATATATGTGGACTGAACTGCAGAAAGCAGAATAAGAAGGGGGATAGCTAATCCAATCGAAGACTACGCTTCTGGCCACCTCCATCTTGCAGCAGTAGAAGAGAATATAAGGAAGTAACAAGTATCCTCGCGTCACGCAGCCTCCGTCTTGAAGCAGTAGAAGGGAAAAAGATGGTAAATTCACCAAGGAACAAAGTATAGCATAATCCTACCCGGCAATCCTCCCGCACATCACCCTGTGAGAGAGCAATCACCGAGTTGTATCTGGCACTGGTAAGGGTGTGTTTTATTAAGTATCCGGTTCTAGTTGTCATGAGGTCGGAATACAACTCCGGGTCGTCCTTTTACCGAGGGACACGGCTATTCGAATAGATTAACTTCCCTGCAGGGGTGCACCACATAACCCAGCACGCTTGATCCCATTTGGCCGGACACACTTTCCAGGGTCATGCCCGGCCTCGGAAGATCAACACGTCGCAGCCCTACCTAAGCACAACAGAGAGGTCAGCACGCCGGTCTAAACCCTAAGCGCACGGGGGTCTGGGCCCATCGCCCAATGCACACCTGCACGTTGCGAGGGCGACCGGTAAGCAGACCTAGCCTCTCCTAATACCAGAGTAGGCTTTCCAGTCCAATCCGGCGCGCGCCGCTAAGTCGCTGACGTCAAGAAGGCTTCGGCTGATACCACGACGTCGAGTGCCCATAACTGTTCCCACGCAGCTGGTTAGTGCGTATAGACCAAATGGCCAGACTCAGATCAAATATCCAAACTCGTTAAGCGTGTTATTATGAAACAACCGCGGACAACGTCCAGGGCCAGGCCACCTGTCTCCTAGGTGTCTCAACCTGCCCTGTCGCTCCGCCACAAAGATCCACACAGAGGGCCGTCGGGAAAGTATGTCCTTTCAGCCCCCAATCCGTGAATCAACCGCGGGTACTCAACGAGCCGACCCGACTTTAGTCACATCAAGTATCATGTATATGTGTACGTAATATATACCCGTGATCACCCCCAAGTGATCACGGCCCGATAGAATAGCAGGGCAGACGGACAAGGGTGTAGGGCCACTAATGGAATACTAGCATCCTATACTAAGCATTTAGGATTGCAGGTAAAGTATCATCAGTGGTAGCAACAATGACAGGCTATGCAGCAGAATAGGATTAACGAAAGCAGTAACATGCTACACTACTCTAATGCAAGCAGTAGAGAGAAGAGTAGGCGATATCTGTTGATCAAAGGGGGGGCTTGCCTGGAAGCCCTGCAGACGAAAGGAATCTTCGGAAGCGTAGCCGTAGTCGAACACCGAAGCATCAATGGTCTCGGGGTCTATCATAGTATCGGAGTCTACCGAAAATAAGCAACGAAGAGGAAACAAATAAATAACAGAGCAAACAATAGCATCACAAAATATAACAAGGCAATACGCGGTGCTACGTGTGACCTAACGCAGTAGGAGGTGATACTGGCAAGGATGAAAAACATCCGGGAAAGTAATCCCGGTGTTTCGCGTTTTCGGGCAGATGAAACGGAGGGGAAAAGTTGCGGGTTCAGTATGCTAGGGATGTGTGGTTGACGAACGGTCTGCGTACTCGGATGCGTCTCGAAATTCTAAGCAACTTTCATATATAAAGTATTTTCATCCGAGTTACGGTTTAAAAGATATGATTTTCTAAAGGTTTTATTAATTTCTGAAATTTAATATTAATTCAAAAATAAATAGCTAAATGCTAGGGGTACCCAGAAATGTACCCAACAGTTTATAACTAAGGTTGACTATGGGTCCAGGGGGGTCCCAGTTGACCAGTCAAAGTTTGACTAGTCAACAGGGGGTGGGCCCCCCACGTCATACACTGTTTAGTTAATTAGTGGTTTAATTAACCTAACCACATACTTAGTTTAATTAAACCAATTTTAATTAAGTTAACTAATTAATTAATATATTTTTATCTATATTTTTTAAACATATTTTTTAAAGGGAGTTGGGCCCTACGTGCGGGGCCCATAGGTCAGTGGCACGAGCTATCGGGCGGGCGGTTAACGGGCGAAGTGGGGCACTGGATCGAGCGCCCGCCCAGGAGGGGACGAGGCCCCGACCGGTGGCGGCTTCAGGACGGGTGGCCGCCGACGGCAGGGGAGCCGCTGGTCGGTGCGGCGGCGAGGCTCCGGCCAGCAGCGGCCCCGGTGAGCGCGGCCATACGGAGAGCGCCGGGCCTGACCGGCAACGACGAGCGGCAGGGGACAGCCAGCAACAGCAGCAGGCGGGGGGACACGCACGCCGCGAGCCTGGACGCGGTGGCTGGGCGCGCTCGCGGGTGCGCGGCTAAGGCGGGCGCAGGCGTAGCGAGGCGGCAGAGACATCAGGTGGGAGCGCGAGCGGTGGAGGCGGCGGTTGCGGCGGTGAGCAGGCGCGGCCGAATGGAGCAGGGCGGGAGCACGGACGGGCCAACTCCGGCCATGGCGACAGGTCCTACTAGGGCGACGTATACGGCGACAAATCGAAGGGGAAAAGCAGAGGGATTGGGAGAGGAACTCACTGGGAGCTCAATGGTGAGGTCGAGGAGGCCGGGGACGTAGTGTAGGAGGCGAATTCGTTGCTTGCGACGCGGTGGCCGGAGGTTGAAGACCAAGTCGATGGCGATGGCAGAGAGCTCCCAGGCTCGATTCGAAGGGCGGGGATGATGTGGACGACGACTGAGGTCCTGGGCATTACTCAAGCGCCGAGGAGCTCGTCAGACCGACGACGACGATGATGGCCATGGTAGCTGCAGTTTCGGGCACGCCTGGGGAAGTGAGTAGCGGTACGAGGGGAGGGAAAAAAAGAGGCTAGGGTTCGTCGGGGGTGTCGAGGGTCGGCCTAAGTACGACGAGGGGCACCGGCGGATGGCCGCCACGGCGATGCCCGTCGTCGTGGCGGGCATCGGCAATGGCCACGGTGCGGGAGGGAACAGGGAAGAGGGAGGGGGGTAGGTGGGCTGGCCTCGGCTGGCCTGGGGGTGGCCAGTTGGGCCAGTTGGCCCAGGGGAGAGAGGGGGGTCCTTTTGTTTTCTCCTTTAGTTTTTGTTTATTTACTGTTTTCTAATTCCACTATTTTTATTGCTTTTCTGTTTAAATTTTATTTTCCAAATTGTTTTAGTTTTGTAAAATATTCAATTAGCACATAAAATAGTAGCATTAATTATACCACTGCCACAATAACTTTGACACCTAAATAAAATAGTTTAGTATTTTATAAAATATACTGGGTATATAATTAATTGTTTTTGCTGCTGTTTTAATCACTTTAGGGTATTTAATTATTGTATAAAGATGTTGTTCCTCCACAAATATTATCCATGATTTATTTGTCACATTAAGAACATTTTAGTTTTGACTTTTGAAAACTTTAATTGTTTGAATTGTTTTTTTTTGAATTTGGATTTTGAATTAGTTTCGAACTAACGCGAGTTTAGCAACATTAATCGTGGTGACGTGGCATCATTACCAGAGGGTTACTGTAGCTTGATTACCCGGGCGTCACAATTCTCCTCCACTAAAAAAAAAATCTCGTCCCGAGATTTAAGCGGTGGAGTAAGGGGGAAGCTTTGGTTGCGAAATTCTAACGGGTCTTGTTGGTCTTGGTTGCCCTTCTCGAAGAGGTTGAATCCTTTTGTTGATGTCTTCATTCCTGTGCTTCAAGTCATCGTGATCAAGTCGTCATCCTTTCTTCGGGATCTCCATCATCCTACGAACGCACCTCCACAAAGCTGGGCATCTGACGGTGAACTCAATGGGCAATACACGAGGTACCACACGAGTTGTATTTCAGTGAATTCGTTGAGTGCAATAAACATTGGTACCAAAGTTTCAAAATGGGTAGGCAATCATTCGGTGCCTAGACAGAAGCTGGAATGGGGGCTTGAACAACGAGAATAACATGGTGTTTGATTCCAGGATGAATAATGGTATAGAATTTAGCTCGTGAACCACACATGAAGCCAGGTGCCAAGGATACATTATAATCCGGGTTGTAACGAAGAGTCAGGTTTCGATCCAGTGGACCTGTGGGTTATGGGCCCACCATGTGGGTTAAAAATAGGAAGGGCGATGACATCATATTACCGAGTCATCAAAGGACCAATATTATAACTACTGGAAAGTTGTCCCAACCATCATATCTAACCGAGATTCAGATCCGATTGGTGTCATTTTACCTCAGACTCGGGATGTTCGAGAAGAAGAGTGCAAGATTCTCGGGAAATGAACTATGTGAGCGGTTTCCCAAAACAATAGTTCATCATTTAACCAAGGAGAGGATGAGTAGGTGGCTGACGGGCTCAGCGTCAATTTATCGAGAATTCCACACGGATGGATTTCCACAATAATGTGAACAAGAAGATGACACTTGTCAATTCAAATGGTATAATGTTGTATGCTCGAGGAAAACATACACCATTAATCCATAGTTGGAAGGTGTGCCTGAAATATGACCTTAGGCAGCAAGATCAATGTTAGAGGGACGATTCAATAACCAACAGTCTAAAAACAAATTGTCGGTCATTAACTTCATAGCAATAGGGTTGCTAGAAGTATAGAACTCAAGCAGCATCGTTAACATATTGATATACCGGTTAGAAACAACACGGGGCCAAGGAAGAATGGTGATGGTGAGAAGTATCATCATACCGAGAATCTCTAAGAGGTGGAGCAATCCCCACAACATTCTCGACATAAAAGACATTAATACTTCAAGGCAGAACACAACACTACCTGGAGAGCAAGTTGCAATTATAATGTGGACAAGTTCGCGATGAAAGGAAGTCAAGGGTGTTGTCGATGATATTAAAAATCATCGAGGGCAAGGAGGGTATTTCTCATCACGAACACAGTTGACATCTCATAAGTAGTCAAAGTGTTGAAGGTGATCCGACACATTTGTCGGGAGGGTTTCAAGGGGATGCAATCAAACGACAACGGCAACAAGCAAGGGAATGACGAAGTGGCAAGTCATAGGATCAATATATAAGATGCAATGCTCGGAGCCAAAGTTGCCTTTCAAGACAAGCAACAAGATGTTGAAAGCCCGACGTAAGTCGTGCTCTCACAGAAGAATTCGTGCACCAGAGAAGGACGAGGTAGCACAGTCAAAGATATCAAGACCAGGATGTACCCGATAGTCTAGGAATAAACCAGATTGAGTTTAAAATTTTCCCAGTAACATCTACTAGGGGTGTTGAATTTTTAGAGCAGATTTGATTTACTAAACGGTGTCCTCGGTTGACGGCAACCTAGAACCCGTAGAGTGATTACGACAAGCAAAGGTAATACTTCATCAAAAGCTCAAAAGGTGTAGTGCAAAGGCATGATATCCTCGAGATATCAGGGGGTAAAACTCGAAGGTAGAACACGATAGAAGTAGAACCGAGTCATTGACCCGTGACAGTAGATGATTCATCCTTGCCAAAAATAGACGAGGCACTGGAATGAATTTCCGTCAGATATATTAGATCAGGATAGCTGTCACACCCTGATTTCCATGTCACATTGCTTAAGCTTGTTTTCATGTTAAAAATGTGGATTTGCAAAAAAAAAAAAACTTTTGAGTGTTTTTGACTTTGCTTGATTTGACTCTTGTCTGCTGTTTGCTAGTGTTCTAAAAATCAAATAAATCCTCCAACTCTTATACTTCATCTCCTTGACCCAAAACCTTTTCCCAATGATCATGCCATGTGTATAGACCAGTATAAAATTTTCTTATAAAAATATTTTGGCCAAATGGTATTTTCTAAAATTAGTTTTCCAAAAACCCCTGAATTGAGGTTTGCACTGCAAGTACCTTATTTAGGATGTGAAAAATCTTTGAAAAAGTTTATTTGAATCCTATTAGATATAGGACTCCCAGAAACCACAAAAGTATAATTTTAAAAGTTATTTTTATATTTTATTTAAATGCTTTTTCTTAAGGCCAGAAATGGTCTTTAATAGGGAAAAATTATTTAATCATTTCAAAAATATTTTTCCAAAATTCAGGGAGACTCATAGGACATATATTGTCCATATATAAGAGTTTCAGCACATGGTCATGTTCAAAATATTGGACAAATCCTTCCAAAACCCTTTCTGGATATTTCAAGCTTTTGAAATATTTACAAAGAAAATATTCTCCAAAAATTCCAGGGAAATTCTATCATGTCACATATGACATATTTGATGATCTTGCAAAGCCTCATGCATTGGAGATCAAGGAAACATCCTCAAACCCCTTCAAAACCATTCTGTCCATATTTGAAGTTTGAGCAACTCTACATTGCCAAACTTGTCCAAATGCTCTCAAATTTGTTGCACATGCTAGAATGACCTAATAAGGCATCTAGACCAAATGGCACAAGATTTGGAATAGAGCAACTTGATCAGATCACCCCAAAACCACTTCTGTTCAAATTCAAATTTGAACAACTTTACATTGTCAACTTTTTATCTGGAGCCTCAAACTTTGTGGGCATGTTCATAACCCCAAATGATGATGCTACACCAAGTGGTGCATCAAGGGGAGATGAATTTCTTGACTCCAACATGGTGAAACCATTTCTGTTCATTTCTAGGGTTCACCAAAGTTGCGTTGGCCACTTTGCCCAAATGAGCTCAAATTTGGTGGAGAGGCCTAATTATATGTGACATTTGATCCTGTTAGGTCCCATGTCAAGTGGATGTCATTTGCTTGACCAAACCTTGATCAAACACCTTCTGTCCAATTATCAAAACTAGTGGTTGAACCTCTTTTACTTTTCTCCATGGCCTCAAATTCTTACCACAGCTTCCCCTAGTCCTATTCTACCTCCAGTAACTCTCCTCTACCTTATATCAATTATTGGAGGGTAAAAACCCCACTTTTACCCTTGTGGACAGCCACATTATTCTCCTCCTTCCCCTCCCTCCTCACTCCAATGGCTCCCAGAGCATCCAAGACCACCCCTCAATAGTTTACTACCCCCCTCTACATGCTGGACACAAAAGGACAAGCCAATGGCACCGTGTGCATGCCAAGGCATGCAAAGCTCGCGCTTTGGAGCGCGCTACAGTGCTCTGGAGCACTGTAGCCGCCCCCCATCCCAATGCCCCGACAGCCTCGGGCCTCTCCAGCATGTCCTCGAGGTTGCCTCGACGTCTGGGACACGGCAGGACGGTCGGCCCTATCCTCCCCGGCCCTCCTCCTCTCTCTCCACGAGCTCGCCGTGCGCGCCCTAGACCGCGCCCACGGTGCACCGCGGCTGCCCTATATAAAGCCTTCCCCTCGAGCGCCCGTTGCTTCTTCTGGATCTTCCTCTTCTCCGCGCACCTCCCAGACATCCCCAACCTCCCTCCCGTGGCCTCCTTGCCCCGCCATGGCCGCCATGATCGCCGTCGGCCTCTGACCGGCGCGGATGAACCAGAGCCTCTCCTCCTCTTCCTTGGCCACCAGGAGAACTGCAGCAGCCCGGCGAAGCTCCCCATCCCCTCGTCGCTTCTTCCCAAGCCCCGAGGTGCCCGCTCCGCCGTCAACCGCCGAGGCCGCCGCCATGGTCCGATGCGGGAGGAGCTCCGGCCCCTCCCTTGCCGCCCAAGGGGGCCTCCACGACGCGCCACACCCTGGGGGCCCCTCCGGTGGCCGCGCCCTGGCCGGGGATGGCCTGTGCCGCCGGGGACGGGCGCCGGCGTTGAGCGGCCAAGCCTCCCCTCCCCTCTGTTGTGGGAGCGGGAGGAGGAGGACGACCCTGCAGGCAGGGCCCACCTGGCGGTGACCCGGCCGCCGGGCCCGCACTGTTTAAGTGGAGGCGCCCCCGCAAGTTCTGCCTCCCCCGCGCGAAAGCGCCCTCCGGAGAATACGCCTTCGGCGTCACCACCCCGCCTGCACGGCTGGTGCCAATGGGCCGGCCCGCATGCTATCCTCCGCCCTGAGCGCAGTGGAGGGTAAACCCTTATCCTTTTTCTTCTTTTTCTTTTTCTAGTCAACTTCAAAAATGCCCCAAATATTCATTTGAACTCCAAATTGCATGATTCAAATTTCTGGTAGCTCCTAAAATCATGCCCTATCACATGGTGCAGCATGCACATTATTCCAGAAACTTTTCCTATACAAATATTTATCAAATGCCCATTTTCCACTTTCTGTGATTAACTTTAGAAAATCACAGAGAGCTCAATATTGATCCAAATGAAGTGATTCAAGTTCCTAGATGCTTGTCATGTCCAAACTTAGTTTTGGAACATTTTTAATAATAGTTTCTGTACCCCACCAAATCATGAGCTATTTCTTCCTATTTATCAGCTTTGGAAAATCCTAGGAAATGCATTTCAATTCCAAATCCATTGAAACCAACTCCTAAATGCTTCTAAAATCATGACTTGATGATGGGTACCTTTGCTCATCATTCAAGAAAAAGTTTCTGTATACTTCTTCCAAATCCATAAACCCTTTGGTTCCATCATATTGAAATGTTCCCAACTACCTGTTGATCCAACACCTATGAAACCACCTTAGTCATTTCTAATATGACCAGAGGTATCCTAGAAAAGTCCAACTCCTATTTTTAGAGCACTTTTATTGTTGCTTTGATTGTGTTGCTTATTATGATTGTTTCCATCGTTAGTTGACGTAATAAACGGAGTATTCGGAGATGGACCAGAAGGTTTGAAGACTCTGAAGAATAAGGCAAGCAGCCCTTTGACCATGTTCAAGAAACCTTTTTATGCATGTCTCATAGCACCTTATTATTCAATGCATCGGAATCATGTTGAGGTGGAAACCACTTTGGTTGCTACCCCTGTTACCTTACTGTTGAAACTTGCATCAAACATGACCCTACCTTCCTATGAGGGTTATGAGGGTGGGAGTAGATAGAAGTATGTTATAGTAGTTGGCTACGCAAAGTGAGTCGGGGTTATGCATTGAGTGAAACAAGTGTGGTCTGACATACTTGCAAATGACCCAGTGGGTGCCACTAATGCCCCTGGGAGTTGATGAGGAGCTAGGGCACTACTTGGTGAGAGGTAGTGTGCCGAGGCTTGACGAAAGTGTTGTTTACAGAGATGGATTAGATTTATGTGTGACTACCGTCCCAACCAAACATGTGCAACCACACTACCCCTTATGGGACGGGGCTTTATTGATTACTTAGGTCGATACTAGCATGGTGCCCGCAGTACTAGTGACGGGAAGACTTGAGGTCTTTCCCGGGACGCGGTCGTGCTTGGATAGGCGACCATGACTGTTTTCACAGGGCACCGGACACACCGTTGGTCCCTGCGGGTACGCGTAACATTGAATTAGGGCAAGTCCCGTGATCTATTGTTGTACCCAAAGGCCGTGTGCCAACGAGTGGACTCTGTGTTCGTGTCGTCTAAGGAAAGGTAATGACCGGGTGCTTACCCCGGGTACTTGAGGTACCGCGGGTCGTGGATGACACGGAAGTTCCCCGGATCTTGTGGGTAAAGTGCGCAACCTCTGCAGAGTGTAAAACTATTCGAATAGCCGTGTCCACGGTCATGGACAGTTGGGTGGTGCTACTTAGACTATGTCCATAAGTTTCTGGGAAACAACACGATTCAGAGATGTTGATGAAGTCAACATGGTTCAGTGATATTGTTGATGTGATTGTGTGGAAGTCACAATGAGCTTGAGCATGAGTTGATTACAACTCTTCCTTGGAAATGATGTCTGTGACCTCCTGATACTTGTTACAGACACATGCATATCCTTGTTATATGTTGATCATACTTGCATATGAAAAACTAGCTTTCCGCAAAACTGCCAACCTAGCAGTAGAGCCTTGCATATTTATTCTGTTATCACACTTGGGTTGCTTGCGAGTACATTCAATGTACTCATTGGCTTGCCACTGGTTATTTTATTGGCCAGGCAGGAGAGAACATGTTATGATGAAGATTTCTCGGTGACGAGTATGCGAGCTAGGACGCTTCCCAGTCAGAATGCCTGTAGGGTTAAGGCAGATGGCATGGGTCCCAGTTGTCTTTGAAGATTTTCCGCTGCGATGATATACTCAAGTCTTGATCATTATGGTCCTATTTGTGTAACCCGGTATGTAAGGATGTAAGACTCTTGTTATTCAGCTTCTGTGTGTTCAGTGAGCATTGATCTCTGGGATCACTGTACACGTGCATTCGGTGATCACGACTTATGAGTCGGGGTCCCCACAACAGCATGGTTGGAACCATAACTGTAAGGAATCAATTTTATTGACACCAAAAGAATTATTTAGATGTAAAATCATTTTGCAAGAAGCTCCCGAGACGGTCTACATCGTTTCCATGGGCATGAACAAAAGCTCAAGGTCGACTCCCATTTCTCCAATGCATACGTTTCATTTACCTCTTGCTTTGATAAAACTGTAGTGTTGGAATTTTATCTGGTAGAACACCGGAAGGGTATGACTTGTGAAAACTTTTGGGTTCTCACGGATTAGGGGAAGGCATAGGTTCAATCCATCGGGCATCTTAGTAACATATACCACAAGTTTCAAAAGTAACAACACAAGCTCGAAAGCAGAGCGTGATTGGACAAGGAGAGGATACAATTTACCAAAGGCATTATGTATCAGGGGGAGAACTCAAGGTTTTGATATGTCGGAACGGTCGGATAATAATCCACAATGGATCGGACGATCCCAGATGGAGCTAATGTGAGTATCGGTACTCACTTAGAGGAAGAAAGAATGCAGAGGCATCAGATTCAAGAATCACCTGATTAGCCTGATACTTAAATAGAAAGAAATTATGGTTTCCAAAACGAAGGATCAGAAGCAGACGCTCTGATCAAGGATGGATAAGTGGAAAACACTTAGTTGGAAAATCAATAAGGGTTTGAATTGCCGAGAACCAACCCATGTCCGGAATGACGTCTGAGCCGGAAAGATAATTTAAAAAAAAGGATAACCTGATGACTGTGAGCATACGCACACATTGAATCAATAGGATCAAAATGGCTAAGATAAGGGATGTTAACGAAGACTACTAGTCATATGGAATTAACCATAAGGTCAGCAGGCAAGAATTTCAAGAGTAACTGGCTGCAGAGGATTTTCGAAAGATCGAAAAGTATTCAGAAGAATTTTGTGAGTCACATGAACAATTGAGAAGCACGGATCCTCGATACATGTGACGAAATAACCGTAAGGGTTTTCACGCGAAATAAAACTGCAAGACAATAAACTCAAAGGATTCTCGAGACAACGAAGAATATTTTGAGGAATCTTGTAACAACAAGAGCGACGAGGAATGATCATGAGAATGACAAGTGCAAGCAGATATCCATAGGGACATATCGGTGGCAGTGAATTACAAAGGCGATGAACACAAGTTCTCGGGTTAACAGCGGAGAATATCTTCAGGGTCTTCTGGTGCAGCAGGTGATCATCGATAATAAGGTGCTCTCCGGGTGAAAGTGATAACGAGATCCTAATGTTAGATTTAGTAAAATTCATTTATCCTGAATAGAAGAGAGATCAGAGTCCCAGAGTATAGACGAGGAGTAAAAGATCCTAATACCACCCAATGGTGTTGTGGGCCCGTAAGCCACACAACAAGTTAGTAATTTTGTTTTTCAAAGACTAGACTCAACTTCGGCCAAGGAGTTGGAAAGGGGGATTCCTACAGGCAGTCGGCTCTGATACCAACTTGTGACACCCCCGATTTGTCCGTACACTAATCATGCACGCAAATGTGTACGGCCAAGATCAAGGACTCACTGGAAGATACCACAACACAACTCTAGACACAAATTAAAATAATACAAGCTTTATATTACAAGCCAGGGGCCTCGAGGGCTCGAATACAAAAGCTCGAAAACACAAGTGTCAGCGGAAGCAACAATATCTGAGTATAGACATAATTTAAACAAGTTTGCCTTAAGAAGGCTAGCACAAAAGTAGCAACGATCGAAGAGGCAAGGCCTCCTGCCTGGGACCTCCTAACTACTCCTCGAAGCCGATCTCCATGTAGGATCATCCTCGGGATCTTCTGGCTCGTGGACTCCACCAATCTGGTTGCATCATCCGAGAAGAAGGAACAAGAGGGGAATAGGGGGGAAAAGCAACCGTGAGTACTCATCCAAAGTACTCGCAAGCAAGGATCTACGCTACATATGCAATGATATCTGTGTAAAGGGGTAATATATGTGGACTGAACTGCAGAAAGCAGAATAAGAAGGGGGATAGCTAATCCAATCGAAGACTACGCTTCTGGCCACCTCCATCTTGCAGCAGTAGAAGAGAATATAAGGAAGTAACAAGTATCCTCGCGTCACGCAGCCTCCGTCTTGAAGCAGTAGAAGGGAAAAAGATGGTAAATTCACCAAGGAACAAAGTATAGCATAATCCTACCCGGCAATCCTCCCGCACATCACCCTGTGAGAGAGCAATCACCGAGTTGTATCTGGCACTGGTAAGGGTGTGTTTTATTAAGTATCCGGTTCTAGTTGTCATGAGGTCGGAATACAACTCCGGGTCGTCCTTTTACCGAGGGACACGGCTATTCGAATAGATTAACTTCCCTGCAGGGGTGCACCACATAACCCAGCACGCTTGATCCCATTTGGCCGGACACACTTTCCAGGGTCATGCCCAGCCTCGGAAGATCAACACGTCGCAGCCCTAGCTAAGCACAACAGAGAGGTCAGCACACCGGTCTAAACCCTAAGCGCACGGGGGTCTGGGCCCATCGCCCAATGCACACCTGCACGTTGCGAGGGCGGCCGGTAAGCAGACCTAGCCTCTCCTAATACCAGAGTAGGCTTTCCAGTCCAATCCGGCGCGCGCCGCTAAGTCGCTGACGTCAAGAAGGCTTCGGCTGATACCACGACGTCGAGTGCCCATAACTGTTCCCACGCAGCTGGTTAGTGCGTATAGACCAAATGGCCAGACTCAGATCAAATATCCAAACTCGTTAAGCGTGTTATTATGAAACAACCGCGGACAACGTCCAGGGCCAGGCCACCTGTCTCCTAGGTGTCTCAACCTGCCCTGTCGCTCCGCCACAAAGATCCACACAGAGGGCCGTCGGGAAAGTATGTCCTTTCAGCCCCCAATCCGTGAATCAACCGCGGGTACTCAACGAGCCGACCCGACTTTAGTCACATCAAGTATCATGTATATTTGTATGTAATATATACCCGTGATCACCCCCAAGTGATCACGGCCCGATAGAATAGCAGGGCAGACGGACAAGGGTGTAGGGCCACTAATGGAATACTAGCATCCTAAACTAAGCATTTAGGATTGCAGGTAAAGTATCATCAGTGGTAGCAACAATGACAGGCTATGCAGCAGAATAGGATTAACGAAAGCAGTAACATGCTACACTACTCTAATGCAAGGAGTAGAGAGAAGAGTAGGCGATATCTGGTGATCAAAGGGGGGGCTTGCCTGGAAGCCCTGCAGACGAAAGGAATCTTCGGAAGCGTAGCCGTAGTTGAACACCGAAGCATCAATCGTCTCGGGGTCTATCATAGTATCGGAGTCTACCGAAAATAAGCAACGAAGGGGAAACAAATAAATAACAGAGCAAACAATAGCATCACAAAATATAACAAGGCAATACGCGGTGCTACGTGTGACCTAACGCAGTAGGAGGTGATACTGGCAAGGATGAAAAACATCCGGGAAAGTAATCCCGGTGTTTCGCGTTTTCGGGCAGATGAAACGGAGGGGAAAAGTTGCGGGTTCAGTATGCTAGGGATGTGTGGTTGACGAACGGTCTGCGTACTCGGATGCGTCTCGAAATTCTAAGCAACTTTCATATATAAAGTATTTTCATCCGAGTTACGGTTTATAAGATATGATTTTCTAAAGGTTTTATTAATTTCTGAAATTTAATATTAATTCGAAAATAAATAGCTAAATGCTAGGGGTACCCAGAAATGTACCCAACAGTTTATAACTATGGCTGACTATGGGTCCAGGGGGGTCCCAGTTAACCAGTCAAAGTTTGACTAGTCAACAGGGGGTGGGCCCCCCACGTCATACACTGTTTAGTTAATTAGTGGTTTAATTAACCTAACCACATACTTAGTTTAATTAAACCAATTTGAATTAAGTTAACTAATTAATTAATATATTTTTATCTATATTTTTTAAACAAATTTTTTTAAAGGGAGTTGGGCCCTACGTGCGGGGCCCATAGGTCAGTGGCACGTGCTATCGGGCGGGCGGTTAACGGGCGAAGTGGGGCACTGGATCGAGCGCCCGCCCAGGAGGGGACGAGGCCCCGACCGGTGGCGGCTTCAGGACGGGTGGCCGCCCGCGGCAGGGGAGCCGCTGGTCGGTGCGGCGGCGAGGCTCCGGCCAGCAGCGGCCCTGGTGAGCGCGGCCATACGGAGAGCGCCGGGCCTGACCGGCAACGACGAGCGGCAGGGGACAGCCAGCAACAACAGCAGGCGGGGGG
>LR738713.1:831781012-831831692 GCA_902687465.1 Secale cereale
GGGGTAGCACACGTGAATTTTGAAATCCTTGAAACTTATTGATGCAAATAGAGATAAAATTTGCCTCATTATAAAATGAATGAAAAATATACAAAACAAATGAAAACAATATGCGGTGGTGCTATCGTATATATGCCTACCGTTAAACCGTAGGCATACGTGTGATATATGCCTACGGTTTAACTGTAGGCATAGATGGGACACGTGGTGTTATGCCGACGGCCGCCGTTAGGGCCGTAGGCTTAGCTTTAACGGGTCAGCCTCCCGTCAGGTCCCAGATCTCTATGACGACGCCCTGTTATATGCCTACGGGGACCGTAGGCAGGCGTAGTTGCGAGCTTTGCCGACGGGGCCCGTCGGTGCGGTTGTGCTATTTGCCGACGGCGGACAAATGCCTACGGGTACCGTAGGCATAGATAGAGGTTTACCGACGGCCGAGTTTTGCCGACGGTCTTCGATAGGCCGTAGGCTTAGCTGGTACTATGCCTACGGGGCCCGTAGGCATATATTCAACCGTAGGTATTTTAGATGTTTCCTGTAGTGAAGGCAACCTCTCCTGTGTGCGTTTTAATTTTAGATGACGAGCGATGGCACCGCATGCCATAGAATGTTTTAAAATTCTGAAGAAGAAAAATCTAGTACATTGACACAACATTAATGTATGTTGTCACAAAATTTTGTATCAATATTTAAAACATTTTTGAAGATATAAAAATGAAATATTTGACATCAGCGTGATAATGGCCAAATATAAAGCCCAACTTATATTATGTACTATTCAGTGTGGAATTTGTCATTTTATTTTCTCGAGCTATATTTTGAATTTTGACTTGAAATTGTGTGACAACCTACACTCATGTTGTGTGAATGTGCTTAATTTTTTTCCAAGTTTTTTCTTACATTTAAAATGTGCAACGTAAGTTCGATGCACCGATAGCACCGAAACACGGGTGCACCAGATATTCTCTTGACGGGCCATAGCTACTCAAATCGTACAATAAAGAAACTTCAAAGATTCAATGAACAATCTGATCAACAATCCACAATTAATCGGATCCCAACAAACACACCATAAGAATTACATCGGATTGATCTCAAGAGAGATCATTGTATTGAAGATCCGAAAGAGAGAAAAAGACATCTAGCTAATACTATGGACCCGTAGGATCTGAAAGAACTACTCACACATCATCATGGAGGCAGTAAGATTGATGAAGAGGCCTTCCGTGGTGGCTTCCCGCTCCAACAGAACTCTGGAACAGGGCTCCAGATGGGATCGTGACGTGAATGTCGATAGAAAATCGATGGCGCGAATGCTTTCCTCAATATTTCACAGTACACTTATCTCAGATGCAACCCTTCCTTGTCTAACATTCCAAACAATCAAGCAGCAAAACAACAATGAACAGTTCATAAACTAGATTTACTAGATGCAAACCAAATGAAGCAACACGCACACCCTCACGAGAAGTATGTGCATGATTCGGAGGGAATCAACAGCAAACTAGAGGCCTTGCCCCCAATCTTCTAACCAAGGAAAACTGAACCAGATTGATTCTTCAACTTGTCTCGAGCGCAGTCATGGCCGCCGCCGAAGCTGGCAATTTAATAATTTAACTCAACGTAAAAGAAAAACTCTCCCTCGATATGTCGAATGGCCTTATAAACAGTGCACACAGGCACAAAGTTGCACCAAACCTGGACCCCTACGACTTGAAGACTAAGGGCACGTTCGGTGTCCCTCCGCTCCGGACGCTTCGCTCCGGGAGCGGAGGAAGCTGGAGTATAATCCCTGGAGCGAGTTAACATCTGCTCCGTAGATTCTAGGATTTGAAGGAGCGGTGGACTGCCGAACGCGGCCTAATTGGACTCAAAAGCTAGCTAGACATGTACTGGTACATGCACGTATCATACTAGTACTAACTGAAACAAACCAGTTTGGACTAGAAAGAAAACTCTCTCTGCTATCTTAACAAACTAATCACTAGTTGATCCTATTTTTTTTCCCTATTTAACTAATTTTAAAATCCGACAAGTTGATCACAAAAGGCCGAAACAAACTATTAGAACTCCCTTTGTATCTTCACTTAGATGTGTCTGCATACATGGAGTTTTGAATCATGGCTCGACGTCCTCCGTTGCAACAAGCTAAGCAGGAACATGTCTAATAAAAATATGTGTTGTCTTGCCGTAATATAGCGAATTCTCTCTCAATTTAACTCCTTGATTGCAAGAGAGTGGTTTTTTGTAGACTGAGCTCCATGGTACCCTCTATCTCAGCCATGCATTGGTAGTTCTATATTCATTGAGATATGTGCCTACTCTGAGAATGTCAGGAAGATTAATATTACTAATACTACAAGAGATTCCCTTCCTCTCTCGTCCTCCACGACATGTCCCACATATGACCGAACGTGTACACTCTCTGCCCTCTCCTAAACTGCATGCAACAGTCTCTCTCTCTCTCTCTCTCTCTCTCTCTCTCTCTCTCTTCCTTTTCTCTCTCACGGATAGCACTCACAACGCCTCTCTCCCACTTTTTTTTGCGGAATCTCTCTCCCTCTTTTCTCTCTCACACTGTCACACAACACGTCTCTCTTCCTTCTCCTATGGGCTTCTCTCTCGTACAGCAGCACCTCACATTCATGCAACTATAAAATAAAGCTTTCACATGCATGCAACTCCCTTCTTCCATGCTCTTCTATCACATCACATCAACTCTCTCTCTCTCTCTCTCTTCCTTTCCTCTCTCATACGCACCGACACCTCACATGCATGCATCAATAAAAAAAAGCTCTCTCACATGCATATCGATAAACATCTGTTAATTACTGGCAACATTGTCAGAAGACGGTCACATGACGCACGGATCACGATGCGAGTGGACGTCCTTGATAAAGGGTACCGTGTAGCTTGGCCTAGGCTGCAACTTTCTGTTGTTGCAATGTACATCAGTAGCTTGTTTCTTTTTCTCATTGCGCCTAACAGAAACTATATAGTTTTCAATATTTCTTTGGTTCACCTTACTAACAATACTTTTAGCAATGACATTTGGGGTCACATCATCCTCTCTGCCTTGAAAGGAAACCGTCTTCAGTTTCAACCTATACCTTGCAGATTTTTTCTTCAACACCTCAACGGTACACTTTATATTCTTTGCATCCTTGGGGAAAATAGTATAGAACTCACGCTTATGCATAAAAGTGTACTTGTTTGTTCGTCCATGATGAAGAGCGTTAACATCATGCTGCCACGGACGCCCCAAAATAAGATGACAGATATGTAGAGGCATAGCGCCGCATTCCACTTTGTCAACATACCCAACAACAGAAAAGGCACCTTCACCTTATGTGGTACTTTCACTTTGCCTACATAATTTATTCACTTCATATAGTATGGATTTGGGTGCTCCCATATTGGCAACAGAAGAGACTCCACCACATCCTTGCTAATCATGTTGCTAGCACTGCCACCATCAATTATCAATTTGCATACTTCTCCCTTGATGGTACATTGTAATGCCCAGGATGCGACTATATCTCCTACGTGTCGAGGCACGACTTAGAGATATAAGCGCATTCTGGAATAATTGCACGCGTGGTATCTTTGCACAACTCATGTAAAAGTTCAGGATGAAAGAGTAAAATAGTTGGCTTACACTAGCCACGTCACACAATGAATACAATAGCATACATTCATCCAAATAACACAGGGTCCAACTGCGGACGAAATCCAAACGAGAAAAGATACCACAAACACAAGTCCTGATCGCCCCTAGTAGGAACCACTACTGATCGTCGGGATACGTAACATAGAAATGACCACGCTCTTCATCGAACTCCCAGTGAAGTTCTGATCCATCTCCTACAATGTTCTCGGCTGTACCTGCATCTGGTGTGTGTTATAATCTGTGAGTCACAAGGACTCAGCAATCCCATTCCTGGGTATCAAAACTAACAAAGCCTTTATGTGTGGAGGGTAATAAAGTGTTTGCAGCAAGCACTAAGAAACTAGCCTACGAGCTCAGAGTGAGATGAGAATATGTGCCAACGGTCGCCAAGATGATCAAGAAGTGATCCTAGCTACTCACGTTCCTGCATAACCCCACCGTGTTCACTTCCCGAAGCCCTTCGGAAAGAGACAATCACGGTACTCACACATGTAGTGTATTCTTAAAGGATATGGTGTCAAGTTATCTAGAACCGGATATTAACAACTTCCCATCTGCCACATAACCGCGAGCACAGCTTTCGAAAGTTCAAAACACTGCAGGGGTGTCCCAACTTAGCCCATCACAAGCTCACGATCTGCAGAGTCGCAACTCCAAATTGGGAAGACCCGAGTATTCTTGGAATCCCGTGGTCATGATATTTCGATAAAGGTAAAACTAATCCAGCAAGACCTCCCACCGTGCCGACACCCTGATAGTAGCCGTGCGTATCTCGTCTCTGGCCATGACCGGATGGGTCATCCTACAGGTAATACCAGATACCTCGGGTTTCCCCAAGGCAGCCCCGCAGAACCCCCAGTTTGGACCAACACTCATGAGGAGCACTGGTCCGGGTTGTTGATTAAGAACTCGGGTTTATAACTCCCTATGCAAGTATTTTAGTTGTTAGGCAAATGTTGTACCAATGTTGGGTCTTACTGGAAAAGCTTTAAGCAATGCGAATTATCAAGGGGGGGGGGGGGCATAAACCCCAACCGTGTTAGGAACACAAAATCAAGGAACATAACACCGGTTTATCGGTCCTAAGGTGGCACGAGTGGAACAAAACACCAAGCATAAGGCCAAGCCTTCCACCCATTACCAATATATATGTGCATTAATTTAATTAAGATATATATTGTGTTATCCCAATAACAAGTCCGAACATGGAGCAATCTTCAAACTTCACCTGCAATTAACAACACTATAAGAGGGGCTGAGCAAAAGCGTACTTAGCCAAACAACGGTTTGCTAGGAAGGCGGTTAGAGTGTTTCATGGCAACATAGGAGGCTGACAAAACAGGAATAGGCATCGAGGCATAGCTAAAGAGCGAGACAACTAGCAAGGCAAAGATAGAGGTTATATCTGGGAATGGAGGGATCGTAACCTTGCTCCTCAAACTCAGTCTCGACAGGAACCTCGATCTCCGAATTGTCACCGGGCTCTAACCAACATAACAATACAAACACCAGAACAACAATCAATCACCATGCAATGCTCAAACTCACGATGCAAGATATGATGCATATGTGCACGGACAGGATATGATGCATCTCAAAGGAGTATGATGAGTGCATGTGTGGCATGGCATTATGCAAGAAAACAATCCATGTGAGGGAACACAACATGCAAAGAGTGCAAGAACAACCATAGTCACACGTGTAGTTATTTAGTTGAACTATCTAAGCACCCAGCAAGTTTAAATGTTGCTTAGCACGGCAAGGAATGCAACTTGAGACCAACAACATCATGCAAGCATTTTAAATGGGCCGAAAGGCATAAACAACAATTCCAAAAACTCCCATGTGCATAAAAATAAATATAGAACAGATCTGAGGTTACCATATTTTAGAGTTGTTAAACATGTAAAGTAATAGCACCATGTTAATCTACACATTTTTCCACCCCAATTACATATAAAGTTTGTCAAATTTGGAGCTATGGTTATTCAGTTATGAAATAAATCATTGTAGCAAGTTATTTACACAAATTTAAACAAACAGCAAGTTAAAAATTTTAAACAAGTATTAAAGTTGGTTATTATGAATCTACACATAATTCTAAGCATTTAACATGTTTACAACATTTTGATCCGATGCACGGTTTGGAAGTTATTATATGCATGAAGTATGAGGGTTTTTCTGCAAATCTGTTTCTCAGGATTATTAGGCAAATTCGCAGACTGAGAAAAAGACAAGTTACGGCCGAATCCATGCACTGGGCCGAAACAGGACATGGGCGCTGGAGGGAGAGCTGCTCACAATGGGCCAACGGCCCGGCTGGAGGAGAGGCCTGGCACACGGGCTGACTTGGAGCTGGGCCTACGGGAGCAGCGGATCGGGCGGAGTTAACAGGCGCGGTCGACGACCTCCCGCTCGAACCCGCTGGATCGAGGCAATGCCTAGGGGACGATGACGCAGTGACTCGGCGGCGCAATTGGTTCTTGGTCGCCGGCGGCGGTGCTTGGCGTTGGAGCAGTTCAACGAGGACCTGTGGTCGACGCGGAGCTGAGAGCAAACAGGGGCACATCCTCCCTGCTCGAAGCAGAAGTAGAGGAGGCGTCCGGACTTGGCGTGGCGTCTTGGAGGAGCTTGGGGAGCGATGGTGGTGAACTTTGCGGGGAGGAGGCCGGGAACGCTGGGCCTTGCCGGATCTTGCGGAGATGGCGACAAACGGCGTAGGCGGCGGCGGAGCTGCAAGGCCATGGTGGACGGGGGAGCTCAGGCATGGTAGTTCGGCTCCATGGGAGGAGCTCGTCTCATCGGAAGCTGCCTGGCAGTGGTGCGGTCGGCCTCCTATGGTTGATGGGATGGATGGATTGGGTGTGTGGTGGAGGCTGGGTGGGATTGGAGCGGCGCGAAGATTAAGGGAGGTGGTCGGAGGCTGCGGTGGCGATAAGCAGCTGGCTCGGGCGCTGGTTGGAGGGAGGTGGATCTGGGAGGATCCCGATGGAGATGCAACAGAGTGGCGGCGGCGGCTGCGGGAATGGAATGGATAGATGGGACGGCTAGGGTCTAGGGTTGCCCGGATATTTATATATCAGTCGGATTTTCTTAGGGGTTATCTGGACCCTCCGATCAAAATTAGACGGTTCGAGAAAAATATGGTAGGAGAGTCCAACAAATAACCAATGATATTTTAGGGATGTTTGGGGATGATCCGGACCCAACGGTCATGACTGCTCGGGTCGGGTTCGGGACAGTTTCGGACGTGCAGTCGAGGGGGTAAATTCCGGCTGGTTAGTGGGCTGTGTAGAAGGCATCGGGCTGAGACAAGAGAAGAGAGAGTGAGAGTAGCCCGGCGGCATTTTTAAACACCGAAACGTCCGACGTTTATCCGGCTATATTGCCGCTATAGATTTAACGATTGGGCTATCAAACGGACTCTGAATGCGATGAAATTTGGCAGGTGGTCTACCTGAACTATAATAAGACCACACGCCAAGTTTCATCCCATTCTGAGAACATTTTCAGGCTACCTATAAAATAAAAAATTGGAGGTGCCGCGGGCGCGTGCGAGTGTGTCGAGGCTCTGAAAGGACAACGGAAAGGACGGGCGGACTCGGACGGATGCAAGTTTTGAAAACTATGCAGATGCAATGCACATGATGACATGGCAAAATGCGACACACAAGTAGAAGACATGGCAACGACAGCGAATAACTGGAAGACACCTAGCGCATTGGTCTCGGGATGTCACATACATGCTGTTTGAAAAATACTCCGTCGATGTCCGGTTTCAAAAATGACCTTGTCATCTTGTTGGACCTTATGTGCTAGCAAACTCTTCATATCACTTTGAGGACAACATAGCAGGATATTACCAACACCTTTTTCGGTCTCATCCTCTATCTTAGGTGTCTCATCTTAGGATTATAAAATATATTCTGCACCAACAAGTAGAACCCTTCTTTGATTGGAACATTCATGTGCCATGTGTCCATGCCCTCCACACTTATGGCAAATAATATTACGGTGACGAGAAGATGAAGGATTAGATGAAACTTGAGAAACCTTCTTTGGCGCAGCAGCCACTTTTGTTTGTTCAATGCTTCCCAACTTATAAGAGAGTAGCCGCTTTAGCACTAAACCCGCCCTCAAAAGGAGAAGAACCACGTCGCCCATTGTTGTAAGTTGTATGAGTCTCTGAAGCTTGCTTCTCCAATACCCAACGTTTAGCATGCTCTTCTTAATGAAGTAACTCATGAATATCATTATATTGTATTAATTATTAAATCAACACGACCACGAATATTTTCTTCTAACCCCTCAAAGAACGGACCATGTTCGCCTCGATGACTCACGCACAACTGTACAGATCATCAAAACCGGCATCTCTTTATAGTACTCATCAACTGTTTGTACCTTGCACTAGACGATGCAGTCTACCATGAAGCTGGCGAGTGCAATAAGCAGGCACAAAACATTCCCTCATGATTCGCTTCATGTCATCCCATGTCATTGGGCGCTCGTGAGTACGGTTCTTATTATCCCACCGTAGAAGAGCATACTCTGTAAATTCCATTGATGCAACAAGAACCTTCTTCTCTTCAGAGTAGTTGTGACCGTCAAAAATATGATTCATGTGCATCTCCCACTCCAAATATTTCTCCGGGTCAACACAACATCCCAAGAATTCACGTATGGTTATCTTGATTCGACCTAAATCATCATCCTCTTGGACACCATTGCCTCCATGGTCACTGCGCCGCCCAGCATGGTGGTGTGCCCCGGCCTCATGATGTGGTCAGTGAGGTAAGCCTCCACGAGCATCAGGGTCCTCAGAAAAATCACCATCGTCGTCATTGTTGGGGTCACGACGTTGTCCTGGTGAGCGGGACTGTTGGAGTGCCACATCTCTTGCTTGAAGCCGCTGAGCTACCGTGGTGAGCCGATTAAGACTCTCATTCACCACTTGTAGACTATCAGTGCGTTGTCGGTCGCTGGTAGTCAAATGCTCGTTCAACATGTCCATGACGCCTACAATATTTGCAGGCAACTCCTCAACCCTTGTCCCAAGTTTCTTGTGTAGGGGATCGTAGCATAAATCAAAAAAATTCTACGCATCACCAAGATCAATCTATGGAGAAACCAACAACGAGAAGGGGGAGTGCATCTTCATACCCTAGAAGATCGCTAAGCAGAAGCATTACAAGAACGCGGTTGGTGGAGTCGTACTCTTAGCAATTCAGATCGTGGTCGGTTCCGATCTAAGCGCCAAACAATGGTGCCTCCGCGTTCAGCACACGTGCAGCCCGGTGATGTCTCCCGTGCCTTGATGCAACAAGGAGGAGGGAGAGGTTGGGGAAGACAACTCCAATAGCAGCACGACACCGTGGTGGTTGTGGAGCAGCTTGGTTCTCCAGTAGGTCTTCGCCAAGCACTACGGTGGAGGAGGAGGTGTTGGAGAGGGGGAGGGCTGTGCAGGGATGTGGTGCGGCTGCCCTCCCAATACCCCTCTATTTATAGTGTGAAGGGGGAAGGGGGCCAGCCCCCTTAGATCCCATCTAAGGGGGGCGGCGGCCAAGTGGGTGAGCTTGCCCCCCAAGTTTGATGGGAGGAGCCCCCACCCCCTAGGGTTTCCAACCCTAGGCGCCTAGGGCCCCTTGGGGGAGGGGGGGGGGGCGCACCAGCCCACCAGGGGCTGGTTCCCTCCCTTGCTTAGCCCACTTGACCCACCGGGGCAGGTAGCCCCACCCGGTGGACCCCGGGACACCTTTCGGTATTCCCGGTACAATACCAACAACCCCAAAATTATTCTGGCAACTAAAATAGGACTTCTCATATATAACTCTTCACCTCCGGACCATTCCGGAACTCCTCGTGACGTCCGGGATCTCATCCGGGACTCCGAACAACATTCGGTTACCACGCACATATTTCCCCTATAACCCTAGCATCATCGAACCTTAAGTGTGTAGACCCTATGGGTTCGGGAGGCATGTAGACATGACTGAGACATCTCTCCGGTCAATAACCAACATCGGGATCTGGATACCCATGTTGGCTCCCACATGTTCCACGATGATCTCATTGGATGAGCCACGATGTCGGGGATTTAATCAATCCCGAAATACAGAGGCCCTTCCGTCGGGTCCCAGATGTCAGGTGGAGGAATCATTATTTTGCGCATAATAAGGAGGCATTTCCTTGTGTGCGGCCGTGGACCTAGATGTCAACCTCTCCACGTACAACCCACTTCCGATGGATGTCGTTCGTTGAACACGTTGACCACGCCACGTCGAGAGCAGCAGGGCGGTGGACAACGGCGAGTCCTACGAAGGGAACGACACGGAGCTGGGGAGGACACGGCAGAGGCTGCCCACGCGGTGGAGTACGAGGGTTGACTGGTTAGGCTACCGTCGCCGGAAAATAACATGAGGTGTGGGTGAGTAGAGGGATAGACAGGCTAGGGATGCGAGTATATGATGGGGCCGTGAAGCCTACCCGGCAGCACAACCAGCCACGGGAGGCGGGAGAAGGCGGTTCCGACGTCACTAGTTTGGGCGGCTGGGACAGGAAGATCAGAGACTGAAGAAGCACGATTGCCATTAGATTAACATCTAACGGTCTGACACTCGTAGAGTCGATTGTTGACTAAATTTCTTTTTTGATAAACCTTGTGTACGCATGAACTTAGTAGGCCCACAAGTCCGCCTCCAAATCTATGGCAGACAACATAGAGCCCATTTGCTGTTTTTTTTAATAATTTGCAGCCCATTTGCTAATTCTTAAGTAATTTAGTACAACCCATTTTCTGCCCAGGACCACGGTCAAAAAGTTCAACCTTATTTTGCATATTTCGGTGGAGTCCGAACTTTTGTAATCTCGAAATGATAAACACTTTTTAAGAACTTATTGATTTGCCAAAAAAATCGTTTTGTTTTTGTAAGCAAATAAGACGTGGGACAATTGAGTTGGTTTAAGGGAAAACCAGTGGTAAAAAAAATCGGCGCTGGGAGGGAAAACAACAACAAAAATAAGGATGCAAATTTGAAAAGTGAATTTTATGTATTTTCAATATAATGATACGTGTATATGAACTAGTAAAACTATAGGTAGAGATTAGAAAATGGATGTACGACATGCGTTTCAAGAGAAAAATAGAACTGGGTTGTGTGTTTGATTCAGTAAAAAAAGTGCCTGCGGATGTTGTAAGACAAAATATAACTAACGCTGGCGGGCCAGAGGCTAGTAGATACCTGCTGGATCTTTGTGCCCCGTTGTCGTCATGGGCTAGGCCTGTTAAAAACAAAACAAAGCCTGGGCAGTCTACCACCAAGTTGAAACTTGCTCGACCTGAAAAAACAATATACGTGCTCAATAAACGAGAGAATTCTGCAAGTACAGACTGATAACTGGGATGCAGCAGGGATATTGTTTTTTCATCGTGATAATAAGAGCATGCACTTCTTTCGGAAAATTTGGAGAACTAGGAATTCGAACGGCAGGTGCTTATGCTACCCATCAAATAAAAATCAGGTGCCACAAAATTTGTTTCGAAACAAATGATTCAACTTTATATCCACATCGACCCACGGCATAATGGTTGGAAGCAAATGCCAAGTTCATACCAAAAGATCGTTAACAACAATACCAACTTGCGAACGACAAAGTAGTACAAGTACCAATGCCAAACTAACTTATAATCTTTTTACTCCTGGCCCTAGTGTTCGTCTGGTAGAAAATCTTGCAGAGGACCAGCTCCCACTCCTTCTCTTGCTCCAGGTCCCCGAGGTGGTACTGGTGCATCACCCAGTTGGTCCTCTGCTGGTCGAAGTTCTTGTTGGTGTGCAGCACCAGAACCTTTTTGCTGCCCGTCTGCCGGCCGTTGACCATCACCGGCAAGGTATTGCCGGTGTTGTGCCACATCGCGTGCATGCCGCACTCCGACTGTATCTTGCCACGCGTCCACGTGCCCCTTTTGAATGCCCTGGAATTGCGCTGGAAGAAATGCTTGCTTAGGCCACTCAATGTGATACCTGCAGTATTGTCGAATACAGGTTTTAGTGTACGTAGTTGGCATTTTCATAACATCTTTGGCATGTTGCATTCACTTGTTTCACTTTTTATTAACTGTCAAATTGTAATTGCTTCACCAGGTCTGCGTCTAAAAAGAAAAATAGAGCTATAAACAAAGTAATATGTTTGTGCAAGTAGACGGCCGATCGGTGTCTTACCTGGAAGTTTCTCAGGATGGGTGTAGCATATGCCGTGCTCGCTGTCGATGGTTGGTATGAACAAATCGATGAGATGGTGAGATCTCGCGCTGTCACCACTCACTTTGGCCTCAAGGTGCTCGATTAGCTCCTGATCCGTGGGATCGAACTTGACGCCAGCCGGTAGCACCGGCCAATCCTTCTTCGACTTGCATGGGTTAATTCCAATTATATGGTACTCAATGTATGATCAATCGACTATTTTAAGTGAATGATGAAAGATTTCGACAGATAAGTGGTAATCCAAATCTGAAGTCCAGAATACCCGAACACGCCGCCGGGATTCTTGTGTCACCTCACGTGCAACGTGTTGTCACGTCAATTCAGTGTGTGGACATGATGAATAATTTGACCGACGTATACTAGTACTGCTACTGTACTACTTACTAGTCATATTTAGCAATATATCATGGTTCAAACATCATGTAACAATGAGAGGAAAACAGATATGATAGGGCCTACTCATATTCAACCATAACACTTACTAGAGTTATCATATCAACTCTAAGCAATAACATGCGTTGTTATAAAAATCCTGGAAATGAGAGTAACATATAGCAATCATGAGGTTATACTCATAATATCTATTCTAATAATCATTAGATACCAATTGTTCCCATATCAACTCTAGCAATAACATGTGTGGTCATAAAAATCTAGGAAATGAGAGGAACATATAACAATGATGTGGTTATAGACATACTATATATTCTAAATTTGTAACAATGAACAGGCAGTCATATTCCTAAGGTAAATATGAGATGAGATAGAACAATTACACGACGATAGATTCCACCAGTATAGGCAGCCAATCTGTGCGTCGACCGCATAAATGATGCCATCGTGCACTATAGCATCAGACAAAAGTGTTAGGTAAAGAGAATCGACGATAAGCCATAACCATGTATGGCGACCGGATTTCAGATAGACCAATCCCATGTTGAACACAGCAATGAGCTTGTAATCCATTTAGTCTTCTGATAGTGTGGGCACTTCGCAGATTACAACCTTCAGCAAACAGAGGTCGAGCCAAAAGCTCGACGCATCTCGTGCGTAGTAGGCAGGAGTGTCCAGCGGGCCGTGAGGCTCGATGGCGGCGATATCCAAAGATGGAAGGGTGATCTCTCGTTGGGTGTAGATATCCACGAGATGCCACGGATTACCGGATTGGTGGATGAGGATGATCCAGTTGGCCTTCATGCCCGCCTAGTAGTGGCCGTGCATGAAGGACAGATGAACGAGTAGTGGTAGCATGTCGAGGGGCACCACCGCAACCTCTGTAGGATCGTCAAGTCGGTGTCTGGGCCACCTGCGAGCATCGGGCATCAGCAAGCAAGGTGTCTTTAAAAGAGCCGGCCGGTTGCAGACGAGTAGACGGTACAAAGACACTGAGCATGCGGCCAGATGGATGGTGCTGAGTAGATCCATACGATTACAGATCTGCTCCAAGAGAACATCGAGGAGGGAATTCCAATCACGGCTCTACGTGTCAGTCGGGTCTGCCATTGGGTTTTTCGGTGCTTGCGAGCCAGTGGGGAAGTGCATTCGGGCGGGCAAGCGAAGAAGTTTCTCCTCGTGTGGCCGAGCAGTGAGCGGGGGGATATGGTATGCGCGAGCTACCAAGGAAGATAGCGCGGGCGGGCGAGCAGAGAGCGGGGGGAAATGGTGTGCGACCGATGATGCGGAAGAGAGGAGGAAGAAGAAGAGAGGAGGAAGAAGAGTGGAAGACGGGGCAGAAAGTGCATTAAATCTCAATTCTACTACTACTACCCGGATATACCGTCCTTCGGAGTGTAAATAGTTACACCGATGACATATGTGTCTACCACAAGAGGGCCCATATGTCTATTAATGGAGGACATAAGCATGCTCTACTGGCAAACATGTTGGCAGTACTGGGTAAGGCTGATTTAGTAACACCAACACACTGGTTCAGCTTATTAATTAAGTGTCCCATCTGCTGCAGCGTGTATTATCACTTCACTGCGAAGACTAGTTGAATAGTTCTCTCTGACCGAGATGGGAAATAATGGATCGCGAATACTTCCTTTCTACATTATCCCTATGCCTCTACGCTCACTTCTCTCATTTTGCTCTGTACGTAGTCACTTGTTAAAATCTCTAGAAAGACAAATACTCTGTATTTGGGAACAGAGGGAGGATTTTACTCCGTAATTGGGAACAGAGGGAGGATTTTACTCTGTATTTGGGAACAGAGGGAGTATCACCATATGGAGGGAACAGAGGAAGCTTGAAATATGAACATATCAATGGGAGAGAGTAAGCCCCATGCATGCATGCAACATGCAATACTTACACGTACACATGGACGCACGCAACACTCACGCACCCATGCGGCACACAGCACACGACGCAACACACACGCTCACGCTCAGGTGCTCCCTATGTTCGTGAAAAACTGTACATTTAGAGATTTACACATTGACCAGGGCATAATTAACGCCCAAAAGTAGCAGACTTATGTGTGCATGCGACCGTTGAGAGAAGAAGATTAAATGAAGATCGTTGCATGCTGTAATTAAGGATAGACATGTAGCCTATACCTAGAGCACAAGTTGGTGCATTTGTCAATCAATATCGATTTAGACTAAAGGCTAAATGCATTAGAAGTGTAGATGTACTACACTCTTTGTTATTTAGCTGATTTCTTTGCTCTGCCAACTGACAGGTGGGACCCAAAAACCGGGTGACAATTTAACCAGTCAACAAAGTGCCACGTCGACTATGTGGCCGGTCAGTAAGGTGCAATACGGTGCTCTATGATGAGCTAGTGATCGTATAATCACTTCAAAACTATATATAGTGACCGTAAAGAGCGTATTGTTACATACGTTGACCGCTAGTGTATTTTCTCGTTTCAAATTAAGCCATATTAACCGGAAAGGACGCAATATGGACTAGTACTAGTACTGCTTTGATGTGTCCCGTCAACTCGCCGAACGAGGAGAAGCTTGCTTACTACGCTTCTCCCTCGCCCACGCACATGGTAGTTCGCAGGACGAGGAGAGGGTTTTAACTACAGTGCCCTCTCCCTCGCCCTCGCCCTCGCGGTGGACATGCAGCAGTTCAATTGGTGTCAGATTGCCAGAAGCATAATGTGTATTGTAGTATCATCATTGTTGGACCTTCTGAAGAGGCGAAGATCCAAGTGCACGGTTCACACGAGTACAAACTGTTGAACCTCCCGAAGAGGCAAAGAGCCAAGCGCAAGGTTTTATAGGAGTTGTCGTCCTAGTAGAAGCGTACTAAACGGAGTACAACTATAGTGAACGATGCTATTATATGATGCCGCCATGTCACGTATATCCAAAGTTGTGCCACCCTTTTTTCTCAAAGAGCGGGTTGGAGCCCGTGCAACAACCACACAAGTTGCACGTACACATAACACATTTACAAGTAATTAATTCTAAAGAACAAATGCCATTATGCCACACAAGTTCATCTCCAATTCATGTGATAAATTTGTACACGACTAGTCTACATATATTCACAAGTGCTACTGTTCACAATTTACCGTACTCCTCCAGGTTCCAGTCCCAGGTGTTCTTCATGGATGGCATGATCCATGGTAGGCAACGGGAATCATTGTCGCAGCTTTCTAGTCTGGTTCCACACGATGGAGACTCATCCAAGCTGAAGCGGCATAAATCAGGGATAGCGTGTCCCAGCATGTCGTGCATTCGGCGGTGCGCACTGAAGACACAACCATGCTTCATGAACGGCAGGCCTTCCGTGTCGTGCATGGAAGGTGGCATCCTCTTCACAATGGGGTAGCTGTCCCCAATGAAAAGCGAGTACTCTCGAAGAGTATTCCTCGGCACCCACGTAGCATCACGGGGTTCAAACTCGGCGCCGTTCATCTGGTACACGCGGCATCTCAGATCTGGACACATGGTGACGTACATAGTCAAGGTCCATGCATAATAATGTTGTGCTCAAATATGGCAGTCAGTAATACTGTGCAGCAAATAGTACTACTCCGGTATAGAAGAAGTAAAATAACCGGCTTATTATATATAGCCACTCTTGGCTACATGGCTGAGATAGTAAGACATGGAAAAACAAAAAAGGTGGCACCTAGTGGGTTCAAGTCTTCAAGGGCCTAGCTAGCTATACGCGTCCTCCAATGTAAAAAGTACTCCTACTAGTATGTAAGTAGAGTACTAGTACAACAATGACAGAGAAGGCGAGAGGGTTAAAAATGGAATACCTGGGTAGAAGGTGACGGTCCGATCGTGGTAGATTGTGTGAACATGTTGCACATCAGCGGTACCATGGGTAACGACTGCTAAGATAGTTGATCCCAATATGACATAGTCAGCTACAAGGTTCCAGGTTAGACCGAATCACGGATGCAAATGCACATCCAGGATCGGCGATCTTATTTTGATCGCGGGATGACTAGTCCCTGCAAAATAATGGAGTACGGTTAGGGATGCAAATGATGGTTTATGCATGCTACCTCTTGAGCTTGCGTTGTATTCCCTCGAACAGGAAAGGGAGATGCAACACAGTAGCGTAAGTATTTCCCTCAGTTTTTGAGAACCAAGGTATCAATCCAGTAGGAGACCACGTGCGAGTCCCTCGCACCTGCACAAACAAATAAGAACTTTGCAGCCAATGCGATAAGGGGTTGTCAATCCCTTTACGGTCACGTACGAGAGCGAGATCTGATAGAGATGATAGTTTATATTTTTGGTATTTTTAGTTTAATAAAACAGGAAATAAAAGCTGTAAAAGTAAAGTAGATGTAGATTAATATGTTGAGATTAGACCCGGGGGCCATAGTTTTCTCTAGTGGCTTCTCTCATGATAGCGATATTCTATGGCGGGTAAACAAATTACTATCGAGCAATTGATAGAAAAACGAATAATTATGAGACTATCTAGGCATGATCATTGTATATAGGCATCACGTCCGAGACAAGTAGACCGACTCCTGCCTGCATCTACTACTATTACTCCACACATCGACCGCTATCCAGCATGCATCTAGTGTATTGAGTTCATACGAACAGAGTAACGCCTTAAGCAAGATGACATGATGTAGAGGGATAAACTCAAGCAATATGATGTAAACCCCATCTTTTTATCCTCGATGGCAACAATACAATACATGCCTTGCTGCCCCTACTGTCACTGGGAAAGGACACCGCAAGATTGAACCCAAAGCCAAGCACTTCTCCCATTGCAAAAACTATAGATCTAGTAGGCCAAACCAAACCAATAATTCGAAGAGACTTGCAAGGATATTATGAGCACAAATAAAAAGTTTAGAGAAAAACCAAAAATCTTTCATAGATAACCTTGATCATAAACTCACAATTCATCGGATCTCGACAAACACACCGCAAAAAGAGATTACATCAAATAGATCTCCTCGAAGACCAAGGAGAACTTTGTATTGAGATCCAGAGAGAGAGAAGAAGCCATCTAGATACTAGCTATGGACCCGAAGGTCTGTGGTGAACTACTCACAACTCATGGTGAGGGCGATGATGATGATGATGAAGGCCTTCGTGATGGATCCCCCTCCGGTGGAGCTCCGGAACAGGCTCCAAGATGGGATCTCCACGGGAACAGAAGTTACGGCGGTGGAATTAGGGTTTTCTCTCTGTTCACGGAGTTTCTGGGGTATGTGGACTTATATAGGAAGAAGGAGGGCACCTGGGAAGGGGGGCGCGCCCCCCACCCTCGAGGGCCACTCGAGGCTCCCCTGACGTGGTTCTCAAGTTCCTCTGGCGTGATTTTCTCCAAAAATATCTCTTGCGAAGGTTTCATTCCGTTTGTACTCCGTTTGATATTCTTTTTCTGCAAAACCCTGAAATAGGGAAAAAACAGCAATCTGGACTGGGCCTTTGGGTTAGTTGGTTAGTCCCAAAAATAATATAATAGTGAATGATAAAGCCGATTAAACATCCAAGACTTCATAAATGATAGTATGGAACAATAAAAAATTGTAGATACGTTGGAGACGTATCAAGCATCCCCAAGCTTAATTCCTGCTCGTTCTCGAGTAGGTAAATGATAAAGAAAGAATTTTTGATGTGGAATGCTAACCAATATAGTTTTTCAATGTAAATCTCTTAATTGTGGCATGAATGTTCAGATCTGAAAGATTCAAGATAAAAGTCTATATTGACATAAGAAATAATAATACTTCAAGCAATACTAACAAAGCAATCATGTCTTCTCAAAATACTATGGCTAAAGAAAGTTATCCGTACAAAATCATATAGTGTTGGCTATGCTCCCTCGTTATCACACAGAAATATTCATATCATGCACAACCCCGATTTCAGCCAAGCATTTGTTTTCATACTTTATATTTTCAATCCTTTCAACTTTCACGCAATATATGAGCGTGAGCCATGGATATAACACTATGGGTGGAATAGAGGTGGTTGTGGAGAAGACAAAAAGGAGGGAGATTGTCTCACATCGACTAGGCGTATCAACGGGCTATGGAGATGCCCATCAATAGATATCAATGTGAGTGAGTAGGGATTGCCATGCAACGGATGCACTAGAGATAAATGTGAATGAAAGCTCAACAAAAGAAACTAGTGGGTGTGCATCCAACTTGCTTGCTCACGAAGACCTAGAGCATTTGAGGAAGCCCATCGTTGGAATATACAAGCCAAGTTCTATAATGAAAATTCCACTAGTATATGAAAGTGACTAAGCATGAGACTCTCTACAATGAAGAACATGGTGCTACTTTGAAGCACAAGTGTGGAAAAAGATAGTAGCAATTGTCCCTTTTTTTGGCCTTTTGTTTTTTTTCTTTGGCCTTTCTCTTGTTTTTTCTTTTTTTGCGGAGGGGCTTTATAGATTTAGCCTTTCCTCCCATTGGACAATGCTCTAATAATGATGATCATCACACTTTCATAACAACTCGATATTACAACTCGATACTACAACAACAAAGTATGACTCTATATGAATGCCTCCGGCGATGTACCAGTATGTGCAATGAAACAAGAGTGACATGTATGAAAAGTTATGCATGGTGGCCTTGCCACAAATACGATGTCAACTACAAGATCATGCAATGGCAATATGACAATATGATGCGTGTCATATGAACGGAACGGTGGAAAGTTGCATGGCAATATATCTCGGAATGTCTATGGAAATGCCATGATAGGTAGGTATGGTGGCTGTTTTGAGGAAGGATTTATATAGGGTTTATGGCACCGGCGAAAGTTGCACGGTACAAGAGAGGCTACAATGGTGGAAGGGTGAGAGTGCGTATAATCCATGGACTCAACATTAGTCATAAGAACTCATATACTTATTGCAAAAATCTACGAGTCATCAAAACAAAGAAATCAACGCATGCTCCTAGGGGGGAGGTTGGTAGGAGTTAACCATCGCGCGCCCCCGACCTCCACACAAAGGTTGACACTCTACAAATACCTTATGCTTTAACTTAGTCACACAACGGTTCACCATACGTGCATGCTATGGGAATTACTAACCTTAACACAAGTATTTCTCAATTTCATAATAAATCCACTAGCATGACTCTAATATCACTATCCTCATGTCTCAAAACAATTATCAAGCATCCAACATCTCATCATATTAAATGCACTTGGTGTGATTTTTTTACTACATTGACATTGGATGTCTATCATGTGAAGACTAGTTTATTTAGCCTAAACACATTACCATGCTGTTTTAATAGACTCTCAAAAGGATATATGTGAAGCATGAGAGTTCAACAATATCTACAAAATGTTACCACCACCGTGCTCTAAAAGATATAAGTGAAGCACTTAGAGCAAAAACTATTCAACTCAAAAGATATAAGTGAAGCACATAGAGTGTTCTAATAATTTCTAGGCCATATTTAACTCTCTCAAATAGGTGTGTCCAGCAAGGATGATTGTGGCAAACTAACAAGCAAAGACTCAAATTATACAAGACGCTCCAAGCAAAACACATAACATGTTGCGAATAAAAATATAGCTCCAAGTATAGTTACCGATGGATGAAGACGAAAGAGGGGATGCCTTCCCGAGGCATCCCCAAGCTTAGGATTTTGATTATGTTGAATTTACTTGGGGTTCCATGGGCATCCCCAAGCTTAGGCCTTTGCTACTCTTGTTCCATAGTCCATCAAAGCAATACTCAAAACTTGAAAACTTCACAACACAAAACTTAGACAAAAATTCTCGTGAGCCCCGTTAGTATAAGAAAGCAAACCACTACTCAAAAGTGCAGCAAAGAATTCATTCTTTGTTTATATTGGTGTTAAACCTACTGTACTCCAACTTCTCTATGGTTCATATCCTCCAATACTACTCATAGATGCATCGGAATAAGAAAACAACACACGAAAAACAGAATCTGTCAAAGACAGAACAGTCTGTAGTAATCTGCAGGGTTCGCCTACTTCTGGAACTCCAAAAAATTCAAACTAAATTGGTAAATTTGAGGAATTTGTCTACCAATCATCTCCAAAAAGAATCAACTAAAAATCAAGCTCCAGTAAAATCCCACGACTACTTTAGCTAGAGCTAAAGATTCTGTTTTTCACCGCAAGATCACATAAACTTCACACAAGTCTTCCCAAAGGTTCTACTTGGCACAAACACTAAACAAAACATGAAACCACATCTAATCAGAGGCTAGATGTAATATTTATTCACTAACAGCAACAAAAACATAAAACATAAAATTGGGTTGCCTCCCAACAAGCGCTATCGTTTTACGCCCCTAGCTAGGCACGATACAAGATAGATCTAGGTATTGCCATCCTTGGAAGGCAATCCATAAGTGGCTCTCATGATAGATTCATATGGTAATTTGATTTTCTTTCTAGGAAAGTGTTCCATGCCTTTCCTTAATGGAAATTGGAATCTAATATTTCCTTCCTTCATATCAATAATTGCACCAATCGTTCTAAGGAAAGGTCTACCAAGAATAATAGGACATGAAGGATTGCAATCTATATCAAGGACAATGTGTCGGTGTACTAAAGTAGGGGTACCTTAGTATCCCGACTTGTGCACGGGCAGTAGCAGCGTCCCGTGGTCTGGCTCACCACGTGCCCGCCAAAACCCACTCTGGACCCTTTCGAAGCCATTCAAGAACAAAGTATACAAGTCAGAAGATTAAGGCCCCGGCAAGAGGAGCTTGCCGGGAAGGCTGCTCCAAGCACAAGAACATTATATACCCACAAGACCCTGGCAAGAGGAGATTGCCAGGAAGGCCAAAGGATAACACTTCAGAAGATATATCGTGGCGCATCGTGCGCCCCGGCGGGACCCGGAGAGCGGCAAGCTCCCGGGCCCGGCAAGGTAGCAGCCCCGGCAAGGTGCTTGCCGGGAGAGGTTTTACACTGTGTGCCTGCGCTCCAGCTCATCCGGCCACGCGTCGCCCTGGGGCCCTTCCAGGGGGCACGTGGCAGATGGCTGTGCCGCCAATGGTACACGGTGGCGAGCTGCGGTGACGAGGCTATCGCCGTGGCGAACGGAGACGCATGGACAGATGCTTTTGGGGCGACGGCGACGGGCATTCAATGCCCTTGTCCCCCACCGTCAGAGTTAGGTAAAGACCACTGTTCATATACTGTTCATGCACTATTACAACTACCACCAATTTTACACTTTTACCCTCCTCTACGTTGACACCTGTCGGTGACCCCTTTGAGCTATAAAAGGAGGCCCATGCACAGCGTAGAGGGGGTTCGATCCCAGAAACTCGATCACTCCCACGCTCGGCGTAGCTAGTACTGTATATCTTCAAGCTCCCGAGCTCCAAGAACTTAATACAACCAAGGCAGGAGTAGGGTTTTACGCGTCCGCGCGGCCCAAACCTTGGTAAACTGCCCGCGTGTGCTCCTCGATCTGCTCTCCGTGCTCCGTCCGCTCCCTTACCGCAACGTAAAAGGGGCTCCGGTCCCATAGGTGTTCGCGGGCGGTCAGTTTCCCCGACATCTTTGGCGCGCCAGGTAGGGGGCGTCGAGGTTGTGCGAACCTGATCCGGCGCTCACGCGGGTGCAATCTTCAGCAACTTCACCAACTTCATCAACCTCATCGACTACGTCAACATGCCTCCGAAGAAGAAGGCTTCGGAGGTCGGAGGCCCGTCTGCGTCGATCCCGCCACCACCAGAACCAACGGTTGGTGGGGTAGACGCTGGCGGAGGGGTGGACGCCGGCGAGGACACTCGCGGCGCCGCCAAGTCTAAAGACAGGACGGACGACCGGGCGAACTCCAAGACCTCGGCATCCGTGCACGCACGACGTCCCTCTCAGGAGGTGCCGGACCAGCAGCGACGTGGTACCGGGGGTACCATACGCTTGCTGGGACGAGGACAAGCCGGTGGGTCGCGGGATGCTCAAGGCCAGCGCGCTGGTACGAGCAAGGCGCGGTCGCCGGGGCGAGGCCATGCTCCTTCTAACCCTGTTAGAAGTCCGAGCATATCTCGCTCCTCGCACCGCTCGCCGCCGCTTCCCTCCTCTCCAGCAGAAGCTCTAGCAAGAGACCAGCTGCTCCTTGACTTCCCTCCAGCGGCAGACAAGGCCGAAGACTGGAGGGCAACAATCCAGAGCCTCATCGCCTTCGCCAACAATGACACGCCGCAGCAGCCGACAACATCACGCCCGAGGCAAGTCGACCAAGCGAAGGCCGATGGAGACAAGACCGTCGGGGGTGCAACTACCGTGCACTCCCCGCCGCGGAAGCAGAAATCGCCACCCCGTCGGATCAACGTCGACGACGACTCTACGACGTCGTCGGATCCGCGGGCTCGCTGCGATCAGCGCCAAGTCCTCGACGACAGGCGACAAGAGGACGCTCGAACTCGTATCGAGCGCCGAAGAGAAGCCCGAAGACAGTCCGACCAGCGCGCTGGGACTGCTGTCGACATGCACGCGCCCGGTGAACCAGGCGACTTGCCGTACGCGGTAGGTTGCCCTGCGTTCACCCGAGAGCTGCGACAAGTCCAGTGGCCCAGCATGAAGAACTTCAAGCCCGACGTACCTGAGAAGTACGACGGCAAGACACACCCCTCGGAGTTCCTCATCATCTACACCATTGCGGTGCAGGCTTCCAGGGGACGCGACGAGAAGATCCTAGCCAACTACTTCCCGCTCGTGCTTAAGCCAAACGTCAGATCTTGGCTTATGCACTTGCCGGAGAACTCCATCTCTTCTTGGGCGGATTTGTGCCACCAGTTTGTCGGCGCCTTCACGGGCGGCCACAAGCCCCACGTCCAGGAGAGCGACCTCCACATCCTTGCCCAGAAGGAGGGAGAATCCCTGCGAAAGTATATCCAAAGGTTCAGCCGCGTTCAGCACAACATCCCCGATGTCCACCCTGTCGCGGTTATCAGCGCGTTCCACCAGAACGTGCGTAACCACCGGATGAGGGAGGAGATGGCGATGACCAAGATCCGGGATGTCAGCGAGCTTTACGCTCTGGCTGACAAGTGTGCGCGTGCTGAAGAGGGGAGGAGACTCCCCGGAGAGGATACTGGAGCAGGAGGAACGGATAGTGAGGATGCCGCCCCGACAAGGAAAAACCGGCGGCAGAACAATAGAAAGAAGAAGAACAAGGAGGTACTGGTTGTCGAGCAGTCCGGCAAGGAGGCTCCCGCCAAGAAGACACAAGCTGGTGGCTCCGGCAAGGAGTCCGCCCCTGTAGCGGCAGCCGACAAGCAGGATGGCTCCGACAAGCAGTACTGTAAGATCCACCGCACCAAGGGCCACGATCTCCAGAATTGCAAAAGAGTAGAGTACCTCGTAGAGCAGCAGAAGGCTGAATACGAGCGTCGCAACAAGGAGAAGGCCCAAGGAGGCGGAGGAGAGCCCAGCAAGAAGCGGCCGTTCAATGGCCGGGGAGGACGCCGTGGCAAGGCCAAGCAGCGGCAAGGTGACAGACCTCCCCGGGGCCGCGACAAGGATGAGGACGAGGACGACGATGAGGACATGGATGAAGGAGACAACAGCGAGCAGGAGTTCCAGAAGGCCACAGAGGTTCTGTGTGTCGACGGAGGTGCCTCTCTGCACACTTCCCACCGCCAACTCAAGCAATGGGTGCGGGAAGTGAATGCAGCTGAGCCACCCGTCGAGTCGCGCAGGCTGCTGAAATGGTCCAGCACGCCCATCATCTTCGACCTTGAGGATCACCATGAGCGCACAACGGCGGTCGGGTGTTTGCCGATGTTGGTCTCACCAACTATCCGCAACCTCAAGGTCACCAAGATGTTGGTAGACGGCGGGGCCGGCCTCAACTTGATCTCCTCCGCTGTGGTCAAGAAGCTGCAGATTCCCGACAGCGAGCTCGAGGAAACCGGGTCGTTCCAAGGGATCAACCCGGGAAGGAGCAAGACGAAGGGGAAGATCACGCTGCCAGTGACCTTTGGCGGAGACCTCAATTTTAGGACGGAGAGGATCACGTTCGACGTTGCCGATATCCCATTACCATATAATGGGATACTTGGCCGTCCTGCGCTCGCCAAGTTCATGGCAGCTTCCCACTATGCATACAATATGCTCAAGATGCCGGGGCCGATAAGCGTCATCTCTGTCCCCGGCGACAAGAAGGATGCGCTTATCTGCGCCGACAAGATTTACCGGGATGCAGCAGCCACGGCAGACAGCAAGGCACTTGCCGCTGAAGCTCCCGGGGGGAAGACCAAGACCATGTCCGGCAAGAGCTCTGGAGCCCACTCCGGCAAACGCACCTCTTCGGAGTGCTGCGCTGCCGTCGAGGACGCACCATCGAGCTCCACCGGCAAGTGCAAGAAAGGAATGGCAGCTCCACCGGCAACCAAGAAGGTGTCCGCCAAGGAGGACGGCACTGGTGGTACCTTCACCATCAGTGCTACGCTCGACCCCAAATAGGAAAGCGCGCTCGTTGCCTTCCTGCGGGCGAATGTCGACGTGTTCGCATGGCAGCCGTCTGACATCCCCGGCGTTCCCATGAAGGTAATTGAGCACAAGCTTGCTGTTTGTCCTCACGCGCGGCCCGTCAAGCAGAAGGTCAGGAAGCAAGCTGTGGAGCGCCAAGAGTTCATTGCTGAGGAGATAAAGAAGTTGGAAGCAGCAGGCCTGGTTAGAGGCGTACTCCATCCTATGTGGTTGGCTAATCCAGTTGTCGTACGAAAGGCTAATGGGAAATGGAGACTTTGTATAGACTTCACTGATGTGAATAAAGCTTGTCCCAAGGATCCTTTTCCCTTGCCGCGTATCGACCAGATTGTTGACTCCACTGCTGGATGTGAGTTGCTTTCATTTCTCGATGCATACTCAGGATACCACCAGATATTCATGGCTGAGAAAGATGAAGAGAAGACTGCATTCATTACTCCATGTGGCACATATTGCTTCATACGCATGCCCTTTGGATTGAAGAATGCAGGCTCAACATTCGCAAGGGTGGTACACACTGCTTTTGAGCCACAGATACACAGAAATGTAGAAGCCTACATGGATGATATAGTGGTCAAGAGCAAGAGCAAGGACACCCTGATCCAAGACTTAGAAGAAACCTTTGAGAATCTGCGCAAGATACAACTCAAGCTGAACCCCGAGAAGTGCGTCTTCGGAGTCCCCTCCGGCAAGCTTCTCGGGTTCTTTGTGTCCCAGAGGGGGATTGAAGCCAATCCCGACAAGATAAAAGCCATCGAGCAGATTGAAGCCCCGAAGCGCGTCAAGGACGTAAGGAGACTTGCTGGTCGTGTGGCTGCCCTCAGCAGGTTCATTTCAAAGTCTGCAGAACACGCCCTGCCTTTCTTCAATATCTTGAAAAAGGCAGGTCCTATGAAATGGACTCCGGAAGCGGAGGCGGCGCTGCAAGACTTGAAAGGATACCTGTCCTCCACTCCAATACTTGTCGCACCTAAGCCACAAGAGAAGTTGCTGCTGTACTTAGCGGCAACCAATCAAGTGGTTAGTGCTGCATTAGTAGCGGAGAGGGAGGCAGATGAGGAACACACATCCCCGGCAAGCGCATCCAGCGACAAGCAGGGGGCTTCCCCGACAAGCTCTGGCCCCGACAATGACAAGTCCGCGCAGGAACAAGGAGAAGTGCGAAGGAAGATGGTGCAACGCCCAGTTTATTTTGTAAGTTCCCTCTTGCAGGGGGCTAGATCAAGATATTCTGGGGTGCAGAAATTGCTTTTTGGCCTCCTCATGGCCTCAAGGAAGCTGCGCCATTACTTCCAAGCGCACGAGATAACAGTGGTCACTCTCTTTCCGTTGAAGAGGATATTGCAAAATCCAGAAGCAACAGGCAGGATCGTCGAGTGGGCACTGGAGCTGTCAAGCTTTGGTCTCAAGTTTGAGAGTACTTCAACCATACAGAGCAGAGCTTTGGCAGAATTCATAGCAGAATGGACACCAACACCAGATGAAGAAGTTCCAGAGACAAACATCCCCGTCCAATAGGCAAGCAAAGAGTGGATAATGTACTTCGATGGTGCCTTCTCGCTGCAAGGCGCCGGTGCTGGCGTGTTGCTCGTAGCGCCCACGGAGAGCACCTCAAGTACGTTGTTTAGATGCACTTTCCCAAGGAGCAAGCGACGAACAATACTGCTGAGTATGAAGGTTTGCTCGCCGGTCTCAGAATTGCGGCCGAACTTGGGATCAAGAAGTTGATTGTGCGGGGAGACTCACAGTTGGTGGTCCGACAAGTAAACAAGAGTTACCAGAGCCCTCTGATGGAAGCTTATGTCGATGAAGTGAGGAAGCTTGAAGAACACTTTGAAGGCCTGCAGATGGAGCACGTTCCAAGAGCTCAGAATCATGTTGCAGATGGCCTCTCAAAGTGTGCTGCGATGAAGTTACCTGTGGAACCAGGGACCTTCGTGCTCAAGTTAACTCAGCCATCCGTTACACCGTCAGTTGGGCAAAGCAAGAAGAGGAAGTTGGTCTCCGGCGACTACTTGCCGGCAGATCTTCCCGAAGCCGCCGCCAAGGTCCCCAAGATCAACAACCAAAATGCTGAGGAACAGTCTGCTCCTGCGGACCCAAGGGTCTGTACAGTTGAAGCAGGCGTTCCCGACAAGCCTTGCCCCGGCAGGCTTGCCGGGGAACCCTCAGCTCCGGCAGAGCCGCAGGTTCTTGCCGTAGAAGCTGAGGTTCCCGCAGCAGCCCTGATGCCTTTAGTCCTTATTGTTGAGCCTCAGGCTCCAGCATGGGCACATCAAATCGTCCGTTTTCTTCAAACTGGAGAACTTCCCAAAGAACCAGAAGAGATAGAAAGGATAACCAGACAGTCAAGTATGTACCAGTTTGTTGGCAACGAACTGTACAGAAGAAGACTCAACGGTGTCAGGTTGAAGTGCATTTCCCGGGAAGATGGACAGAAGCTGTTGGCAGAGATACATGGAGGCATATGCGGCCACCACATTGGCGCAAGAGCACTTGCCGGGAAGGCGTTCCGGCAAGGGTTCTTTTGGCCAGAAGCCCTCCAAGATGCAACTGCACAAGTAACCAAGTGTGAAGCGTGCCAGTTCCATGCCAAGCAAATTCACCAGCCAGCTCAAGCTCTCAAGATGATCCCTTTGTCCTGGCCCTTCTCGGTCTGGGGGCTCAACATTCTCGGCCCCTTTCCTCACGCAGTCGGGGGCTTTGAGTACTTGTACGTTGCAATCGAAAAGTTCACAAAGTGGCCAGAATTGGAACCAGTGAGAAAGGTGACAGCACAGTCAGCAGTCAGGTTCTTTAGGTCAATAGTTTGCCGTTTCGGGATTCCTAACAGGATCATCACCGACAACGACACACAGTTCACAAGCCGCACCTTCATGCAGTACGTCCAAGACCTTGGCGCCAAGGTCTGCTTTGCTTCTGTTGCTCACCCGAGGAGCAATGGTCAAGCAGAGAGGGCAAATGCTGAAGTGCTGCGCGGGCTCAAGACAAGAACCTTCGACAGGCTGCACAAGTGCGGAAGAAACTGGATAGAGGAGTTGCCGGCGGCTCTTTGGTCAATCAGGACGACACCAAATCGAGCCACCGAACAGACACCCTTTGATCTTGTCTATGGAGCAGAGGCAGTTCTCCCCACGGAACTCGTACATGGGTCTCCTCGAGTGCTCGCTTACGACGAGCTCGAGCAAGAGCAACTGCGGCAAGATGACGCATTGCTCCTTGAGGAGGACCGTCTCCAGGCTGCTGTACGAGCTGCTTGATACCAGCAAGCCTTGCGTCGCTATCATAGCCGCAAGGTCAAGGCCAGGAGTCTCGAGGAAGGCGACCTTGTTCTTCGGCGCGTTCAGTCCGCCAAGAACTCCAACAAGTTGACGCCGAAGTGGGAAGGCCCTTATCGGGTGAGACAAGTCACAAGGCCCGGTGCTGTCCGCCTTGAGACCGAAGAAGGCTTACTGGTGAGCAACTCCTGGAACATAGAGCATCTTCGCAAGTTTCACCCATAAGGCGCGGTTGCCGTGATCAGCTCCGGCAACCACCTTTTGTACAAGTCTTGCCGCTGTTGCATGTAAACCTTTGTACAAAGCCGGGCGCAGACCCCGTGCATCAGTAAAACTTTTTGTGCTTCACACTGTTTGTCATTTCATTAATTTCCTTTTACTTGCATGCATCATCTGACACCTTGTGCAGCACACATCCCCGGTAAGCAACAACAAGTCGCAAGGCCCTATATTAGTGTTTCCTCCTCTTTTTCTCTCTCTCTTAAAACAGAAGAAGTGTTCCTCGCGCACAAGTTTGCCTGGGGGAAGGAGATAGAGATATGGACCAAGTGCTGTTCAAGAAAGGGAAGCCTTGCCGCGAAACAAACAATCCACGAAAGCTAAGTTACCAGAGTTTGAGCAATTCAATTTTTTTAAAAATTCTTAGTTGTCTTCCTTGAACAACCACACTTTGTATGGAAAACCTGTGCGCGGAGGAACCTACCCGTGGCTAGCCGCACCCTTACTTTGTTTCGAGCACGCTCAACGGCTTAAGTGAGCTGCGACAAGTGTCACGCCCTTACTTCGTTTTCGAGTTTGCTCAGCAATCCAAGTGTGCTGCGACTAGCTGCGGCAAGGTTTCTTGCCGACAAGGGCATTGCTAGCAGGCTGCTAAGAGTCCAGTACTCAGCGCTCGCAGCAAGGGTCCCTTTGCCGGCGAGTTCCCTAAAAGCATAGGGTGGAAAGCATACAAAGTGAAAGGACTAAGCAAGGGAGATAACACCGCATTGATTACCCAAAATAAAAGTATATATTATAGAGATAACTTGCCGCTGTTCTAACCAACTACTGCCCATGACTTAATCGACAGCGGCAAGGAAAGCGGGAAGAAGGAAGCCTAGTCTCTACGGTCTCCATCGACCCTCTGGATCTTGCCCGCCTTGGCCACGATGTGGGCAACTTGCGCCTTCAACGCCTCCTGGTCAGCTTCGGGCGGCAGGGTCCGGAGGACGTTGACGAGGTTGATCCCGGGGTTGCGGTAGACGATCTTCGACAACACCCGCTCCATAGTGCCCATGCAAAGCCGGCGCGCCTCGTCAGCCAGCTGCGTGGGGATCTTCTCCCGTAGCCGCGTGAGAGCTGGCGCCACTCCCCTGAAGAACAGACTCAGTTTGGCGCTATGGGGGAGGCTCTCATCGGGGGAGTACGCGAGGTGCTCCGCCCTCAACGCCACCATCTCCATGTCGATGTTGGCAGCGGAGGCAACGAGCTCATCAGTCCACTGCTCCACCGTCCGCTGGAAGTTGTTTTGCGAGACGGCGGCGCTCTCCAGCAAAAGCCTCTTAGTGCGGAGATCGTCCTTCAGCTTCGTCTCGCGGTCTCGGGCGGCGTCAAGCGAGTCGGTGAGGGTGGAAACCTTCAGCTCCAAGTCGGCGATGGAGTCCTTGGCGTCATTGAGCTCTTTGCCCTTCTCGGAGAGGCGGACTTGCAGCTCCGAGTTGGTGTGAGCGTCCTTCTCCCGCGCCACGTTGAGCGCATTGACCCTGTCTTCACTCGCCTTCAAATTCAACTCCATCTGCGCCACCCTGGCCTCCAGATCCCTCTTGGCGGTCTCTGCGGCAGTGGCAGCATCCCTCGCCTCCTGCAGAGCCCCGCCAATGGCTTGCTCACGAGCGGTGAGGTCGTCCTCGTGACTGTCGAGGTCAACCTTCCGCTGGTTGAGCTCTCCCTCCCGCCGAGACAGCTCCTCGGCGGCCAGTCGCTGCTGCTCCTCCACCTCGGCCTTCTCGAGGAGGAATGCTTGGTGTGCTCCGGCAAGCTCTTCGCGCTCCTCCGCCAAGTTTCAGAGGGCCGCCTGGTTGGCGGCACGGAGCTCCACAGCACGCTTCTCTAAGTCAACGCCGGCCTTGGCAGCCAGAGCCTCTCGGGACTCCAGCTTGGCTTGCCTGGCCCGGTATAAACCCAGGAGTCGACGCAGGAGTTGCTCCTCTTCGGGCTCATCGCTGCTGCCGGGCGCATCGACAACCTTCAATCCGGCGGAGGCGAGAACTTCTCCGTCGAAGGTCTCCCCCTCCGCTGGTGCCCTTGATGAGGACGCCCACGGGACTTGGATGAAGACCCCGTTGGCGGCCTCCAGATAGACGCCCGACCCAGGTGCGGAGGCGGAGGGGTCGGCGGCCGGTGCAGCGTCCGGCGCTCCCGCGGCCTCCGGGCCTGCGGTGTGGTCGCCGGTCCCTTCCCCAGCCACGGCGTCAGAGGTTGGGGCAGTCTCCTCGGCGGCTGGCTCGTTGGCGCCGGCCATTCCTTCCGCGGCGGTGCCGTCGCCAGTTTCGCCGCGCACCTCCTCCTCGGCAATGGTTTCCGTCTCCATCGGCTCCGGGGCGGGCGGGTCTGGCAACAGAAGAAAAAGAAAAGAAAGATTTGTCAAGCAAATATCCAAAAAAGATGTGTTCAAAGAAGAAAAGCACAAGGGTTTACCTGCGCGGGCCTCTTCGATAACGGGGTCCCTCGCCGGGGAATTCTCCCTTGGCGGAGTAGTAGTGGCCCCTACTGGCGGAGGGCCGCTTGCGCCCTCCCTTGGCGGGGTGCTCACCCTTGCCGGGCTGCTCGCCCTTGGCGGAGTACCCGCCCTTGGCGGAGCGCTATCCCTCGCCGGGGAGCTCATCCTTGGCGGGGAAGGTGGAACAAGCGGCTCGTCGGGGGCGACCTCCTTGTGCTCCTGCGGCTGCGGCTCCACTTCTGCGTAAGACAACAAGCAAACAATACATTAGTGAGGATGACAACCTCAAGCGCGCCCGTCAAGTAGAAAAGTGAACACAAAGCTTACGCTGGGGGCTGCGCTGGGGGTTGCTCTCCGGAGCAGCAGGCTGGTCCGGCAAGCCTGTCGCTGGCGCGTCACCTGCCGCTGCGACGGGCTCGTCGTCCTCTAGATCAACCACAGGGATCTTGGCCCTCTTCGCCATCCTCTGGGTCAAGGTCCTGGAAGCCGAAACAAGATCAGAACCAAGTAAGAGAAATCAAGACAAAATCAAAGGAAATGAAAATTGCAAGTACTTACTCTTCCTCCTCTTCATCGGAGCTGAGGGCGGAGAAATCAAACTGCGCCTCATGTGCTCCAGCGCGAGTAGCTGGAGGAGAAGGCTCCCTCGGGTGCTTGGCGGGCTCCGGAGCTGCGGGTTGTGAAGACCCCGCGCCGGTCGTCGCTGAAGACCGAGGGGCAGAAGGAGCACCAGAGCCACTCCGGGATGATCCCCCTCCACTTGTCCCTCGGGCTCGGGGCGCCTCCTTGACGACCTTGCTCGTCGTGGTGGCGCGCGTCGCACGATGCTTCGGCTATTGTCGGGGCACCTGTGGCCTCGTCGTCTCAGCGGCCTTGCGGAGGCGCTTCTTCTGCTGTGGCGGAGGACTTGGCGGCGGCGGAGAGTTCTCCGAGGATGAGGAAGCGTCGTCGTCGAGGTTCAATGACCCGCCCGAGTCTTCGTCGGAATCGCCCGACTCGGCGTCCTCCTCGGCGGGCTCACTAGACCCAGAGCCTTGCCCGGCAGCCCCGCTCGTCCCGGCAGGCTTCCCGGCAGGCTCCCCGGCAAACTCTTCGGGCGCAATCTTCAGCAGCTTGAGGATTTCCGCCTCCTCGGCTTGGCTCACTGCGTCCGCCGCTTTGCCTCGTCCACGGTGTATCCAAATTCGCCTGCAGCCGCAGCCGCGGCGGCCTCCTCCATCCTGCTAGCTATATATGCCACATCCCGGTCGATGGTCTCCCGGGTGAGGCTCTTCTTCTCCTCGGCGTTGCGTGGCTTTTCGACCAGGTTGTCGAAGAAGGCCTGCACGGTCTCCGCTGAAGGCACCAGCCAGGTGGGGACAACCCCGTGGGAGTCGCACTCGGGCATCACCGCGCGGATGGCACTAAGGGTAGTGTTGTTGCACAACGGAACTACTCCCCGGGACGGTGTGAACCACTCCTTATGCTTGGGGTCGTGTTTGAACAGTTCCTGAACCATTCCCTTCAGCTCCAAGACAGTGAAGTTATAGTTCAGCCCGGGGCGCAGCCTCAGGCGGTCTGCCGCGTTGCCGAACTCCCAAGCGGGTCTCTTCCTTTCCTGCAGAGGGGCAATGCAGCGGCGGAGGAAATCGGCTCCAACTTCACCCACAGTCAGGTTGGCAGCCCGGAGGCTAAGGATCCTAGTAAGGGCAATTTGCAGCTTGTCATCCTCCGGGGCCAAATCGCTCCAATCCTTGCCGCGCACTATTGCAGTCTGGCGCGGCGAGGTAAACGGCTCGGGTGCATCTTCCAGAACCCAGCACCAATCAGCTCTCCACTCTTCCCACTTGCCGCGTAGCTCTCCAATCAAGTACGCCTCCTTCTTGCCGAGCCTGAAGATCCAGGAGATACCGCCAGAGAGTGGGGATCCAGATTCTACTCTAGGCGTGAAGAAGTGGCGGGAGAGGGCTACGTTTGGGTGGACCCCGACATAGTTTTCGCACAAATGTGCGAAAACGGCCAAAGTGAGGACGGCATTCGGGGTAAAATCTAAGAGGTGGAGTCCATAGGTGTTCATCACATCGCAGAAAAATTCTGAATACGGAGGACAGAGACCGCAATGGAAGAATGAAGCGAACTAGTAGTAACCTCCCGGGAACATGTCGACGGCTACGGCGGGGAGGACTCTGGTGCGGGGATGAGCTTTCGTCTTCCTCTCCCAGAACAAGTAATACTTGTCCCGCAGCTCCCTCGCACCGAGCCTCGGCGGGAAGACCACACTCCTTCTCCGCATGGCCGCCAGCTTCGCCGCCTTTTCGGACTTCTCCTTCTTCGCCTGGTCACTCTTCGCCTTGTCGCTCTTCGGGGCCATGGCGGGGACGGCGGGGAGGTCGACGGCGCTGCGGATGTTGGAGACGGCGGAGGAGAGGGTGGAGCTCAGCTCTCTGTCGACCCTTGCAGAGGCAGAGAGCGGCGGGGGTTTCTGGAGATTCAAGGCGCAATGAAGGCAATGGAGGGAAACTGCCCCTGCTTCCTCTGCTTTTAAGGGGGAAGTGGGGGACGTTTCGCATTTTTCATTAAAGAAGCAGGCCACGATCTCTCCCATGATGCCGCAATCGACGCGTGCCGTTAGGGAGAGATGCGGCTGAGGCGGAGTGGGAAACGGCGCGCCGTGGGCCGCGTGTGCCCGTGCACTGTTTTGGGCCTGGCCCAACAACGCTCGGCACCGTGTGTGGCCCAGGCCCGGGGGTTCCTGTCGGTGTACTAAAGTAGGGGTACCTTAGTATCCCGACTTGTGCACGGGCAGTAGCAGCGTCCCGTGGTCTGGCTCACCACGTGCCCGCCAAAACCCACTCTGGACCCTTTCGAGGCCATTCAAGAACAAAGTATACAAGTCAGAAGATTAAGGCCCCGGCAAGAGGAGCTTGCCGGGAAGGCTTCTGCAAGCACAAGAAAATTATATACCCACAAGACCCTCGCAAGAGGAGATTGCCAGGAAGGCCAAAGGATAACACTTTAGAAGATATATCGTGGCGCATCGTGCGCCCCGGCGGGACCCGGAGAGCGGCAAGCTCCCGGGCCCGGCAAGGTGCTTGCCGGGAGAGGTTTTACACTGTGTGCCTACGCTCCAGCTCATCCGGCCACGCGTCGCCCTGGGGCCCTTCCAGGGGGCACGTGGCGGATGGCTGTGCCGCCAATGGTACACGGTGGCGAGCCGCGGTGACGAGGCTATCGCTGTTGCGAACGGAGACGCATGGACAGACGCTTTTGGGGCGACGGCGACGGGCATTCAATGCCCTTGTCCCCCATCGTTAGAGTTAGGTAAAGACCCCTGTTCATATACTGTTCATGCACTGTTACAACTACCGCCAATTTTACACTTTTACCCTCCTCTACGTTGACACGTGTCAGTGACCCCTTTGAGCTATAAAAGGAGGCCCATGCACAACGTAGAGGGGGTTCGATCCCAGAAACTCGATCACTCCCACGCTCGGCGTAGCTAGTACTGTAGATCTTCAAGCTCCCGAGCTCCAAGAACTTAATACAACCAAGGCAGGAGTAGGGTTTTACGCGTCCGCGCGGCCCGAACCTGGGTAAACTGCCCGCGTTTGCTCCTCGATCTGCTCTCCGTGCTCCCTCCGCTCCCTTACCACAACATAAATGGGGCTCCGGTCCCATAGGTGTTCGCGGGCGGTCAGTTTCCCCGACACAATGAAATCTACGGGCGCATAATTCCTATTGGAAATAATAATAACGTCATTGATTCTTCCCATAGGTTTCTTAATAATAGAATCCGCAAGATGCAAATTTAAAGAACAATCATCAAGCTCATGGAACCCTAGCAAATCACACAATGTTTTTGGGATAGTGGAGGCACTAGCACCCAAATCACACAAAGCATAGCATTCATGATCTGTTTTATTTATTTTTATAGTAGGTTCCCATTCATCATAAAGCTTTCTTGGTATAGAAACTTCCAACTCAAGTTTTTCTTCATAAGATTAATCAAAGCATCAACTATGTGTTTAGTGAAAGCTTTATTTTGACTATAAGCATGCGGAGAATTTAGCACGGATTGCAACAAGGAAATACAATCAATCAAAGAGCAATTGTCATAATTAAATCCCTTGAAATCCAAAGTAGTGGGTTCATCACTATGCAAAGTTTTAATCTCTTCACTACCACTTTTAGCAATTTTAGCATCAAGATCTAAAAACTCCGAATCATTGGGACACCTTAAAGCAGAATCATCTCCAATCCTATCTTCATCAAGATTTATACTCTGAAACAAGGATCTAATAGGAGACACATCAATAACTTTTAGATCTTCATCTTTATTTTCATGATAACTAGAAGAACATGATTTAATATAATCCTCTCTTTTAGCACGCATTCTAGCGGTTCTTTCTTTGTATTCATCAATAGAAATTCTCATGGCTTTGAGAGACTCATTGATATTATGCTTTGGGGGATAGATCTAAGTTTCAAAGAATCAACATCGAGAGTAATTCTATCCACACTTCTAGCCAATTCATCAACCTTAAGCAATTTCTCTTCAAGCATAGCATTGAAATTCTTTTGCGAGATCATAAACTCTTTAACACTAGTTTCAAATTCAGAAGGCATCTTTCCATAAGAGTTGTTGTAGGAAGTACCATAATTATTAGAGGAATTACTAGGGAAAGGCCTAGGATTAAAATTACCTCTATAAGCATTGTTACCAAAATTATTCCTACCAACAAAATTCACATCCAAATATTTATTGTTATTCTCAATCAAAGTGGACAAAGGCATATCATTAGGATCAAAAGAAGCACTCTTAGCAGCAAACAATTTCATAAGTTCATCCATCTTTCCACTCAAAACACTAATTTCTTCGATAGCATGCACTTTCTTACTAGTAGATCTTTCGGTGTGCCATTGAGAATAATTAACCATAATATTATCTAGGAGTTTGGTAGTTTCTCCTAAGGTGGTTTCCATGAAAGTGCCTCCGGCGGCCGAATCTAAAAGATTTATAGAAGCAAAATTCAAGCCAGCATAAAAGTTCTGAATAATCATCCATAGATTCAAACCATGTGTAGGGCAATTACGTATCATCAATTTCATTCTCTCCCAAGCTTGTGCAACATGCTCATGATCTAGTTGCTTAAAATTCATAATATCGTTTCTAAGAGAGATGATCTTAGCAGGAGGGAAATACTTAGAGATAAAAGCATCTTTGCACTTATTCCAGGAATCAATACTATTTCTGGGCAAAGAGGAGAACCAAGTTTTAGCATGATCTCTAAGTGAAAACAGAAATAACTTTAATTTAACAATATTGTTATTCGTATCCCTTTTCTTTTGCATATCACACAAATCAACAAAGTTGTTTAGATGGGTAGCGGCATCTTCACTAGGAAGGCTGGAGAATTGATCTTTCATGACAAGATTCAGCAAAGCAACATTGATCTCACAAGACTCAGCATCGGTAATAGGAGCAATCGGAGTGCTAATAAAGTCATTGTTGTTGGTATTGGAGAAGTCACACAATTTGGTATTGTTCTGAGCCATAGTGACATGCAAGCAATCCAACACACACAAGCAAACAAGAAGCAAGCGAACGATAAACACACGGCGGAAGAAGGGCAAATAAAACCGCAAGGTTGAAGTGGGGGAGAGGATAACGAGAGGCAAAAATGTAACGCGAAGGATAAGGGTTTGTGATAGGTACTTGGTATATGACTTTTGCGTAAGCCTCCCTGGCAACGGCACCAGAATTTCTTCTTGCTACCTCTTGAGCTTGCGTTGTATTCCCTCGAAGAGGAAAGGGAGATGCAGCATAGTAGCGTAAGTATTTCCCTCAGTTTTTGGGAACCAAGGTATCAATCCAATAGGAGACCGCACGCGAGTCCCTCGCACCTGCACAAACAAATAAGAACTTCGCAGCCAACGCGATAAGGGGTTGTCAACCCCTTTACAGTCACTTACGAGAGTGAGATCTGATAGAGATGATAGTTTATATTTTTGGTATTTTTAGTTTAATAAAACAGAAAATAAAAGCCATAAAAGTAAAGTAGATATAGATTGATATGTTGAGAATACACCGGGGCCCATAGTTTTCTCTAGTGGCTTCTCTCATGATAGTGATATTCTACGGCGGGTAAACAAATTACTGTCGAGCAATTGATAGAAAAGCGAATAATTATGAGACTATCTAGGCATGATCATTGTATATAGGCAACACGTCCAAGACAAGTAGACCGACTCCTGCCTGCATCTACTACTATTACTCCACACATCGACCACTATCCAGCATGCATCTAGTGTATTGAGTTCATACGAACAGAGTAACGCCTTAAGCAAGATGACATGATGTAGAGGGATAAACTCAAGCAATATGATGTAAACCCCATCTTTTTATCCTTGATGGCAACAATACAATACGTGCCTTGCTGCCCCTACTGTCACTGGGAAAGGACACTGCAAGATTGAACCCAAAGCTAAGCACTTCTCCGGCCCATTGCAAGAATTATAGATCTAGTAGGCCTAACCAAACCAATAATTCAAAGAGACTTGCAAGCATATTATGAGCACACATAAAAAGTTCACAGAAGAACCAAATATCTTTCATAGATAACCTTGATCATAAACTCACAATTCATCGGATATCGACAAACACACCACAAAAAGAGATTACATCGAATAGATCTCCTCGAAGACCGAGGAGAAATTAAGTATTGAGATCCATACAGAGAGAAGAAGCCATCTAGATACTAGCTATGGACCCGAAGGTCTGTGGTAAACTACTCACAACTCATGGTGAGGGCGATGATGATGATGATGAAGGCCTCCGTGATGGATCCCCCTCCGCTGGAGCTCCGAAACAGGCTCCAAAATGGGATCTCCACGGGAACAGAAGCTACGGCGGTGGAATTAGGGTTTTCTCTTTGTTCACGGAGTTTCTAGGGTACGTGGACTTATATAGGAAGAAGGAGGGCACCAGGGGATGCTCAAGTGGGCCTCGAGGCAGGGGGGCGCGCCCCGCACCCTCGAGGACCACTTGAGGCTCCCCTGACGTGGTTCTCAAGTTCCTCTGGCGTGATTTTCTCCAAAAATATCTCTCGCTAAGGTTTCATTCCGTTTGGACTCCGTTTGATATTCTTTTTCTGCAAAACCCTGAAATAGGCAAAAAAACAGCAATCTGGACTAGGCCTTTGAGTTAGTAGGTTAGTCCCAAAAATGATATAAAAGTGAATGATAAAGCCCATTAAACATCCAAGACTTCATAAATAATAGTATGGAACAATCAAAAATTATAAATATGTTGGAGACGTATCAGTGCATTCCGTTTGTAATCTCCCGTACCGTAGGATGGCAACCAGATGAAACAAGTCCCCTGGCTTGTCACCGCGAAGATGCGGCCTAGATGGCGCACGACGGCTTCGACTGTGTAGGGGTACAAATCTGCTGCCGCAAACATGCGCGAGCCTCTGCCGTTAATTCCTCTTGCACTGATGGCAATCCTTATGTCGAACACTGCGATGAGATAGTAATCGTCGTAGCCGCGTCGCTTTGTCGGCGGGTTCGCAATTGGTATCTTCTTCAATCTCAAGTAGGCATCATCATACGTATTCAAGCCCAGTCAGTCCGGAGGGCCGATCCCAATGGTAGAGAATGGGTCTACCGGAACGGCCGCATGATGGCTTCTCGCCCCTCGTTGGTTACCCCAAGTGGAAGGTTTGAGATGTAGCGTAGCAGCAAGTTTCCCTTGGCAAAGGTACCAAGGATCGAATCCCGTGAGACTCCGAGGGTCGACAAGAAGGTGTCAACGACGCCAGACTTAGCGGTTGACAGGACCTGCACAGAGATACAAATAACTTTGCTCCCAACGAGTACACAGAGGTTGTCAATCCCTCCGGCCTTGTCGTTTACAAAGGATCAAACACAAGAGATAATAGTGATAGGTATGACTGCAACTAGGAAATAAAGACAGGATGTAAATAGCGGGTGTGATCAGTGATGGTAATATGGACCGGGGTCCCATGATGTTCACTAGTGATGTCTCTCTCCCAAAAGACGATAAAACAGCTAAGCGAGGTAAACAAATTACAGCTGGGCAATTGACAGGATTATGTGCGCAAACCAATGCTAACTATGCTGTAAAGAAAGTTAGAGGCTCAAAAGCATGGGCGATACGCCAAGGCAAGTAGACCAAAATCCATCTGCATCTACTACTAATCAGCCACCTTGAGATATCTATCCAGAACATCTCACTGGTATTAAGTTGCGAATCCCACCCAATGTGTAGACTCAAAACAACAGACAACTGCATTACAAGAACTTTGCGTAAAGTAAACAATCCTTGCACCCGCAAGTACAAGCACCGTTGTTTTCTCCCTTGTGGCAACAGCACATCCCCTAGACTCATGTTTCTGTCACTCAAGCTAGTCATCAAGGGGCATGAACCCACAATCAAGCATAACGTTCCCTCTTGGAGTTACTACCTACTACTCGGCCAAAGCAATAAACAGCAACGGAGAACATGCAAGAATTACTCAAGAACATAAATATAAAAGAGGTGAATCAAATATATTACTCACACACAATCTAAACATAATCTCATAATCCATCGGATCCCAGCAAACTCAGCAGAGCAACAGCATAAAGATTACGTATCTGCCTCGATCATATAGGGCAGCTCACGAGGTCTAAACCATGAAGAACAAAGAGGGGAGGAGAACATCACATAGCTACTGATCATGGACCCATGGTCCATGGTGGACTACTCACGACTCATCCGGGAAGCGTCCATGCTGGTGGAGAAGCTCCAGGTGGTGATTCTCCCCTCCGGCAGGGTGCCGGGAAGAGTTCTCCTGATGCTCCCGATCTTGGAAGAGCGGCGGCGGCGGAACAGAGGCGAGATCGCGAAAAAGGGTTCCGTCCTCGAAGGTTTCGGGACGCGAGGAATATATATGCGAAGGGGGGTCACCAGAGGCGGAGGTGGGGCCCCAGGCGCCCCCCTGGTGCGGCCAGGGGTGGGGCCGCGCCGGGTGGCCGCCTGGGCCACCCCAGGCTCCCCTCTGGCCCTGCTTTGGTTTTTCTTGATGCTCCCGGTACGCTGTTTTTTCCTGTATTTTTCCCGGAATTTTTAGGGCACTTTTAATATGGGGGAAACCTGAAATAGAAAAACAGCACAAAACAGGAACTGGCACTGTGGTGCACTGAGTTAATAGGTTAGTCCAAATATGATCAAAAGTGTATGGAAGTGCATAAATATCATAGCAATATCACACAAAAGAGGCATGGAGCAAGCAGAAATTATAGATACGTTTTGGACGTATCAACATCCCCAAGCTTAATTCCTGCTCGTCCTCGAGTAGGTTAATGATAACAAGCATAATTTCTGTGGTGACATGCTACCAAACATATAAGAACTTTTTAGTAAAGCAATCAAGGCATGTAATTCAATTCAAGTCATAACAAACAAGAGTCTATATTAGCATTGTAACAAGCAACATAAGAACATAAAGGTGCAAGAGCTCTCGCTGTCCGTGACTCGAATGTCTCCAAAAGGTGTTTGCATGCAAGAAAGGGGATAGGGATATATGAGAGAGTAAAACATAGTTTTTGTATTGTTGAGAACTTAATCTACTAAAGTTTCACACTTGGTCTTCTTTGGAATCTTATCTTGACTCATCCCCAGACCGTCAGCCAGGTACAACTCAAAATGATCCACTCCCTTTCGATATTTTGAGCACTCATGCAATGGATGAGCGTAAGCAAGAAAGTCGACACTTAGGATGGCAAAGAGAGAAAAATGATAGAGGGGGAAGACAAAAAGGGTGTGAAAGGCTCACATCAATGAGGACAATCATAGGCGAGAGAAAGCCAAATGATAGATATGATGTGAGGAGTAGGGATTGCCATGCAACAGATGCACATATGAGCTAAGGTAAGCTCTCCAATGGAACTAGTGGGGGTGCATCCAACTTGCTTGCTCAAGAAGACCTAGAGCTCTTTTGAGGAGGCTCATCATTGGAATATACAAGCCAAGTTCTATAGTGTGAAGGTCCCCACATAGCTATATGCATGAATGATAATATCTATGGAGCACAAGGTATAAGATGGAGTACGAGTGTGGATCTCTCAAAAAGAAATAGTAGTGTGCCCCCTTCTCTCTTTTTATTTCTTTTTCTCTTTTTTCTCTTTTTTTTTTATTTTTTTGTGGCCTCAATGGCTCTTTCTATTTAACTCTCATTTGTCCTCTTTGGGATCTTTTGATTTTGTCCACTTTGGGATCTTTTGATTTTGTCCTCTTTGGGATCTTTTCCTCACTTTAGGGGCAACACTCTATATATTACAAGAAGTATAGAAGATCTTTCACACTTTACAAAAGTACTCAACATAAAGAAAATGAAACTATCATGATGTATGCAAATGTATGCCTCTGCCAGTGTAGCAGGGTATGCAATGATGCTAGCGCGTCATGTAGCAATGATTAGGGCAAGGCCCAACTAGCATGTGGCTCATCGATCAAGCAAAAAGCATGTATGACACGAAGATCAAGTCATGAGAAGATGGATGTTGCATGGCAATGTATCTCGGAAAGGCTATGGAAATGCCTTAATAGGTAGGTATGGTGGCTGTTTTGAGGAAGGATATAGTGAGGCTTATGATGACAGAGCGTATCGTGCCAAGGAATTGGATGCACCGGCGAAGTATGCGCCAACTCTCGAGGTGAGAAAGGGCAATGCACGGTACCGAAGAGGCTAGAAAAATATGGCTAGGTGGAAGTGTCAACTTTCGAATACTCACATTAGTCCGAAGAACTCATGCACTTGTTATCGGTAACTCTCAATCTAATTAGGAGGTTCACAAAGAGACAAGTACCCCGAGGAGGAGTTTATGGGGGTTTGGTTATCCTTGTGCATCCTCAACTCATGGTACGTGAGTGTACTCTAATATTCGATCCCTCCAAAGATTAGTGATCCATTTAGTAGCTAAAGTTCTCAACTATTTTGTAGGTTTTCGAAAATAAACACGGATTGCCCAAAATACGACATCTATCACTAATAGGCCAAAGCTCTTGACACCAAAAGTTCAGACATTACTCATGGCAATACCTCAAAACTATTGCAAGTTACTACTAAAATTAAATAGCAACCTCAAATACCCACTTTAAGTTACGACACACAACTCAGTGCAACAGGCAAACTCTCTTAACAAGATAAACATGAAAACTCAAGAGAGTTCAGCAACCAACTAAACAAAAGCTCTTTAAAAAGAAGAGCATGAAAACTAAGAGCTAAACATGACAGCAGCTATGGAAAGACAAAGAACACACACAGCAGAGATAAGCATGAAAATCCTATGGTGTGTTCTAGGTTGAAGTGGAGCGTGTTTCTCTCCCACACAAAGAAAGCTGGGTTCTAACTTATTATGAACAGCAAGCAAAGCTAAAGAAAACTAAAAAGGAAACTAAGAGCAAGACGCTCCAAGCATAGCACATAACGCATGAAGTGATTAAAATATAGTGGAACAAAAGACGAACTAATAATTGTTGATGGAGAAGGGGATGCATGGGGTCATCCCCAAGCTTAGACTCTTGAGTCTTCTTGAATATTTCTTGGGGGTGCACGGGGGCATCCCCAAGCTTGAGCGTTTGACCCTCCTGAATCTTCTTTTATCATCTTCCCTCGCACACTTGAAAACTCCCTTCATACATAACTCATCTAATCTGATTAGCGAGGTTAGTACCCATAATAAAATAATTTTCCCCTACTGGAAATAAGGATAATCTTGAAGAGATACTGTTTCTCAAGATTGCCAAAAGGTTTTTGCAAAAAAAAGGAAGCTCAAGGTTTGCAAAACGAAGAAAAGGCAAAACAGGACAGTATCTGTGAAAAACAGACCAGCAGGTAGTAACTAATTTTTCGGGGGCACTTCTGCAACTCAAATCAAAAAACTCAGAACAGATGCCCGAAAGCCAATTGTATAGAGCATTCTGTCAAAAATATTCAGATCAAAAAGATGATCTGGTGATTTTATACGAATTTTTTCTGTCCAAGGACAGATTCTGTTTTCTGGACTGCACGTCACAACTTTTGAACTTTCTTGCAATCGGAGGCTAAACCTGGCACAAAGCTGAAAAGAAAAGATACAATGATGATGCTACTGTAGTAACAAACATCAAGACACAACAAAAGCAAAATAAAACCTAATTCGTTGTGGGCTGCCTCCCAAAAGCGCTTTCTTTTATGCCTTTAAGCTAGGCATGATGCAAAAGGAGAAAATCAAGTTTTATCAAGAGTAAAAGAATAGCTAGCCCGTGTAACGGACTCAAAAGGCAACTTAATCTTCTTTCTAGGGAAGTGTTCCATCCCTTTCTTGAGAGGGAATTGGAATTTTATATTCCCCTCATTCATGTCAATGATAGCACCAACGGTGCGAAGAAAAGGACATCCCAAAATAATTGGACATGAAGGTTCACATTCAATATCCATAATAGTAAAATCAACGAAAACATAATTGTTATTGACAATGATAAGAACATCGTCAATCTTCCCCAAAGGTTTCTTTACGGAAGAATCAACAAGACGAACACCAAAAGAACAAGGATCAAAAGGTTTCAATTTAAGCATATCATACATTCTTTTGGGCATAACGGAGGTACTAGCTCCAACATCACATAAAGCATAGCAAGAGAAGTTATTCAACTTAATTTTAATCATAGGATCCAACCATCTTCTAGCTTTCTAGGTATGGAGGCTTCTACCCTAAGCTTCTCCTCCCTAGCTTTGATGAGAGCATTAGTGATATGCTCTGTGAAGGCAAGGTTAAGTGTGCTAGTGTGGGGATCTCTAGCCATTCTTTGTAAAAAGGTGACAACTTCTGAGAGACTACAATTATAAAAATCAATTTTATCATTATTAAGCAGAATTGTAGTGTCATCTTTTTTGTTTGAATTGCTCTCTGTTATAAGAGTTTGGACATCTTCCCAAGTTGTGGGAAGTGTGGGGGCAACTTTAAACAGAGGCTCATACTTTTTTCCTGGAAGACCATGCCATGGGCATTAATCTCCATTAAAACTAACATAATCACAAGGTTTATTACTTTTGTAGATACCGACAGTGGTGATTGGCATGATGGAAGAAGGGGTGTACTCCTCCCACTTAGTGTTTTTGGTGGAACCCATAGCAGCAGCAAGCAAGATAACTATTTTTGTGATTTTTGGTAAGGGACACTAAGGCAAAAACTGAAAGGTAAACTAACAAGACTAAAAAGCAAAGATAAAAGATAGTGTGCAACTCCCCTATCTTGAAGAGTGGAGTCCCCGGCAACGGCGCCAGAAACTTTTGCTTGATGGCTTCTCGCCCCTCGTTGGTTACCCCAAGTGGAAGGTTTGAGATGTAGCATAGCAGCAAGTTTCCCCGGCAACGGCGCCAGAAACTTTGCTTGATGGCTTCTCGCCCCTCGTTGGTTACCCAAAGTGGAAGGTTTGAGATGTAGCGTAGCAGCAAGTTTCCCTTGGCAAAGGTACCAAGGATCGAATCCCGTGAGACTCCGAGGGTCGACAAGAAGGTGTCAACGGCGCCAGACTTAGCGGTTGACAGGACCTGCACACAGATACAAATAACTTTGCTCCCAACGAGTACAGAGAGGTTGTCAATCCCTCCGGCCTTGTCGTTTACAAAGGATCAAACACAAGAGATAATAGTGATAGGTATGACTGCAACTAGGAAATAAAGACATGAAGTAAATAGCGGGTGTGATCAGTGATGGTAATATGGACCGGGGTCCCATGATGTTCACTAGTGATGTCTCTCTCCCAAAAGACGATAAAACAGCTAAGCGAGGTAAACAAATTACAGCTGGGCAATTGACAGGATTATTTGCGCAAACCAATGCTAACTATGCTGTAAAGAAAGGTAGAGGCTCAAAAGCATGGGCGGTACGCCAAGGCAAGTAGACCGAAATCCATCTGCATCTACTACTAATCATCCACCTTGAGATATCTATCCAGAACATCTCGCTGGTATTAAGTTGCGAATCCCACCCAAAGTGTAGACTCAAAACAACAGACAACTGCATTAAAAGAAATTTGCGTAAAGTAAACAATCCTTGCACCCGCAAGTACAAGCATCGTTGTTTTCTCCCTTGTGGCAACATCACATCCCCTAGACTCATGTTTCTGTCACTCAAGCTAGTTATCAAGGGGCATGAACCCACAATCAAGCATAACGTTCCCTCTTGGAGTTACTACCTACTACTCGGCCAAAGCAATAAACAGCAATGGAGAACATGCAAGAATTACTCAAGAACATAAATATAAAAGAGGTGAATCAAATATATTACTCACACACAATCTGAACATAATCTCATAATCCCTCGGATCCCAGCAAACTCAGCAGAGCAACAACATAAAGATTACATATGTGCCTCGATCATGTAGGGCAGCTCACGAGGTCTAACCATGAAGAACAAAGAGGGGAGGAGAACATAACATAGCTACTGATCATGGACCCATGGTCCAAGGTGGACTACTCACGACTCATTCGGGAAGCGTCCATGGTGGTGGAGAAGCTCCCGGTGGTGATTCTCCCCTCCGGCAGGGTGCCGGGAAGAGTTCTCCTGATGCTCCCGATCTTGGAAGAGCGGCGGCGGCGGAACAGAGGCGAGATCGCGAAAAAGGGTTCCGTCCTCGAGGGTTTCGGGACGCGAGGAATATATATGCGAAGGGGGGTCACCAGAGGCGGAGGTGGGGCCCCAGGCGCCCCCCTGGCACGGCCAGGGGTGGGGCCGCGCCGGGTGGCTGCCTGGGCCACCCCAGGCTCCCCTCTGGCCCTGCTTTGGTTTTTCTTGATGCTCCCGGTACACTGATTTTTCCTGTATTTTTCCCTGAATTTTTTGGGCACTTTTAATATGGGGGAAACCTGAAATAGAAAAACAGCAGAAAACAGGAACTGGCACTGTGGTGCACTGAGTTAATAGGTTAGTCCAAATATGATCAGAAGTGTATGGAAGTGCATAAATATCATAGCAATATCACACAAAAGAGGCATGGAGCAAGCTGAAATTATAGATACGTTTTGGACGTATCACTGCACTGCTGTGGATGTTGTGCAAAATGATGGTGGTATCTGGCCGGAGGTATGCAAGTCAATCTTTGTTGGCACCGACCCAGACCTATATATAAGACGGTGGGCAGCGGAGAAATTACGGGATGGAAATGGAATAACTAAGTACTACATGATCAAACTCCATTACTGACGTGCTCATTGGACAAAATCCGACTACCTCTCAACGTCGGCAACTCTAGGGAGTCAACGTGCAACCATGGCCAGGGAGCGGTGGACTGTTCAAAGGATTGTCCCATAGAAGAACCCTCTCCTCGAGGACGCGTGGAAGACCAACAAGCATGGCCTTTCCTAAGCCATTTTAATCATCGTCTTGAAAAAGTTGGTGCAGGAAGCACCGAGTCTTGCGACGGTGAGGACGTCGGAGCGGGGTGCGATTTCTCCCAGAGGATCGCCGTCCAAGGTCTCCCAGCCCCGACGAGGAGGAGAACCGCCTGGCGAATCCATGGGAGCAACGACGAACTGCCTTCTCTTCAGGGGGAGGGGAACTGGCGAGGAGGAGATAAGAGCGTAGTAACCGCAGGGCCTCGTCCCTTCCAACTGTAGCGAAGGGGTGAGGCTATTATTTACTACTAGTACTAGCATTATGGGACGTTATGGGATTGCATTATACTGTAAATAATAGCACTAGTAAGAAATTTTTGGCACTAGCTAGTAGTTTTTGGCGTGGATTAAAAAATTTTGGGTATGTTTTTGCTATTTTTTGTACACGCCAACTAGTGTCAAAAAACGTCTTACATTATGTGAAGGAGGAGTACGTACTTGTAATGTAGCAGTACTAGTACTACTTTCTCAAGTAGTAGGGTGAGGGTACTACTAGTGCTATGTACTGTACAATATAGTGCACCAATTTTGAACTCTTGAATCTCAAGGCCAAGGAGCTACAGTTGGAAGTGGAGGGTACTACTTTTCTCTAGAACCATCGCTGTACTATCAATGCAGGGAAAGTACACCTACGTAGTGGCCTAGTGGGTACTCTCAGTGCTCTATTCAGCCGTCCCTCTCACATAGCTGGCCTACTCAGACCCTCCACCATGTAGGCCAAAACCAGTGCCAAATTCACTTTTTGAACATTTGGCACCGGTGTCCTACATTGCCCAGCCGATGCCATATAAAAATTTCAGGGCATCGATGCTTCTACTTGCTCCGATGTTGTATTTCATTGAGGCAATAAACAAAGCAGCCACTGCACTTTTGCATGCGAGGCACCACCAGCACCACTAGCGAGACACTGATTTGAGCTGATATATTACTAGTTTATAGCTAGGCGGGCCAGAGGTGGATGGATGCCAAATCCTTCACGTTGTGGTGCCGGTGCTAAATATTTTTCATTTGCCATCAAAGTGTATGTGGCAAACTTTTTAGATTTCTGGCACCGAACACATAGTGGAGGGCCTCAGCCGCTCCTCTCACGCACACACTAGCAACCTGTTTATCAGCGACGGTTACTGCGGGGGCAGAAAATTTGAGTTATTTGATACAGCGAGACTAGGCTTTTCGCTTCCATTTGTGGAGGTGTAATGGATCTCGTCGAACTTTGTTAGTAGTTCCTTCTTTATGAATGAGATGAAGCAAAGCTTTTGCCTCCATTTCAAAAAAAACACGTCAAGAGGAATTTCTTTTATAGTAGAGTCGATAATGGAGTGAAGTCCATGCGTGCAACGCCACAAGCTACAAAGTAGTAGTAGAGGACTTTACGTACAGAGCTGTATTGCACAGTTCCCAATGCCCCACCAGGCTTTTCCGGCTCCTCGGTCTTAATTGGGAGGCGCTAGTTTAAATATGCTACTAGCTGATCAGGAAGCTGCAAGCGAGGTGTGGCTAGGGCGAGCACGCGAGCCACGAGATGCTGGGAAGGAAAACTCGTTCACGTGGCTAGGCTATCCAGTGCACCCAGATTGTGGTGCCGCACGTCCGTTTGACTTCAAAACCCAAACTACCTGTGTAAAATATTGGCTCGCAGCGTAGTTACTATTTAAAGAAAAGGCCGCCGTGTGTTCGGTCGGGATCGAACCCACAAAACGATGTATACACTCCCACGACCACTAGTAGTACTCGTTGGAGTACAACGCAACCTAGAATCGCCTTTTGTCGCTAGTAGTACATTGTTACTTACAATAATCCCCTAATAATGCAAGAAACCACTAATAATGCCAAGAAACTACTAATAATGGTAGACTTAAGATAAGACTACCTTATCAACCATTGTACATGCTCTTACCAACCAGCCCTACCAAGAAACGACTACTATACAAAGTGTCGTTATAGGCACGTTTCAACCCATGGCCCTGTTTGGATACATTTGTTGTCAATCTAACCATGCCATCCAAACAACACTTTGGTTAGAGTTAGTTCATGGTTAGAATCTAACCTCTGACTTAGAGTATCCAAACAGGGCCCACGTCGCCCATTTAGTCAACGCCTTCTATTCGACTGGGCGTTATGACTTGTGAGACCTACATGTTAGTCTGCAAAAATCTCCGAGTGACCTCCTACCTTCGGCCCGTCAACCTAATCATCCTCGGCCATGGGACGCAGCTACCGCCGCCGGCAGAAGGCGAGGTCAAAACCGCCGGCGGTGCAGAGCCATCTTGCGGCAGCCCCGATGCCAGCTCCATCCGGCGCTCGCGGCCGCTAGCTAGCCAAGATAGCTCCGTCCAACTACTTGTATTCAAGGTTTGCTCGCTAGATTGGCACGGCAGCGCTGCGGCTTGCTCACGCGCGCCGCTCTAAGGCCAGCCGTCTAGCTCGAGCGATGGCCAGCGCGGCGGCTTGCTCGCTCGTGAGTCAGGCTCGGGCCAGACTGCCAACCCGTGCGGAGGCTAGCGCGGCGTCCGGCCTGTCCGGCGGAGCGGCGGCCAACTCGCTCATCACCGGTGCCACCAACGAACACGCATCACTACTGTTTGAAGTAATGTTCAGGAAAAATAATGATTTGAGGGGGAATAACAGGATAGAAGGTCAGATGTGGGTCCCTCGTGTCAACGGTCAAACAAAATGTGTTGGTTTAAGCTGCCTCGTCAGCACGGACGTGTGGTCCAACCCTGTCATAAATGGGTTTAAACTAACCTAATCGGTAGGTAGTAGTTTTTGGCGTGGATTAAGAAATTTTTCCTAGGGCTGGTTGAAAGTGGTAGTTTTTTGTTAAATACTCTACATATTGTAAGTAGGAGTGAAAGTTAAGCTTTGGAACCCAATAAGCAAGGCTAGTTACATAGTGCATATATACATGATTGAAAGTAAATATCAAACTCGAAACTACGGAATACTAGGGAAAAAAATTGCATGGTTGGAAATACTAGCAATGTTCATGTGCGTTGCAACGAATCATGATTAGAATAATACTTATTCACAAGCTTGATACAAAACTCTCTAATTTTGATATGCATATATCACTAGAGATATATTACGTTTCAATTAGAATATATTCCTTGGGCTGTTTTGGTGAGGTCAGGGAGGGATGTGGTTGGTTTTAAGATACTAATTATTGGTTTTTTCTGCAAATTGGTAGACAAGTGGGATGTTTGTGACAAAAGGCAACAACTTACCTCACAATTGTTAGATGTAGATCTAATGGTCACAAACGACGGATGGCAGACACACCATCATCACCAACTTAGTCTTCTGTAGGAGTACTAGCAAGATCCGTGCATTGCACGGAACATCAAGATGCATTTTTTTTATAAAAACACACGTTGTGATTGACCCATGAAGGAGTAATCCCATGTGTAAAAACTAATGATATCTCGAGAACTAGGAGATAAGGTGAAGAGGAGTGGGGCATGGTGGTGATTGGTGGTCGGACTGAGCGGGGGCATGGGGATTGACGACGCCGGCAGCGGCCACCAGGCCAGTTTGTTCTAGAGGCTTCCGTTCTTAATTGCTCAACAATGAGGTTGTTGGAGACAAGGATGAACGAGGGAAGGCTTTGTCTGCAAATGTGGATAGGGGTGCGGGTATCTTTTAGTTTAATTTCCATCAGTCAGATACAGATCGGACGGTCTATATTGCAAGATGGCACGCGTACCGTCATCACCAACTCATTTTTTATAAGATAAGAAATATAAGTATGGAGATACAAACGTATTATTGATACTTGTTTCCGTAAACTAGCATCTACATTCTATTCAACGCCTCACCATGTGAGGCCTTAGAACAATGACTTGTCGACTGTGTAAAACAAAGGTTTTCCCGTCGCCGATAAGGAGGGGGTGACGGCGGCGCGCTTTTTGGCTTGCTCTAGTCCTAGTAGTCATACTAGGTGGTCTAAGCACATGTAGATTTATTCTTTTTCACGTCTCGTGTTTGCCGTACTGCCACGACTGTTGATGAATAGATGGTAAGTTATTCACGGGGAAACCCTTGTTGAGCGTGTTTGCGAGAGATAGAGACAATGTGCATCTGTGATATGTCTAGAGACTGAGGCAATGATAATAGATTCTTTGTGTCTATGTGTGTGGAGGATAGAGAGAGACATGTACATGGGGCCTTGTGTTGTGTAAAGTGGAGACACATATACATAATTAGAGAGTGAGTGTGCGAGATACACATGCGGACATGGGGAGAGATGAGGATCCAGATTAATGGGTGTTTGTGCGTGTCTGTGTGTGTTTGTGCGCGTGTTTGTGCGTGAGAGGGAGTGTATGTATGTGGAGTAGAGAGACCACTAATGATGTAAACCTAGTATAAGGGAAGGGGGAGTGGTGTGACATGTGTAGTAGCGGGATAGAATGGGTGCGGGCGGGGGGAGCGGGCTATTTGGAAG